>VWZZ01006221.1:128654-202830 GCA_013399095.1 Psophia crepitans | reverse complement strand
AAAAAAAAAAAAAAAAGAAAATCTGGTCCGTATTTCCAAACGGCATTGTATTCCCTCCCCCTCCATCACTAGGGCGAAGTAGATCTCATTCGGGTGCATTGGTGGCAGTGGCTCGGTTTATCAGGAGGGCTTGCACACACTTACTCTTAGAAAATGATGTTACCTTTAATTCTTCCTCACAGGGTAGCATTTTCACAATGCTGACAGATGCTGTTTTTATGGAAGATGGCTGTCACGGGTGCTGACAACCTCAAAAATTACGACAGCTTCTTCCCTGCAGGTGTGAGGTATTCTGTGACATTACACTTGCCTGTGGCCTGCCAGCATAACAAGTACTACACAGTAAGGTGTGCGGTCTTGGCGTAACTCCTAAACCCAAAGGCTATCCTGACTTGCACCTTGTTATTCCAGCAACTGCCATGAGGTGTAAATGCCAGCCAGTCCAGCTTTGTGAACGTACCACATTCTTTTTTAAAGAAACAATAATGGAGGAATAAATCATCACTGTACAGCAGAACAGGCCACTTCTGAGCGGCAGTTAGTTGAACTTCCTGTTACGTCAACAGTGGCACATGTCACATCACCACAGTAACCAGGTAGTCAGAGTCAAAACTGATGATCCCACTCATACAGTTCCCTTAAACCAAGACAAAGTCTGCCCTGTGTAATTTGGAAATGGGATTATTTTCTTGAGCTACACTTTTGAAATTGCTACCTTTCCTAACGTTCCCTTTTGGTCACCAAACTTTAAGAACAGCAACAACCATTTTTCTTTTCAGACCACGTCTGGGATGAGTTCCCAGTATTCACTGATGTGTTTGAAAGTATTGTGTTTGACCGTCTCCTTGCACTTTGTTGTTTACCTCCTTGACATTTGGTACATGCAGTTCTTGCCAGCTACAAGGAAAGCTGGAAAAAACCCCCAAGAGCCCGAAACAACATATGCTACCTAATCAGCACGGTACAAAGGTTTGATGTTCAAAGATAAATCTCTTCTGCCTCTTGTGTCTGTGTATTACACTAACTTCAGCAGAATTGTACAGGTGTGCTTGAAAATTCAGCCTTTGTTGTGTCAAACTGAGAGTATTTTGCCTTGAAAGATCTGCTGTGTTCTAAATGAGTTACACTGCTCTTCTTCGGCCTTACCACGGTAGTGCCTGAAACCCAGCTCCTGTCATTCTAAACTGCTCTCCAGTTACCTTGGTTACAATTAAGATAACTTCTTGAGTGACATTTCTTGTGACCAAGACTGATATACTTCTAGAACTAGTCAAGAATTGCTATTCTCTCCAAGAATACGGATAGTGTTTGTCTCTGACACAGTATTTATGGGATAACTCAAATCCTGCCTTAGACAAATAGTTTCTGTTCATTTGCATCACTACAGACAATTAAAAACAGATACTTGCTCAAATCCAAATGAACAGAAGCATCCCCATGACTTAGATTATTCTTTATAGTAGACTAACAGCTTTTTATTTCATCTGGAACTAGTATCCCTTACCTCATTCCAACACAGATTTTTCTAGTCTTGCATGTTAATTGTCCCTAGTGGGTTTTACCCTAACCAGCATCTCATTCTTACATCTCTACTCCAAGGAGAAAGTCTGGTAAAACAAAAAAAAGAGAATGCTTTTTATGCAAACATACTTAAATTACTCTCCATTGCCTAGAAGCTACCTCTGATCTTATCAGCCTGTGGTGACACACAGGTCAGTAACCACAGATCCTAGTTGGAGCAAGAAATGGATTAAATATCTTCTCCGGTTCCTTTCCTGTTCCTATGCCCTAAAGCTATGGTCAAGTAAATCCCGTTCATCACTTCTAAGTTTTGTATGCAATCAAATGTCTGCTTCTTCTAAAATCTCATAACATGAAACTTTGTGTGCATCCAGAGATCACTGTAACCCTGGCATTGTACTTTATAACCACAAAGTCCTTGTATACACTTTTTGTTTAAAACTGATGAAGATCAGGACTTCTAAAATATTAATGTCTGCTAATATACCTGGAAAGTCTTAAAAGTTATGAACTCACCATGGTGTGAAGGGTAATTGTATTTCAGTTTTCCACTAAGAAAATTCTGATAACCGTGATAGGATTAATTACGTATACACCACCTCTTGTTTATCCCTAGTAAGAAACTGTGAAACAATATAGGCCCCCTCTTATTAAAGAGGTTTTCAAAAGCTTAGAGGGCAATCTCTGTGCTTGCCCTCACTGCAAGAGCTGCCAGAGTCCCTTACTCACACCAGTCCATTACTCTGCAGACTAAAATGCACATACATCCCACACACATGCGAACCTCTTGCTCGAAAGACATTAAAGGAGAAGTAGTTTATACAAAATGGTTCTGCTAAATACCACTGAAAATATGCAGCACAGTTCTCCAGTCATAATACAACGGTTTATTGTTAATAGAATATCCCATCTCTCTTAACTGAAGGAAGAAAAGATGACACATCTCTTTCCAACCACAGTAGGAGCTCAGAAACTAAAAATACTGGATAAAATGGATTCATGCTTGTACACAGATTGAAGAGCTGGCACCTCCTCTTTGCTGCGCTGAGAACTCTCTCACGACTCACGGGTTTGTACTTGCCAATGACAGGACAGTCACTGCTCAGTCTTACAACACAGCCTGCTCCCCCCACGGAGATGATCATTTTCACTGGCATGCAAAGGAAGAACAAGCGTTCCAGCACACAGATTTCACTAAAGAAGGATGCTAATCGTAAAAATATTTTGACTAGAAATTGAGAGTCCTGGCTTCACTGAAGTGCAATAAAATGGAAAAAAACCCCAACACTAGAACACCAAAACACTCCCCCAACCACAAAACAAAAAAACCCACCCCCCCCAAAAAAACCCCAACATCAAGTCAGAAAGTCTTTATGGTAGTTCAGCAATGCCACGGTAGCCAAGAAAGTACTGCCCTCAAAGGAAAAATATGGCTTAAATCTATGCCTCCAAGGATTTTACTTGGGTCCCTATGCCAGCAAAGCATACAAATAACTGAATCCTCACTCAAAAACTGCCCAAAAGTGAAACAGTTAGGAATTTTTAAATCATGAAATTTATTCATTCTAGTCTAATTGTTAATAAATAACCATGTTACATCATGACTTTTGCCACACAGAAGTTCTTTTCCTCAATTGAACAACCAAGTGTTTTGCAGAACACGAAAGGCACGTGAGTGTGGAGCACAAGAGCTCTCTGATGGACACAGCATCCCGTTCTCAACGGCATGGCCAGCACTCCTGCCTACAGCTAATAAATCCACGTTGCAGAAGACTAGATGCCAATGAAGACTGCAAAAACTCCTTGAACAAAAATTATTAAAAACGCTTGGATATTTGGACTAGTCTGACAGCAGTGTAAATGTACATTTGCACTTTTGCAAACTTTCCATTTAAAAGTTAAAAAAACCCCAATGTCTTTCACATCAACCTTGTTTATGACTCTGACTCCATCAGTAGTTTTACCTCTGACTGTTCAGACAAATGAAACGTCTAGGCGAGTTTATTGTCAGAAAATACATCTAAGGCAGAAGCAGCAATCAAGACTTCGATATTCAACATTTCAAGCACATCATACCATTAGTAACATTCTCTTCTCCAGCCCCTTCCATATTCATTTTTTCCTACAGGGGATGTTATTTTTTTTCTGAATGCTTAACTTAAAACCTTTCAGACATTTCCATCTGTGACAAAATAAATACCTGGAAGCAGAAGAGCAGGTAGAGGAAATCTTTTCCATTCATAGGATTCAAGGCCTGGGGTTTTGTTTGTTTGTTTTGTCCAGTTTCAAACTGAGAGAACTGAACGCAAGTTTTTCAGTTCTTGGAGTGCAAACGAAGCAAACTGCCTTAGCAGCCTGTCCCGCACAGAGCGCGGGAAGCAGAGCTGTACTCTCCCTGCCCTACCCCATCAAGCACCATGAAGGGAAAAGAATATACAGAAGAACACAAATGGTAATGAACAAAATAGTAAGAGAGAACGTGCCCATCCAGAAATAAGCAGCTCAGAAACTTGCTTTCCCCTCCCTTACTTTCCATTCTTCACTTCTCTCTCACTTAATTCTACTTTTATGCCAGCTACATAAAAGAACTGATCCACAGCCGTAGAGATCAAAACTAAAAACATCATGTGTTATATTCTACCCATACTCAAAATATACCATACTGATATATATGATATATTAGATCATAAAATACCCATAATGTTTTTCATTACAAAGTGCTTTGCATGAAACCAGTTTCCACTACCGGTTGAACAGACAAATTAAAGCATATTTCTGCAAACCCATTTCACTGTCTGTATAGAAACAACAGGCCAAAATATTTAAGCAGAGCCATTTAAAACCCAGTATGTGTTTCAGGTCTGCAGCATTTGCCCTTTCTCTTTTTCTTCCAGTTTGGAAAAAAAAAAAAGGCAGTTGCCACTACTCTCAGATGTTGGTATGGCCTCAAGTTTCTTCAGAAAGACTGTACATCTATGTTTTAGACACAAATATCAACTTGAAGGGAATTAGCTTGCTTATAAACCCTATCTTTGATAAATACTCACCCCCTTTACTGGCAAGTACAGCGTTCGTCTGCCGTGATAAAGAACCTAGCCATTTCTACAAACGGCTAGTTTCTAGTGTAATCCACATATCAACAAAACATCGTGGTCGTCAGAAACAAGAAAAATGCTGCCACTATATGCAATGGAAGAAAAAAGAAAAAAATTGCAGATCTGTTACCACAACCATCATCGTGTTTAGCTCCAGCAGAAGATTAAAGCAAACAGAGGATGCCAATAGAGATGAATGAAGCGAAGTAAGTACACTTCTGAGACTTTCACAGCATCTCTTCTTTCCAAATCATCAACCAGAGAAGGACCATAGCACTGCACAAGCGCTAGCATGGTGTCTCCAACCCAAGATTGGTGAGACAGTCCTTAAGCATTGACATCAATAGGTCTGAGTGGTGCCACGCTCCACCATGAGGTCCTGCAAATCTCCTGTGCTTCTGTGTTCCCCTCAGCAGCCCTGATCCTGCCACTCCCACCCATAAGAAGGACAGTCCGAGTGGTCTCAGCCTGTTACAGCATAAGATCTCTATTGGAAACGAAATAAAATAATTCAGTTTTAGACCCTTAGAGCATATTTTTATTACGAAAGTAGCAAGTCAACACACTGGTAGCCCGTAGACCTGTGTGCCAGCAGTTTTGTTAGACTCTATAAACCAGGGACAGAGTAAACTCTACTTACTTTTCCTAAAAACATTTCCTGATATGAACTAGAGCACGAGGAAAGAATTGCTGCTTGATAGTGCATTTTATGCTTTGCAGGTCAGCCTGTAAGTCAGAAGGCTTATTTTGTAATATACTGCTCTTATCTAACTTACACATACCTTATTTTAAATGTAATATCTACTACAGATTTTAGAGATAACAGGCAAGGCATACTATAAGCACAAAGTACGGCTGGACACTGCATCCAGGGACTCCACATGAACAACTCTGTCTCTAGCTATCACCTCAAAAAATCATGACCTCTGAAGTAATACAAATATTTTGGCAGCTACCTGAACTCCTTCCAGTCTCCCCCCTACTTCCCACCAGCCAACCACACAGTTGTCAGAGACAATTATGATTTTGGTCCAGTTCTATTTGCTACCAGATCAGTGTACAAGGTGTTTCTTCAGCTTTAACATAGCTCCCTGAAGAACAAATTTTCCCTGACACAGTATTATGAAGGCAAAGATTCTTCCAAGGGAAGGAATTACCTCTGTCCTGGGTCACAGTCAGTAAAACCACAATAAATATCATAATGTAACTGAACACTCCACATTTAACAACATACCTGTAACAAACTGTGCCTGACTGGGAAGCAAGGTTCAGCTCTAGCCCAGCATTACAGATGTCTTCTGATACACTTGCCACCTTCATTGAGGTGAAAAGCCCACATCAAAACTAACTTCATCTCTTAATAAGATTTCACCTGTAGCCTAGTTTCTGCAGAACAATTACAGAGTTCCCAGGATTTAAAGCAACCCTTAAGCAAGCATTATGCAGCCAAAATTTAATTTTCCTGACTAGTCTGGCTAATTTCAATTAGATGCCAATGCTGCTCTTGACTCCCTTTAGAGTTACTTAGCTGCTGCCAGCCACCTGGCCTTGCCTTTCCAATCCCACAGGCAGCTGTGGTCTTTTCCTGTGCCCATCTGTGAGTAAATTTAACTCTTGCCAGTACTCAGAGGGGAGAAAACAACTGAGAGGAATAAACACCTTCTAGGGACAGGAACACTCTTTTTGTTGTCAGGTCTATAAAGTGCTTGGCCCATGGGGAGCTGCCCCCCATCCCTAAGAGGCTTGCTACAAAAGAAACAACGTTCAGGATGTGTAGTGATCGTTCAGACATACTCCTTTTGGTCGCAGGGCTAGGACCCTACTACATAGCTGAGGAGAAGTGGGTGTGCTGGGTAGCGAGGTTTCCTCATGAAACTAACGTAATATGATTATGTTGCATGGGATCTCAGTTTTCTTCTCCTCCTACAGGCTTGTCCACCCTGTTGTGGCTTCTCTGTGAAATCTATATGAAATTGGATAATTTTAAAAATTTAAAGTTTCTTTCAGTTTCATGAAAATTCAGGTTTCAAGGAAAGTGACCATACTGGTGACCTCACTGAGGGAAAGACTGTAGTACTCATCTCTTGTAAGACACGAAGGAAATCCGCATAGAAGAAAGACACCATAAATGTGGGGAGCATGTTCTTGCAGTGTGCTCTGTGCAGTGCAGCAGAGAATCCAGCAAGGCACGAAGGTACAGAAAACAGGCGTTCGCACTTTGTTGCCAACAGAACTTTGGTAGAACAACGAAGTTACATTAGGTTTATTTGCGCTATTACTGCCCTCTGTACAGAATTAAAGGAGCAAATGCAGCCTTTGAACAAGCCAGCAAGATAGATGTTTTCTTGAACTCCATGCCCTTAACCGATCTGGAGTTTCTGCATGCCATTGAGCTGGTTTTTTACTTATCTGGTCTTCTGAAGGGATGAAAATATAGATGGTACAGCACCCACTCTGCATCCACCTTTGCAGTCTACTGTTAATGCCACTCAGACACCAGGGTGATGGAATTAATCTGTCGGACTTGGGTATCTTCAGCGAAGAAAGAGCAGAAATGAGTGTCTGTCAGGTGTGGATCAATTTGTGCGGTGCTGCCGCATGGTTTGTGTCCCTATAATCCAAAGGGAATTTCCAGAATAGTAAAGCTAATAAACTAGTACATAGTTTCCTGCACCAGGGAACTGAGTTTTTGTCTTCACCGACTAAACCATGTGCTGCCTAGAGCCAAAACCTGGGCTGAATTAGCCCAGGCTGAAACAGCAAAAGTAATTACTCTCTTACTGTAGGCATTCACTGGGGTGATTCTTATACAAAACCCACACATATTTTTTTTTTCTTACAAAGGCCACAACTTATGTAGATTATATCACATCAGATCACATATTACTTTCTATAATCACACATTTTCCGTACCTGGCTGTGTGAGCCAGCACAGGCAGGACACAGGAACAACCACAAAACCACGGATGAAATGCAAAGAGTAATTTTATTTTCATTACCTCACCAGCTGGGGGATCCCCGAAGCAGCACCCAGGCAGAGGCACACCAGCAGGGATGCAGGCACTGCGGTGCCCGATCCCTGCTAGAGGATCACCAAACCTGCTGCTTTTGCCATATGTGTTTTTCTAAACCCCAGCTACACCCACCTGAGCATGTTTGTTATCCTCCTCACCAACCTTCTCTTATTTTCCCACACTCCATCCCCTCGCTCAAGGGACCACTTCTGCTGGGGCTGGCAGAGCTGGAGGTGTCCTTTTGGGCTTGTGGCGTGTTAGGGCAGGGCAATTTACAGAGACACATAATAAACACATACAGAAAAAGGAATAAACATATTCCTACAATAATGCTTTGCATCAGGTGTCCCACCCATCCTGTCAGGGAATTAAGCCACTGAGCTAGTCAGGCACCACCAGCAGACTGTTTCATTTGATGCATTAATTCCTGGAGATGTTGACTGGCATCCTCTGTGCTGGCTGATTCACCAGTTATGTTGAAGCAACACATGCCTTGAAAATCAGAGCAGCGTTTATGGTGCTGAAGAAGGACGTAGCCCACCGCCAATCAATTTTCTAATGTTCCTTGGCATACAGCCATTACCTACTCAGAGAAAATAACGAAGAGGAACATTAATATCAAAAGCACTTAGCATAGTATAATCCTGTAACACAGCCACTGGGGTTGACAGGCCAATGAAACGCATTGTCAGAAGATCTGCAGCTGTTAATCCTCCGTCAATACGAAAGGCGGATGAGTTAGTTACAATAGAGGTCAGCAGAATCCAAGTATTTACGTGCTGATCACACGGAAATGTATCCAGGGCATGTGCCTGTAGTACAAGACTAGAAAGCACAACAAGCCAACCTGTGGTAAGAGAGGCAATCAGGAGTGTCATCTCCTTCCAGGAATATGTACACCGTCACTCCAGCTCCTTCAGCGAGTATTATTCTGGGTTTAATAACCTGATGTGGGGTAATTGCCTGCATAGATTGAAGAGTGCTTTTCAGGTGGAACTTCAAGTCGATGCTGGGTTCGTGACACTGATAACACTCTTCCAATACTATCTCCTCTACAGAAGGCACAGGTATTCATCGAAGATACCTGAAATACAAAAACTCGAGAACTTGATATCAACAGAGGATGTAAAATAAGAGAAGAAGTTGGGGTACAGAACCATACAGCATTCTCGGGGTTATCATATGAATCTTCACATCTAGAGTAATAAGTCACAGTCCCACCATGCAATCCATCAGTGTAAACAATTCCATTTCCCCTGTTGTTAATATTCTGGGAGAGATACCATGTGGGAGAATTTCATTCCACACTATGTTTTGTACTGTAGGTGTTATAATACGATTACAGGGTGTTTGACTATAAGTATTCCAGCTGTCAAACAAAACCCCTGCTTCAGTGAAATGTAAACTCCAGTGCTGTAAAGTTTTAGTACTGGTTAGCTTTTTTAATTGTTCCTTCAACATCCTGTTCATTCTTTCAATCAAGCCATTAGCTCGGGAATGGTAGGCAGTGTGGAACATCCCATCTATCCCCAGGCCCTTGAGCCCCGTCTTGGATATTATGTTCACTGAAATGTGTTCCTTGGTCACTTCGTACTTGGCGAGGAGGTCCGTATTGATGAATGAGTTATTCTAATGCCCCAATTGTGCTATGCCGATTAGCATGTTTGGTGAGTTTAGTAAAAATCAGTCCTGACCCGGTATCCACAGCAGTGAATACATATCACTACCCCGCCCCACCCCCGCCCTCGATGGAGGCAGGGGGCCCATGTAACCACCCTGCCAGCTATTCAAGGCCCATTGACCCTGTTTTATCTTTTCCCATGGCCTATATAATGCCCTTAAATGTAGCTGCATTCAAACAGCAAGATTAGGGACGTGTTTTATAAACATGTAATGTCAGAGGGGTTTGATTGTGAGCAATGTTCCACATGTGTGCAGTACAAGCTGATCAACGTCCACCAGCTATATGCATTTATAGCTTGAGCATGTACTTCGGTGGAGGTCATATCATCTACTTCCCTATTGTTTTGTGACTCAAGCAAATTGTCTTTTTGATGAGCTGAGACATGCCTCACTTTTAAAGGATACATCTGCACATATTGCCAAGTTTGTTGCCATATACCTACCTCCCATACAGGGTATTTTTTTGTATGTGCCAATCCTCCTGGGCTCAGCAGAGTAACCACACGGTGAGGCTTTTGTGTACAAGCCAGCTGTCAGTGTGTAAGTAACGTGCCTTCCCTTCCAGGATGGGAACCAGTTCAGCCCACTGACTAGATGCCTGTACACCTGTGTGCCGTAACGTAATTCCTGAAAGCGGAGCATATGCAACTGCTCTCCATTGTCTTTGTCCAGTGGATGTGTACGTTGCACTTCCGTCGGTAAACCAGGCACCTTTTTGTGCTCTTTGCGCTTGTCATCAGGGGAGCCTCCTCCACAGGAGATGTAGGGACACCTCCAAGGGAGTTTTCCTGAGTGTGGGTATATGATTAAACAATACAGTTCCTAGACGAGCGGCGTGCGGAGTGGTTACATGTGGTTTTCCTGGTATAAATCCTTGCTGTAAATGTTGTTTCCATTCCCAACATGTAGCCTGAGCTACCCCTGCATGGCCCCTAACATTACCGTCAGTAACCCGCCCAGGAAAAGGTAGGGGTGTGTGAACAGTCACGCTGTCTTGGTCTGTGTCTATTTCAGTTTCTTGTAGTGCCCAGACTACAGCTAAAATCTGTTCTTCCATGGGGGTATAATGATGGACAGCAGACCCTTGTAATGCCTTGGACCAAGATCTTCCAGGTTCTTTCTGATTTCCTGTCCCAGTCATCTGCCACAGTCCCCACGACACTGTACCATCTAGAACTGTTACTTCTAACTCAGAAGGACATCCTCCCCTAGGAGCGTGTAATTCTGCATGCTCAGTCAAAGCATTTTCACAGGCAGCAAAGGCTCCTTGTTGCTTGGTCGCTGTCAAACACCCTTCGTCCTAGGTAACGTCTGCAGAGGGCGCGTTAATACCGCCAGACGTGGGATAGAAGTTCTGCAAGACCCTGAAAGTCCCAAGGAGCTCTGTAGCTGTTTTACTGTGGTTGGTACAGGAACTTGCCGGACTGTTTGCTGCACTTTATTTGGCATTTCTCTAATCCATGCCAGACTATTCCCACAATTTGTACAGTAGTACCTGTATTTCCCTCAGATTCACTGCCCAGTCCCGGTTCTGTAAATGCGCTTTCAGCAATTTGGCAGCTACTTCCATCTTCTGTGACTCTGGCACAATCAATAGATCATCAATACAATGGTAACCAGTAACGGTACCGGGCCACAGCGCTACATCAGCTGCTCTCATGTGGCAGCAAATGGGGGGACGCTGTATCCCTGAGGCGATACTTGGAAAGTATATTGCTTTTGGTGCCAGGTAAAGGCAAACTGGGATTGGCTTTCTGAAGCAGAGGCTATCGAAAAGAAAACATCAGCAAGCTCTGTCACCACCTGCCAAGACTGTAAATTTTTGCTATTTTTTTTCTGTAAGAGTAACCATATCTGGTACCGTAACTGCAAGTGTGGGGGGGTGATTTTGTTCAATTCTCTGTAATCTACGGTCACTCTCCAAGTGCCGCCTGTTTTTCAAACAGGCCAGATAAGATTATTAAAAGCAGTCATGGTTTCTTTAACAATTCCCACTTGCTGAAGTGCCTGAATGATTTGAGTAATTTCCTCCCCCTCCCCTGGAATCTGATACCGGTTTACAGTCACCGCCTTGGCAGGCACGGACAGCTCGGTAGGATCCCGCTTCGGGCATCCACGCAGGACAGACAGGGACTGAATAGCGACTCCTGCTTGTGCAGTCCCCAAGGAGAAGCGACCGTTTAAAGTTTCAACTGTTCCTCCTGCCAACACATCAATACCCAAAATAGATTCATTAATTGCAGCAATTAACACTGTTATGGTAAATGGACTGGCATTTCCTATTATTAAGGTAACCTTAGCACGGGGGCCAGGGGTTGGATTTCCCCCCAATCCACAGATCTGTGATGTGGCTTCTTTACTATTACTATTACTCTGTAATACCATAACTTCAGCTCCGGTATCCACCAGAGCTAACACATGTAAAATGCCCCCAGACCACCACTTTAAAGGAACACAGGGGTGTTGGTCCCCTTCACAGCAAGAGGCTACAGTGGCGGCAATTTTGGGGGACCTGCCAAACCTTCATTTCTGCTGTTTTGGCATTTGCCAGGTAGCGCCTTGCCTTGAGGTGGCAGGCGGGACTGGGGCGGGGGGACACATGCAGAACTGGTGGTGGGACCGGGAACAGTCAGCTTTTTTGCACAGTCACTAACTTGCCACCACAACATCTCTGATGCTGTGATCTCATTTATTTCTGATTGTGGGACACTGGCTGGTGAAAGATCATTCCACATTTGTTTCCTCCTCACCCAGGATGTAACTCCTTTCGGCTTTGCCGGCTTTCCTTTATCTACCACCCACACAGATGGTTCTGAAGTTACAGCCCCAATTTCCCTCATGGTATTTGCCAGGGTGCCTACATTACCAGTAACAGTCGTGACTGCTGGTATAATCAAGGGGTTTCGTGAGGCAGGCGCCCCTCTCAAAAGCTGCGTTTTGATACTTCTCGTTACTACTACACTGTCTGGATCGGATCCCATAATCGTGAGCCATCTCCATCTGCTGCACCAAATGAATACTCTCCTCCATTGTACACAAGTTTCCAAGGGACAACACTAATTCAACAGGTCCAGTAAAACTGCTGCACACAACCAGCGATACAGTGTAGGTGTAATAACACCTTGCCCATCAGGATCTCTGATATTTTGCAACTGAGCGTATCCTTGTTGCAGCCGGTGATCACTGGCTATAGGGCTTAATGAATCTTTTCACCCCCTAATAAATGGATCGATGCAGCTCCACTATCCCAAGCTCACAAAATCCACGCCGGTATGCCTTCCCTACTCTTTTGCTGACAGATCTCTAAAAGTTCTCTTAACTCTTTTGGGGTGTGAGTACATGTGACCTGCACTCCCCCATCCGCTTGTTCCAGCGGCCCCTTCATTTGTGCGAGGGCTCATGCTTCTGCGACCCCCCTGCCTTCCAAATCCAACTCAAAGTCAGCCTCGGAGTCTGAGTATTCACTCCAGATATTTCCATCCCATTCCTCAGTATACCACAAAAGTTTTGTGGTGAGAGCATGAACTTGGGAAATCGAAGCCTTACCTTTTCCAGATCTGTCCCTTCATTTCTTAGCAATACAGGCTGCCAACCGCTCTGCAGCACCTCGCAGCCCATGGCACCGCTCTGTCTGAGTAGTAATCACTTTTTGCACTTTCCATGGCATCCCACCCATAGTTGCTTCAGTTGTCTGGGGGATAACCACTGCCCCATCATCTGCTTCAGGCCATGCTTCGGGCAAGGCCCGTGCAGCCAGGAAAGTGGCCATGGGGGTCCAGCACTCAGCACTGGGCCATCCCAGAATACGGGGAGTCACTGTCATGGTCTCCCCAGTCCCCAGCTTTTTTTTGCCAGCTAGTGCACGGCTGGTCCTGGATCCTGCCGTGTGACTCGGCAAAGGCAGGATGCAGGAACAACCACAAAGCCACAGGCGAAATGCGAGGACTAAGTTTATTTTCCTTACCTCGCCAACAGAGGAATCCTGAAGCAGCACCTGGGCTCACAAGTGGGGATGCGGGCACCGCGGAGCTCGGTCCACGAGGAATATCGCCAAACCTGCTGTTTTCCCCTGCTGATCAGGGATTTGCGCAGGCGTAGTTACCACCGCGCTTTGATCTTTCCTGCAGCAGGGCAGGAATCTCAAGAACGTCTGATAAGGTGCTTCTGAGTCTATCACAGGCCTGTTATCTAAACACAGATGTTCTCCTTGTCAAACACACAAGGCTAAACAACTATTAGTCTGATAGATGTGTTTTTCTGCACCCCAGCTGCAAGTTACTTGTGTGTGTTTATAATCCTCCTCCCTGTTATTATCCCACATCGGTTGTTCACGTATCACAATAAAGCCGTTGTGCCAACAGGAGCTAGGGAGGAGAGGGAAAAAACTGAGTACTTTGTGGACATGAAGGAAACAAACTGAATTCCAGATTCCAGTATTTTCGAAGTTATAGACTGCTGAGAAGTGCAAGTGAAGACTACCAGGAAAAACTTTAGATCTTTTCTGGTGTTTTTTTCAGTGTTCCCAATTAGGCTGTCTTTGATGGAATTCTGCTTTTCCAGGTAGCATCTCTTAGGACATCAAGTTCTTGAGAAACGCAAACCAAGATGTGCGGCCATTTATCTCACCAGTTTGTTCATTGAAAAGATGTTTAATACACGCTTTTGTTCCAGGGCGACCACTCTTCACAGATATTTAGGAAACCCAAACATTTGCAGGTGAAGAGAGCACAGTACAACAGACTGTAGGCAAGGGTCTTGCAAGGTGTAGGCTAACAGGTTATAGAAGAGGCTCCCACACTGGGGGTACAAACCACAACTTGATGTTGGGTGCTGATGGCAGAGACATCTCCCACCCTGCATTCAAGTGCACACCGTGAGCGCCCCCCCATCATGCTGTTACTGCTGAAGTGGCATCACCGCTGTCTGTAGCTGTTTGCAGCCCTTTCACGGGTGCGAGGACAAGGTGGGGTGGCTAAGGACACAGAGCTGAGCTTCTAGTTTGTGGGAGGCGGGTGTGAAATGGGGTGGTGAGTGAGGGCTTGGAGGTCAGGGTCAGTCTCTGGAGTTCTGCTGGGGGAGAATGAAAAGAAGCATCTGGGACTGTGATTGAGGGAAGCCAGCAGACTAAGAGAGGGGAAAGGTAATGGAGTCAAACGGTTGGCAGATGGTGTTAGGTGAGAGAAATGCAGCTGCAGGAAACTCTCCTCTGAATCCACAGCCTGGCAAATGAAAAGCTTTCAGCTGTCTGTAATAACTGAATAGCCAGCAAGGCTGGACCTGCCCGTGCTGTCACGTAGGCACGTGGGCTGGCACAGAACCAGGAGGTGCTGCCACCGATGGCATTTTCACAGAAAGATGAACTCTGGGAGTCCATGGTCTACAGACTAGGGTATACAGGACATCCAAGCTTAAACTTCCTTTGTATTTATTATTCTTGGCAGGCCTTTCAGAGGATATACCAGTAACGCAAAGAAGTCTTGATGCTAGCAAGATGTTTGAAGCAGGATGAAGAAACACCTGTTGGGAGAACACTGCTAAGGCAGTCATAAATTAATGGAGGACAGGAGGTGTAGCTTATCCAAAGACGGAGAAGTCTGACAAACACGAGTAACAACCAGAATGACTTTTGAGAAAGACAGCTCCAGTTTATTGTCAAGATACTTTGTTCCCTCTTTTCTCAGCAAGTATTTCAGATAACTTCTAACAGTTTCTCTTCTAAAAGGTCACTACAATTTCCCAGACACTGGGGATCATTTGAGACAGAGTGTTTGTGGCACAGGAAATAATTTTTGAGATTCTTTGTTCCCAAAATCCCACCTGAGTCTACAGAGGTTGTCACATCATGCAAGAAACTCATCCCATGAATTAGATGACCAATTTGTTGCATAGTCAGTCCTGGGCTTCAGAGCTACACCTCAGAAAATGCTTTTATTTTACACAAGCTCACCTGCCTAGGGTTGCGCTTAACAGTCTAGAAAAGAGTAGTGCTGGTGATTTTTTAAACTCAGAGAAATATCCTATCAACTGCTTTTCATGTCCCCGCATGCCAGAGCCTTCCTTTCTGGCTAATTTTGCAAAAAGCTGCATCAGTAAATAGAGAAAAATGGTCTTACCGATGTTCCCTTTTGGAATAAGTAAGGGGCTACCCTCGTGAATATCACATCGAGGTACACCTTTTTCCCCTGTATATCACATCACAGACACCTTTCCGTAGAATCTGTTTGGTTGATCCTGGATAACAGCCTTTTACCTTAAAGGAAGCAGTGTGCTGTGCATGGGAATACGCCAGTCTGACCCGGGATCGCCAGCGATTTGGTACTACGTGTCATGCCCACGGTTGCAAGTGGATATAAACTATCTGCACGCTTTGACTCCCGTGCAACTGCACGACCTCCGCTCCCAGCCACATGCATCTTTGTTGTCTTAAGATCTCCTTTATGAAATGTACTTTTGCCTTACTCTGTAAAAAGGTAAATTATGTTAAATTCATTATCAGTCCTGATCTTGTGACTGCTGTACTGACTATAGAAATCTGGGCTTTTGGCTGTTTTTTTAAAAATCCTTTTGACTACACTGCAGCTCCCAGTCGGCACAGGAATTTACAACCACCACCATTTTTCAGGCAGCACATTACAACATCCCACTTAAGGAGAAAAGGATGGGACCGTCTTTCAGATTCCACTGGGGCAGGTTCTCAACTGGTGATGCTGCGCTGGGCGCTGGTTGCTCTTGTCAGCAGTTTTAAACCAGCCTAGAAATCAGTTTACTTGTTTCCAAATGAAATTACTAGCTATGTTTGTAACACCTTTTCACACTGGGTTACAGAAAGCCGGACATGGGAATTCCCCTCTAGGAGCTAACAATGTATATTTGACTGACTTTAATGAAGACATTAGTTTACTACGAGACGTACACGAAGAACGTGGGAGTTAAGCAATTCTTAAACCCTGCCGTTGTGGAAGCATTCGTCTTCAGATGGCAGATAGGATATTTTGTTTCCTGTATTTCTTGTTTGTTGCCAGATTTTATCTGATTGTTTTTGTAATTTATGTATTTTTCCCCCACAAATTGCTTTTTACCATCTAAACACAGAACATTTTTACTATTTTTTTACATAAGGTAGCAAATACGCAGCAACCTCTGCAACCTAGGTGTCCTGACAGATTTTTCCTCTTTTCATTCCTTCAGTAGCTAGAATTTCTGGTTTTATACTAAAGGCTGCAGCATACTACAGACAGATGCAACTCATGTACAATGGCACTGGCCTTTCTCTCTTCTGCATATACCCCCCACACGCATATACACAGACATTGGGATTCACTACTAACAGACAATTCCCTACTATAAATCAATGGCATTTGGCATTAGCATCGTTGGGAGAAGAATTTATCGGCCCTTAAAAGGTCAGCTGCACATTATATGAAAGAGCCTAACTGCATGGAGCTAAATTTGCAGCATAAAATGTACTCATTCTGCTGGGGAAGCACTACCAAGGCTTTTAGCCAGTCCTTCAGAACTACGTATGACATGGCACTTCTTTATCAAGCATCTTTGTATTTTACTCCGATGAGTGTTTATTAATTCACACCAGTGCAGCCACAGTCATGATTCAGTACGGAATACCTGCAAGATTTTAATGCTGTACTCTGATTTAAAAGTTGGTAACACCTCTTTAGAACCAAGTAAATAAAGACTTTTCTAGTCTTAACCACGAAAGAAATAACTTCTGAAAGTTACTCAGAAAATGAAGTACAGAGGGAAACTCAGAAAGCTATTGTAATGTACTTTGTACGTTATACAGCTAACGAACTTGTAGCTTTGTGTTCTCTTTTGTACTTATTTTAAATAAAATCGGTAAAATGATTCCTCATGGCCACTGTAAATTTTTTACGCTGTTTTGTTGTTGAAGTCCATCCTTTTAGTCTTCTCTTACAGAAGCAAGCAATGCATCATTTCAAACCTCTTAAATGTATTACAGCAACAGCTTTGCTGGAGCAGTGACTGCAGCTATGGCTTTTCCAGAACTTTGTGGGATCCAAACAATACCTGACAAGATATATTTGCTCACAATATTACCAAGACATTTATGCCTGTGCTGCAAGCACAAGTGGCCTCTCTTTGCTCCAGAACAACCAAAGGTTTGATGAGTTACCAGAACGCAGGTGTCTGGAGAACTGCAGCCACCCCACAGGAATCACTGCACGCAGGGTTCTTGGTAGAAACTGGGCAGGATGAATCTTTAATTTCCCCAATTCTCTACTGTTTCCAGATTTCAGGCATGGCTTTTCTGTACAGAACCCTTCCAGAGTTGTGCTCGAGCCTGCAGTCGCCTGCCCGGGGTTGCCCAAGGTCCCCCAGAGCATTCCTCACCTTGGCCTGTTACTGCTTCTCTAAGCCAACAGAATTTTCCTCCTTTTCTTCTTCCGAAATTGACTGCCTTTGGCCTTCTATACCCTTTGAATTGTCAAGAAACACATAGGCTAAAATTTTTCTTATCCCTCGCTCTGACTATCCCATTATTCCTTTGCCTTTTTCTCTCCTCTGCACTTGCTGAAGCTCCTTTATCTTCAGGAATCTGCGTTAGCCTGCCCACCTCATACCTTACTGTCATCCTGTCCATTCACTGTACTTCTCCTCACTAATCTGCCTGCTTCACCTTTTCTGCCATTATTCCCTGCCTTCTTTCAGGCCAAGCTTTATGCACGAACCAGCGTCCAGCCCTGGTTCCTCAAACCCCCGTCTTCATCAAACCCACTTTTTTCCCAATTCTTTTAACCGATTTCCAGTAACCTTCCAAACCTCCTCTCGTCGAGCTATTGCTCTTTGCACAACCATCCTTCATTTAAATTACTAAATTCTCCTCTCTGCAGTATATGAGCAGTGAAGACTTGTAAATGCCACAGAGCCTTATGTACTTATTAACTTACTAAGTGAGGGGCTCCAGTTCTAAGGGGGATCAGGGCTGCCTACCTCTGGCAGCAGCAAGAACCAACTTTGAACGCAGACGAAGGAAGCATACAGTGGGATAACACAGCAAAATTTAGGAAAAGACTGGAGTTGAAAACCATACCCAATAAAAGGAAAACCTGAAATTAACCTCACATCTAGCTTCAATAACGATCCCTATTTTAGAGGCAAACTGTAAACCAACCGTAAGCTCTGACCGAGCCCTGTAACAGTATGATGCGTTAAGCATCAGGATGACAACAGTTTTTTTCTCTTTAGCATGGCTGAAGTTTGCACATTTTTCCTCCTCTCCTACTGCTCTGGATGTCTTTAGCAGAGGTTCACTAAACTTAATCTACACCTGTTGACCAATAAAGCCACAATTGCAAAACCTCCCTATGGAAGAAGCCTATAATGGAAGAAAGGAACTTTGAAGTTGGATGCATGACAGAATATTAAGCATGTTTTCCTGAGGATAATTACATACACACCAAAGTTGTTGCCAGTACAGAAAACACAGCCTAAAACTGTCGTGCTCTTAAGGTTTCATGGTGGAAACTTGGGCCAAGGACTGTACTGCTCAGAGAACTGAGCTATTAACCAATTCTGCGTGCAGCTACAGAGGACGATGGCAGCGCGGAGAGAATATGGTACATTTCCATAGGAAAGTTACAGCAGGTGCTACCATTATAAGCACTATTAAACATATTTCAGAACATTTAATGCATTTCACTACATCTTATACTGTTTAAAATATAGTTATGTAGCAACACTAGTAAGGCAACATCAACAGTAGGGCTGCACACTGGCCAAAACCTGCCCCTCGGCCCAAACTCACACCACACGTGGGTTTTACATGAGCATCAAGGCTACCTGTGGCCAGAGAAGAAATTAACCTCATGCTACCTTTAAGTTTAATCTCACCTCCCTGCAGACAAGATGGTGTGCATATGAGCCGTGACTTTCCAAAGAGTTCCCCACATAGCCTAAAGAACCGACTGGCAGCATCGGCTGCCCGGCACGGGGGAAACCAGCTGGCTGGGCTCCCTCCTATGGGCGCTTCACGCAAAATGCTGCCAAGGACCGCAGAAGCTGCAGACACCAGAATTATCGTTTTCTCCAACGCTGCAGTTTTTCACTTAGATGATTCCCCCATTTGTAAACAACAAAACAAAGCCTGAGTACCTTCCCGCCAGGCTGAGGAGCAGCTAGCACTCACACCGAGCTTTGAAAGGGACAGTGCCTGCCGTGCAAAGGACGTGGTGCTCTGTGTTCCATGCGAGCGGCTCTGGGAAGAACACCAAAGCAACACTCGTGAGAGGTTCAGCAGTTGCAGAATGTTTTGCACTCTCTCTTTGCAACAGTATGTAGTTCAGACCAGTATTAATAATATCTGAAACAACTGCTTTTATCGAAATTAGGTTTTCATTTAATTAAAAAAATCCCATGGTTCTTTAAATACATTTAGCATGTAAAAATGGGAGAAAGTTTGCTGCACACCAGTTAATCCCACCTTTGCTCCAATGAGTGCAGCTGGATTCACCTTCTCCATTTCACTTCTCGCTCATGCTGCTTATAATCTGGTTCTCCAAGAACTTTTAGTTTTCTGGGACAGGTTGCAAGTAAGAAAGAAGTACAAGAAAGATTCACAAATGATACTGGAAAAAGCTTAGGATTATTTCAGGTTTTTTTAGTCTCAGCATTGAGATGCCAAAATGGGACAGATATGTAAGTATGCTTTAGTTGTCTCTAAAGTGAATTAGTAAATTTTGCAATGAAAACCAGAGATTAGAAGCAGGATGCAGAGTTTATGGCATTCAGTGGGTTGCCATACGCTGCGGGACACATCTTTTGAATGAGATTTTAATCAACTCAAAAGACAATATGGCAACTGGCAGCCTTTTTCTTTATTGAAGCAAAGTCACAGCATTTTCACCACTATTCCCCTCTCTTTTGAAGGGAAGAGTTAAACAAAGGCCCCTGAAATTTACATTACTAACAAGTAAAGGATTGAAGAAAGAGATTACAAGCATATTTCTCTAAAATAAATAATCTACAAAGAGTGCTTTTTCTTCTTAAAAGCAATCTAAAAATGTATAAATTCTACGGTAGGGAGATCAAAAGATATTTTAACAACTTTCAATATTTACAAACAATACAAAAACTGCGCACGCCATCAAATGATGCAAAATCCCTACTAAGAACCAAAAACTCCAGCCAATATTTCAGTTTTAATTAATGGTTTTCTTTACAATTGGAAAACTGTTAAATGTTTTTATTATCTGTAAAATATACAATAAAAACGAACCTCACTAACTTATGAAGGTTAAAAAAAGAGAGAAATACTGCAGGCAAATCAGAAAGGAAAGTAACTGTAACTTATTCTTTGGTAACCAAAAGTTAGCAAGTATCTGTATTTCAAGTGATGAAAAGTAATCATCTTCCCATAGTGACAAATGGAAGAAAGACTTCTGGCAAAACACAACTCCCGAGTTTCAGTTGTGAAAGACAGGCTCCACCTACAGCTCTGTAGTGCAAGTTCTCAAAGTCAAACTTTGCTTTCCAATTCGGAAACGTAACCCTTAAACGTAACCCTCTGGCAGCGCACTGCTTAACCCCCCTCCCGCTTTTCTGCTGTCTGCTTGCATCCTCCGCACACATCCAGCTGTCCCAGTTCTCTAAGGGAATGCTCTAGTCAAGGAAGCAACTCACTTGGAAACGAGTATTTCACCAAGCGTACGTGTGTGGCTGCACAGCAGCTAGTAGTGTGTTATAAAACTCGGCTCCCTTTTCCACGTTAACTACGTATTGCATTTTCCCTCAGGAAAAAGATAAAAAAGAAAAAAAAAAGTACCCTGGACCAATTCATAACCTGCTGACCTAATTGCTTTAGCAGGACACACTTCATCGAACACTGGGGCGTACCCCAGCCATAACCCCAGCACCAACCCGACCACCTTCTCGTAGGTGAACGTGTCTCATCCTGCCTCCCTCTGCTTAACGAACGCACTACGCTGACCACTACAATGCTTTTGAAGCAAATGTCCAGCTTGTACCACAGGAGCCTTCACCTTCTGTTTTTTCAGGCTTCTTCCTAAATTTTGCTTGCACAATTACAGTCTCAAGAAAAAGAAAAACTTCACACCCCTACAGGATCTGAGAAACTCCCCCCCACCCCAAGAGGACTTCTAAGGCTTTACACAAAAAAATTCAACTGTTAACTTTCTTTAAGCCGCAGACCACTCATTCAAAGCAAGTCCTCCCCACCCCGACCCAACCATGCAGAACTATCATTGCTTTAGCATTTAAACACGCACATGCAGTTCATGGAATAAATGCTCAGCAAAGGAAACTTGTCCTGGTCTGGGCTTTCTTCTGGAATCTAGTCCTCTGTCATTTTCTAGACTAATATCCAAGGCCTTTTGTCCCTGCCTTTTAACTTTCTTCAGCTGAAGGGCTCAGATACTTCCTTGAAGTACCTGGTTGAGTCATTAAGTCTAGATGGGCTGGATCCAAGGTCTCCTTGCAGCCTGCCTCCTCAGCATATGGAAAGTCATTCATGTCCATTTCATCACTGTTAAACATATCAAGCTGCCTCTCTTCCTGCTCTTCCAAAGTCCTTCGGACCCTGCCCTCTGACTGTTCCACCACTTCCCCATCTCCTTCACTAATGACGGTCATGGGGCTGCTCTGGATGCGGTTGCGGACATTGTACTTGCTGCTGGCAGCGGAGGGGGGCGTTCGTGACCGGCCGTACCTAGTGCCAGAGAAGGACATGCTCCTTGGCATCAGGCCCTCGCTCTTGGCCCATTCTTCCTGGGCCCGTTTGCTCTTGCTGGGTGAGCAGCTGGCAGGGCTGTCGGGAAGGTCAGAGGAGGCATCCATCTTTGTCCGGTGGAACCGCGGGTCCGTGTTCTTCAACATCTCTGCTGCGGACATGCGGGAACTGGTGTCACAGCGGCTCCCTTTCTTCAGCAGCAGGGCTTTGAAGTTGTCGTTGCTGGTGCTGCTCTTGCGAACGCTTCTCTGAATCGATCCGGCTTGTTTGAGGGGAGTTAAGGTTGGGGAAGCACCAGTGGGCGTTACGGGGGGCGATGGAGAATGGTTGCGGGTACGGTCGTCTTCAGAATCCTTACGGCCAAGGACTTTCCTTTTGGATCTGAGTTTGAAAAACAAAAAAAAAAAAGAGGACCAAACAAAAAATGAAACTTTTACCTCCCCTAATAAAACTCAGCTTAGAGGGATGACAACGAACAAAGCTAAAGCAGAGAGAGGGATAACAGGGAAGTAATCTAAATCTAAAGCATGAGTAAGAACACCACCAAAATGGTATAGGCATTAATGCGGGTATTGGAGGTATAAGCTGTTTATCGTTCTTTTTCTGCAAATCTGGAACAATGAAACTTCTAAAAGCGGCGATACTGATGTCCAAAACACTTCAGTGCATTCAGCGAATCAGGTTTTCTGGAGTCAGTATTCAACTGCTAAGCCTAGTGCATTAATAAAGATTATGCTCAACACCATTTTGAGGACTTGATTAAAAATATGTCATCGAGAGTATGTTGGGGTTTTTTTTGCTTTGGTATGCTATTTCATGTGATGTGCTCCGGAGAATTAGAAGTGTAGTTTACTGCACTTGCCTTTACAAAAGGAATGCAATGCACTGCTGCTGAAGTTAAGATGCAATAAAAGGAGCCACATATGTAACCACTCTGGATTAAATGGATTTAAAAAAAAATGTCCTCCCCAACCCAAACATTAAATGAAAGTGAAAACTGAGTTTTCCAGCTTCTACTGAGATGCACAGACAAAACTCACAATTCTGTTGGTGCTCTGTCACTGCAGCTATTTGACTAAATGAAGGAGAGACCAACTTCCTGACACGAAAGTTATCTTTCCAAATGAAAGGGAGGAGTGTTTTTTAGTTTAAATGTAAAGTGCAGGGATAATAAAAACAAAACTAAGAAACAATCACGGAACTGGAAGTAAGCGGAAACTGGACTTCTATTCCCCATTTTCACATTATTATAAATCTTAAAGAAATAAATGTTTTACGTGCCTGGTTTCTGCAGCAAAGCTGCTTTGCTTCTTCGCAGGCTAAGCAAGAATTAATTCAGAAAGATTGTACAAAGGCTAATTTTACATATGCTATTTTGGCAAATGTTGAAAACAAGTCAGTAGACTTGTTACAAATACACGATTATCGTGCTATAATTCTGTATTAGTAGCATGTGTTCACTACAGATCAGGTTTGGATTTACAGGTTTAAACCTTGTAAATCAGGTTTGCACTTAACGTGCTCTTTAGCTGTATTTGCTTCAGATTTTGCCAAGGCAAGCTCAAATGTCTTCGTGCGCTGCAGCCTACTGATTAAAAAAACACCCAGAAAACAAAGTAGCAGGATCCATCAGCTGAGTAGGTGGCAGCAACCACACTGTCATAAACTCTGCCAAGGTTTGGAGTGATCCTGTCTCTCCTGAGTGGGGAAGTTTATGCACGTACCAGTTACGATGCCCCACGCAGGCAGCGGTAAGAGCTGTTACTGTCAGCTGCTGCTGCCGCCCCACGTGCCTTTCTGCACGAAGCACGTGATACCGACATCCATGCAGCCTGAGGAGGCACAGACACCAGAAGAGAGCACAGGGATAGAATGATGGCTTCGGTAGTGGCAAACCTGAGAGCCTTGTCTAGATGTAACTGTGTGCCAGCACCATAGGCAGGAAGTGAATCTGGAGCTCGGATGCTCTGCGAGTCTGCTTGCGAACATGCGCGTGCAACACTTACAGGGAAAAGATTTCCCTTTATTAGGGTTTTGGCCGCCTGTGGGTATCTTTAAACACTGCAGTGCTGGGGTTGTACTGCTGCCAAAACCCAAATGAAATTTAAAACAAACAGAAAGCAAAATTCAACTGCAAAGATCTGCAGGGAAAGACTTGAGTTACCCTGGCTTGAAGGAATTCAGCCAGACGGTGAATGCAGTGCAGAGCAGTCAGTGTGCTGTCAGTATCTAACCAGCTTTTCTCAGCACGTATGAATTATGACAGAAACTTAAAATTAAGAACCAAATTTGGTTTTGGTGGCTTTTCAGACAGAGACAAAACAAACGTTCAAACAAAACTGTGACTTAAACTCAGATTGTTCTTTCTGCCCTTAACGCACATACCACTGAATTTCTTGTCTTACCCCAAAGCACGTATTCAAGAGTGCCAATCGCTGAAATAACACCTTTTAGAAACGGGGTGGGTGGGGGGAACATTTTTTATTCATTAACAACCAAGGAAGGTAGTGGTTCAAGTCTAAAGCCAGCAAAAGCAAGGTCTTAAAAACAAATGTGTGAAGCAGTTTTAACTATGTCACATCCAGTTCCATTGTCCATTTCCCCATAAACTCACAAATTACACGTATGTGCATACACACAGAGGTCCACTCTCTACCTGCATACGTAACAGAGAAAGGCTACTGGCCAGAACATTTCATTCTAAAAACAGATTTGTCGCAGTCCTAGTGAGCGCCATGCAACGTGAATGCAACAGACCATTTTTAGAACAGCTCCTACAGGCCAAGTCCTAAGGGGTAACCGTAAGTTAGAAAAAGTCAGTACCACATGTATATAATTTTTGTAACATCTGAAACAGAATCGTTTCAAAAATGAAAAAAAAAGCTAGCATTTGCATCCCAAGCGCTGCAGGCTCCCAGCCACGTTCTGACCGACACAGGTTTTCCCCCTCCCGCAGTAACTCCTGATGCAGAACTGACAAAACACCTGGATAAACCTACACGGATGCTGCCAAGCGCTTTCTGTGACGGGTCAAAAGACACGGCCCCTCTCAATTTTGAAGTAAAAGGCAAAGCCACAAGATGGCACTACCACTACATCCATTCTAGTCTAAAAGCAAGCTCGGTAGTTCAGAGAGTGGTAATGGTCTTCTGTGTGTACTGTTTAAATGGTGCACACGTTTCATTTTGTAGTTTTAAGCTTTTTTCAATTTTATTTTCTTTTTTTGACAACCTAAAGTGAACAGCACAAAAATCTAGTTGCCTATTCCAGATGATTTTTGTTTTTAAGGGAAATGAATAATGTCATTAATAATAGAGCCAGTACTGCACATTTCATTCATGAAACCGGTTTGACACAAAACACCCGACCTCAGGCTGGATTATGGCAAACTATAATCCAGCGTTTGCCATATGTTTTGCCATATGACTGACATGTTGTGTTACTTGCCAGTTTCAGCCACGCTTGCCATGAAGCATTAGCGTTGAGCCTCTGTCCCAAACTGCACCATATAAGCAGCGAAGAGAGTAAAAAGAGATGAAGAACGAGAATGAAAACAAAAAGATACACAGAAAAAGCAACAGTAGAGTTAATATGGCAGATTGAGAACAGTACAATAAATACTAGATGCAACTTGATATTTTAAGGGGCAGGATATTTATGATATAATCTACATTGATTTAATCTCGTAGCTTTTAGTTCAGAAGGGATTAAACATATTTGTAAATCAACAAAACAAAAGGGTTTTTTCCTTAGCTTTTTCATATATAGCCTTAGTAGAAAGTTGATAAATGTGTGCTTTCTGTTAAAACAATGACTGTTGTAACTGGGTGGTTTAGTAAAACAATGTTAAATTAATTTTTGAGAGAACTACCGGACCTGACAGTACGGGAAGGGCAATTTCTGCAGTACCTGTGAATGGCTGCAAAAAGATCCTCAGTAGTCCTTGGTCTCGCTGGTGTTGCCACTCCGTCCGGCTCTTCCCCATAACTATTGCTCGGCAGGAACGAACTATTTGCTGTATCCGATTCAAACACCTCCGCTACGCAGAGAGAATGAACAATACCGTCAGTCCGCCGCGGGAACCCAGCAGGCATATAATCCCGAAACCAGCCCTCACTGCCTCTGAGGCAGCGCATCTGGGAGACTGAGCGAGTGCACCCTTGTCATCACTGCGATTTCAGAAGCACGCTTGCTTGGGAAACCGCAGGGCACGGAATGCCTGCGCGTGCTCGCACACACAGGCGGAGAACAATACTGAAAGAAAATTTGTATGGTTTCCACCAAGGTGCAAAATCAAAATTAACAAAGCTATCCATGTTTTCACAGCATGCTTTAGTCCTGGCACAGTTAAACAAAGCAACATTTTCTTTCCAAGTCTGCAATGAGAAGTCAGAAAGGGATTATATGAAATCTCACCGAGTATTAATCTGATCCCTGCAACTTTCTTTAAGCTTTTAGTTCTATCACAAGAGGCTCTTTCTATGGCTCTATGGAAGCCCGCCTGAATGCTAAGATTGCTGTTCTCTCTCCACAGATCCTTTAAAATAGCTACTGCTGCATCTGAAGAAGAGTCAGAGAAAAGAGACTCACCACTTTCGTTCTCCTGAGATAGGTGCCCGTCAGCGTTACTGCCGCTGTCTTGGCTGCTGCTCGAACTGCTTCCTTCATCAAAAGCCGACTGCTCCTCCTGCCTGGGTTCTTCTTGAACTGGTAATGCAGCAGGCTGTACCACACAGGCATTAGCTCCCACTGTCTCAGAGAAGGTGAATCTGGCAGCTCCTCCCTCAGGAACCAGGCTGCCAGAGTCCATCTCGCTAGAACTGAGTCCATCTGTAAGACAATTTCTCTCCTCCTCGCAGTGTGCAAGCACAGCGTCTCTCTTAGTTGGGCTTGATGTGCTTCTGACAGTATCACTCACTTCAGCTATTTTCTCCACTGTAGGATCTAACTGTGGAGGTGGTACAACAAGGAACAGTTTGGGTTTCTTTGAAATAGGAGGTGGTTTCTTGCTTGGCAATACACCCTGACCCTTGTCAGGAGACGCTGGTGACCCCTGAAGTGCCATGCCAGAATGGAGGTCTTCGCTCTGCACTGAAGACTCAGGTGTGTCTTCAGTAGCTGTGCCCAGTGAATCAGCTTCAAAAGACTTGTTTAGACCTACTGCACTTGCAGGCTTTGGATCGCTGTCAAGCACAGGTAGGTTATCGGAGAGAATGAGAGGAGAACCCCGAGCCAGTGTTTGAACTGAGTTTTTAAATGAAGTGCTGTGAGTTTTCATTTCCTCTTCGTCTAAGGTGCTACTGAGTCTTAGTGAGAGAGATGGCTTTAGGGAAGACTGCGATGATGCATTTACAGTACCTTTTTCCTGAGAGGTGGCTTCAGAAGCAGATTCAGGTGACGGTTCACCTTCTGTCACTTTTTTCACAGACCTCAGCTGCACCATTTGCAATGCTTTGGTAGTTACTAAGGGCATCACAGGTCTCGATGCGTCTTGCTTGTTGAATGGCTGTTTCACTGGACTGTAGCAAGAATCTTCCTGGTTACGTTTCTTAAAAGAATACTGAGGGTATATTGTTGCACCTTTAGTTAGTTTGGGATCAAGAGGTGGTGCGGGTGGTGGGATGGCTAAGGGGAAAGTAGTAGTAGGAGGAACAAGGGAAGCGAACGAACTGATGGAGGCTTCTTGTGGAAACCATGGGACAGTCTGGGCAAAGGAAGAACTTACATCAGCTTCTGGCGGAGGAGGGGGGAATACGGGAGAGGCCGGCAATGGTGACAGATCCGTGACTTCTGGAGGAGGAGGAGGGGGAGGAGAAAGGTCAGGGCAATGCGGAGGTGTTGGAAGAGGAGGCGGTGGAGGAGGTGCACCAAAATCCAGAGGAGAGCTCAGGGTGGACTCCAATTTCTTCACACTCACACTCCCTTCAGTAGATGTATTTGAAGAAAGAGAGGTGGAGGATGAAGACATGGAGACTGAAGACAGAAGAGAGGATTTCCTTTCAGGCACTTTAGGCTTCAGCTTGGATTTCCCGTTTCCTGATGAAGCAGATTTTAAAAATACAGGCACTGGAGTAAGCGCAGTGGGTGTATTGGACTGGCTGGAGTACCCACTCGATGGCGATGTGACTCGGTGGGATTTCTCCGGAGAAGTGCTCTTTGGTTTGGCCAGTCCACTGGGCACTTGTGGCACAGAAGCCCTTGAGCCGTCACTGAAGTGGCTGATGCTGTAATCGCTGAGAGCAGAAGATGTACTGGCAGAATGGGTCACTGGGGATTTTACCTGGTCGTCTGCCACTGCAGCATAGTCGCTGTAGTAACCCCACTGGTCCGCGCACTCTGACTTGATGCTACTTGTTTCACTCTGAGAGGGAGTGACTGTGCAGATGGAGTACAGGTTTGGAGCAGTGGTGGACATCATGCTGCTGCTTGCACTAACCGAGCTTTGGCTGCGGGAGCGCAACACCCAGGGATCCTCATAATCACTGCAGGGGCTCTGGGAAGGGGAGCTGCCGTTTTTGCACTTGAGATTCAACTGCAGTGAATGCTGGAGGGTGGCAATGAGGGTTTCATCGAGTACCTGCCCATTGGACTGGGCTTTTTTCTTGGGCATCCTTTTGAGTGAGTCTGTTCTGGATGGTGGCAAGGGCGGCTTCTTTGCCTTTTTCAGAGAGATATTTCTTACCAGGGATTTGTCACCTTGGCCTGTCTGGTCGTCCTGATGTTTCTTCTCCTTTCCTTCAAAGACGTTTATCACGCTCTCCCTGGGGTTCCCAAAACCATTGGTACTATTGCATGGCATGTCTGACTTCAGTCCGGAGTCCGTATGCATGGAACTGTAATAACCATCATGGTCCACGGAATACAGAGAAGTAGAATCATCCCTGGCTGAAGACCTCTCCAGGCTGCTGCTGCTCTGGTTGCTACCAGGAGTGGCACAGCCTGGCATGGTACAAACCACCTTGCGTGAGGGAGTCTCACTGTTTTCTGCAGACTTGCACAGCCAATGCTCTGTGCTGTTCACTGCTGCTTGCGCTCTCTCTCCTGAATAGCTAGATTCACTCCTACCATCACTGTCCTGGGAAGGGTTTGGTAAAGCAAGATTGTTCCTACAGCTGTAGCTCACGCCCTGAGACCCAGCGTCTGCATTTCCAGGAGTGCTAAGAGAGACAGCAGAGTCACCGAGGGAAAGCATCATGACAGTATTAGATGGGATGGTATCTGAGGTCTGAGAGTGACGTGTGGAGCTGCTCTCGCTCCAGTTACCGCTTGATGAATGGTGATCTTCCTTTCCACTTACTGCACTGCTGGTAACAGGATTGTCTCTTGGCTTTGGGTAGGCAGCAGAGCTGGTAATTTTACTATCCGATGATCCAATGCTCTGGGCAGTGTGAATAACGATAACTTCTGAGGAGGATGACAGCGTCGCGTTGGGTATGATGCTTGTTGAGTAGGTGGCATGAGGAGAGACCACACATGCTGGGCTTGCAGACTTTTCGCCATCACAGCTTCTCACCTCTTGAGATTTTGGCCTCGACAGGGTCCCTGTCATGGGATTACTCCTCAGATGCACAGCACTATCACCCACTTCCATTTTACTTATCTGGTGGGGTAAAGTGCCAGCAACGTCTTCTGTCTGTCTCGAGATGCTCTGTGTCTGCTCTAGGGACTGCAGAGACACTCTCGCACCAGCCCGAGGCAAGCTGTGAAAACCTATGTCGCTATTTTGGCGAGAAGCAAATATAACCGCCGCAGAATCACTCATCACTGACATGTTTCCAGATGAGCTGGAGAACTGAGACATCTGGGCTGCGATGCCTTGTCCTTTCTGCGCTCGTATTCTTCTCATTGAAGGGGGCACAACTTTAACTTCCTCCGTCTGGCAGCTGGTGTCCTTGGTTTCAGAGCGCTGCATGGCAGAGCGATAGCTGTCTAGTCTCCCTAGCGTGGAACAGTGATCTGGGACATACATCGAATGCCCTCGGAAATCACTTTGGCCAGCGCCGACTGCTGGAGTCAAAATAAAATAATTATTCCTTGAAGCACAAATGCACATTTATCTCCTTACTCATTTAAAAAGAAAAAAACCAGCAAACTGCTTGATCCCCGTGCTCTGGAAGGTTATGCCTTCTGAAAAAGAATCTGCAACAATGGATTTTGCACAGGCATCGCGTGTTTTCTGCATTTCTCTTCCCTTTTGCCTTATTACCAGGAACCTTCTGCTTACAGAATCATCTGTGTTCCTGCCGCACATTCGACACATGAAATCCTCTGTTTATGACATGGTAATAATTTCCATAGTAATCAGTTATGTCAGAAACCAAGTAGCACTGTTTGACTTCCAGTAGGCAAAGCAGCAGGAACAGACAAAAGCCTGAGAAACGTGAAGTGTGTTTCCATGCTAATGCCTCATGCAATAAAGAAAAGGGGAAGGAAATGTGGAGACTAACGTGAATAATCAGATCTGCTTTTTAAAAGCATTACACTTCAGAAAAAAAAAATTCAGGAGACACGGATAGCTCTCCAAGTCTTGCAGTTCATCTGAAAAGAGGCTAACACTGTGAAACACGCATTGTTTAACCACAAATAATACATATGCTCTAACGGCATTTATACAAAGACATTATCCAGCACTGCAAAGGAAACCATGAAATAATGCTTCTCCATACGACTACTTTCTATTGATGATAAAAGGAAAAACTCCAAGGAGTAGGGAAAAGAAACAGCCAGTACTGATGGTCATCTCATCCTCAGCACCACTGAGGAAATAAAAAATAACTGTACTTTTTTAAAATGAAGCAATAATCATATATTGTCATGAAAAACAAACTTTGAGGACAATGGAAAAACAGTTTTAGTTCAAAACACAGTTATTCCTGGGTCAGCAGAAAGGACTCTAGGGTTCTTTTAAATTCACATTTTTATTGGTAGCTGCCTTCTAAAATCACAAAGCAGAGCACTGCTTAAAAATCAGTCTGTATAAGGCTGTTGCTTTTCAGTTCACTTGCAGTACAATATAAATAGCAGACACGAGAGGCAGGCGTGCTGCTGGAGATGCCTGTAAAGATGCTGCATATGTCACCGTGGGGGAAGATTGGTTATTTCAAGTCTCCGCCTTAAAGCTAGTCTCAGGAGCGATGAAGTAGCACGCCTGATATGACTGCTCTCCTTTCATTTTTACTATATGGAACTGAATCAGGAGGATACGTATTCTTATCATGCAGCATTAAACACCACTTAGAGGACATCTAATTATCCTTATTCTTGGCAGGCAAAAGAGGCATTTAGGATAAGGAAAAGAGGGCTCTGAAAAGGCTACAGTGAAAGCAGCACACACAAAAAGATTGTTTACTTCTTTTCCCCAGGCACATAAGTAGTCTTTCAGCAGCTTGAAGCCTATTTAGTTTGCTTTGTGTGGATTCTCTTGCTCTCAAGGAAACGTAGCCTCGTTCTGCTTCTGGTAGAGGTTTGCAGCAAAGCTAGATACTCGGATGCTGGCAAACATCTTGGATAATCTAATATGAGATACTGTCAGAACAGATGGACTACTGCAGCCAACCAAGAGAGGTATTTGCATATTCTGTATACAGTTATTAAGAACCATACAGTGAGAAAAATATGTTAATTTTCCTTTCCATGGGTATTTTTTCTATAGAATCAGTGTCCCTCCCCTTGGTTAAGAGAGAAAAACACTAAAGTAGACATTCTGAATGTTTCTGGAACTGTGACATCACTGATAACAACTGTCAACCAATTAAAAATAGCCAGTAATAAAAATCTGCATATTTAATTATAGAAATAACCAAAGAGATGGGGTATTTTTCTCCTCTCTACCGCTGTGAACTGTACACACACACGAGACTGAGGATGGGGTTTGTGGAGAACGAAGCTGTCAGCACTACAGCAACTATCTGCTACTGTCACGTACTGACCTGTGGCTGAGCGCACCTCCTTTCAGTACGCAATACTTCTGCATTCGCAAAGGAACCTAAATGCACTCCACAAGCAGCATAACGCACATGGACAGTTTATGCTTGTTTAAAAGGTTACTGCTAGGGAAGGTAGATGGCAAAGCGGGACAACGCTGGATTTGGTAACCTCCCCTTTTCTCCTTCCAAACCCAGGAATGTCAAGACGCATCACTGGGACATCCCGTCTATTGCAAATGCAATATGCACAGTGATGTCTGAAATACAAAATCAAACCTCAGTGCTATAGCTATACTACTAAGTAAAAAAGGCCAAGGGTGACTGTACCAAAATGCCCGGGGGAGCAGCTCCTGCCCCAGCCCCTGGCACTCATGCCCAGAGCGAGCCTGGGAGACTGCTGGCTGGCCCAGGCCAGAGCGGCGCTGGAGCAGCACGCTAACGAGAGGGCAGCACCAACAACCGCAGGACGCTGTTGAGCATCAGGGCTAACCCCGTGTTTGTTACTAGAACAGATGTAACTTAGGGGTCCAGTCTAATATGCTCATGGCAACTGCACAAAGTGACTCACCAGCAGTTAATGCCTACAACCTCGATGTTGCAGGGACGCCCGTCAGGGCAGGTCCCTGTACCAGTGCGAGCAGCTTGTAGTTAGAACGGTTCAGGGACAAATAAATACAGGGTTCAGAGGGGGCAAGACGGCCTGGTCTCAGAAGTATAAACTACAGAGCTACACCCTTCAGTCATTACATGGGCTATGGTCAGGGAAGGGTCTTTTCATGGCTATTGCTATTACAAGAACACAACTTTAAGGTTTTAAATATCTTTTGTAGAAATGCAGCTTATTTTAACATTACTTCAGCTTTGGTTTTGGCTTTACATGTACGCACAACCCCTTGCAAAGCTGTGAGGTTTTACGTGCCCTTTATAAAACAGCAATTGCTCTTTTTACAGTTTCATTTCCTGAAGAGGGACAACAGCAATCTACAAGGAAAATGGCTCCAAAAAGCAACCAAAGGAACATTTAAGACTCAGGCTACCTCTTCAATTGTTGAGGGTTTTAAGATTTTGGTGGAATTCAGAGGAGGGTAGCAAGAAGTATTTTTGTTTGCAATTAACAAACGCACTGTAAAATCCTCACTCACTTCCAGAGTTAACACTGGAAAGGAAGGGTTTTCAACAATCCTTCAAATCAAACCGCCTTTGTTGGTACTACAGCTAGAATATGAAGGATCCAATTCTAAGAAACAGCTCAAATCTTTAATTGACTATTTCACTGAAAATGCTGCGTGTCTCAGAAAACCTCTCCTTAGACAAATAGCAGTCAGAAGTTGCAAGATTTCTGCAACACCAAAACTCTGGAACAGAATCAGGGCTGTTGAAGAATACCACCCACAAGCCCATCTAGTTGCAGGGGCGATGTCTGAGCAGACAGCAGCAGTAAATCTTGCAGAACTCTACACAAGGTTATGTTACAAAGTCAGAAGTGGCTGCAACTCAATGGTATGACAAATGTGGCTGAAAGTAATTAATAATCATCTTGTCTCCATTTTATATTGTCCCATGACCAGTAGCCCTGCAGCCAGTGCTATGTCCACCACAGACAACCTGTATCTACACTCCTTTATTACCCTACTTCTTGCTACACTGAAAACATCTCTTAGGGCAAATGCTCCTCCCTGATGCACACATTCAGTGCAGACTCCAGCAGCACGTGAAGAACACCCACTATCAGGAACAACTGAAACATGCAACATACTTAGGAACTCTTGCCTGGAAGTGCAGAGAAGAGGTTCAAAGTGCTTGATCCAAGACAGATATATACAGGTTACACCCATTCTCCCTGACTCTGGTAGTTACTGGTGTTGCTTATCAGGTGACAGGGACTGACTACAAATTCGATGGAAAAAAGAAAGTGTCTGCATGTAACTCCTAGGGCCAGGTACTAGCTACCAGAAGACTCTGCGCCTCCCTGTGACTCTGGTGGCACCAGCAGCTTGCTGCGCAGAATCAGTAGAAAGGACCTCTGCATTGAAATGAGCACAGAAAACTCAGGATTTGGGAGGATAAAAAGTATGTGTGTTGATACCACAAAGAATATGCTTTTCTCAACTAGTATATAGAAGTAATCTCTCTTCCCAAACTACTTCTGACTAATGATTTCTACTATAATCACTTGTCTCTTGTGCCACAGGCACGTTCCCAAGATTTGTTGCTTTCATCTTCTCCTCATGCCCCACACCTACCAATTCTCCTCCAAACCTGCTGACCTGGCCAAGTCACTGTGCAGGTACCATTACTTCCAGCGTTACAAAAAAACCCCAGAGATTCTTCATCTATTTTACCCCAGGACTTGCATACCACATGATTTTTAATCAACACTCAACAAGAAACAGAGAAGTACACTGGGCTTAGGGTAATTTTAAGGAATTTTGACTGTGCTCCATGAAGCATCTGTAATCTCTCAGAGGGGAGAAAAATACTGCAGAGAATCCTGCAATACTTTTCAGTACTGCCAGCTGAAAAATATCCTGAATCCTTCCATATATCACTGCCAACTTGCAAGGGAGAATTTTGATGGGCCATGTAAGTTTTCTTGGTTCTGTTCATTTCAGTAACCAAACATCCAGACTCTGGTAGAGATTATATTCCTGGTATTGCTGTCTTTTATCCCTCATTATCAAAATGTAGATGATACATACTTTGTTACACCCTGATCTCTACATGAGTAACACTGAAAACAGACAATGTTGAGAAAATGCAGCTCTAAAACCCAGTATTAGTTGAAAGTTACAATAACTCTGAAAAAAAGTGTTAAAGTTGCAGCTCAAAGGAGGATGCTGAATTAAATGGCTTGAACAGCTGGGTACCTGCATGGACCGCTGGATATCTGAGACTCTTCTTACCTGTGAGACCTATAACTTGAATGACGGCTAGTGCCGAAGGGACTAATTGGAAAAGAATATCGATTACGAGGAGTCTTCAGTAGAACAGCTGAGTTCCCAAAGATCAGAAGGACACAAATGCCCCCATCATGCTGCTGAGAGGGAATGGTTCCCTCTAAGGCATTTCAAAGGAGAAACTTCAACAGTCCTGAGTGACACCTCGGGCATGGGCTGGTACCGACAGGGGCCTGAGCTATGCCACAAGAAAGCGAAGGAGTGACCATCCAGGTATCGGTCATATCCATCCTGATGACTGACAGGAGGCCCTATAACTGACGACCCATTGTGAGCTACTGAAAATGGGAGGCAGGGAATAAGCTTAAGAAAAGCATACGAGGTGATGCTGACTCTCTGAATCCTTTTGTTGCGGTGGGGTGGGGAAGTAGATGGGGTGAAAAAAAAAATCACAGAGCCAGAAAGACCTTGAATTGCACTTGAAGGTGAAAAAAAGTGATTAAATAATTCAAGGAAAATATATGCAAAGCATAAAATTACAAGACTTTTTTAAAGCCAGAAGAGGACAGAAACTTTCTGCTAAAGAAAAGTAAAATGCCTGGCAGAAGAAGAAGAAATCAAAAGCTGGAAAACTTGAAGATGACTTCTTCTCCCCTGCTTGCTGAGAGGAAGATGAACTGCACGGCCTGTGATGGAACTGATACCAAAGTCTGGGACCTGCTCCTCCCACAAGACAGGGAGTTCTGGACACCAGAAACCTTCCTGTCAGTGCCTGGGACTGCACCAGTACAGAACCCTGGAGAAACGCCCACAACCAGATAACTCGGTACCTTCACAAAAAGAACATTAGTCTGACCCAGACCCTAAAACACTGACACAGAGAAGGGACCATGGAAATGTGAAGGCAATTTGCTGCCTTTGTTTCCGTCTGGAGAGTTGGAACTTGCAAAGGAGGCTGAAGATAACCAAGAGCTGAGAAATGAGTGAGGCCTGGGACAGGTTCTCCCAGAGAGCTGCTCATCTCTACCAAACTTCTGCTTGGGAATCATCTTCTTGTCTGGGGAGAGAATACCAGTTCGCACGTAAGGTACCATCTGAAGAAGACAGCGAGAGGTGATGGGTAATGGCAACACAGAGCAGAGAAACTGAGGCAGCACAGAAACTTGAAGGAAAACGTCACCGGAAAGTTTCTTGCCCCTTCTGCAGTTTTGATCCAGCACTGACTCCATTAAATACATATAATATTTATGTTCTTTAAGACAATGAAGGTAATTCAGACAGTATGCAAAAGTAATTTTTTGATTGCTGTGTTTGGCAGAGAGAGGAATGCTTTGCCTTCTCTTACTTTGGTGTCGTCCTGCTAAATAGTACTGAGAGGGTCCTGCTGTTAGAAAATAACCTTTCCGAAAATAACTGGCATCTCTAAAATGGCAGGCATCTCATACTCCTGATCTGTTTCAGAATCCCATCTATCCCACTGCATTTTATTTACGCCGCACTTTTTATGGAGAAGTTTCCAGGCTATGCGGAGAGACTGGTTCATCACTGGAGCACACCTGTGAAAACACGGCAGTACTACAACTCTCAGAAGCAGGAATGTTTAAAGATACTTTCAGCACATGCCTCGTGGGTGCAGTTAATGATCCTTTCATTAGCCCACGTTTGGCTAAATTCTACGAGAGTACCACAGCCATTGAGCTCAGGCCAGCAATCAGGGCAGGCTCTCTCTTCTGTTTGGTCTTTTTTTGCTCCAAAGGAGCCAAAGCAGCCAGGGGAGAACCCCAGCAGCTTGGCCTGGCAGAAGCTCCTCCACGCTCTCTCACGAGAAATGAAAATAGTTCAAGCTTGGTTGAAGCTTTGAGGTTCTCTCAAGTTTCTGCTTCCTTCTGAAGGATAAACAAGAGGTAACAAGAATCTGCTGTATGTGTTGGTTATTTAGCCTGCGCACAGCAATTTTGGGGTACCAAGGGATTTTAATCTTTGTGTAAATATTATAGCCATTCACAGCAATGCTTTAGGGGAGAAACAAAGAGATTTATTCAGCTGAAACCACAGGGAGAATGTCAATAGGCACAATGCAATTGCTTGATTTGGAGTTCAGTTCGGATCCTTGTTCCGACCAAATGAACTGTGGAATGTTTTAAAACAACTCGTTGTTTGTTTTGGGACAGTGTAAGAGAAATAGGGAAGGGATGGCTACAGAAATATTTGGGAAGTGACAGGGGAGAAAAGGCAGAAAGAGCATTGAACAAAGATGGGGGAGACTTAATTTATTCCCAGCCTTGCCAGCAGCCTGGTGGGTGACTCCGGCTAAGTCACTTCGCTGCAGCATGCCTGGTTTCCCCATCTATAAGATGAAGACACTGATAACTGTTCTCTTTTCCAGCACACTTGTTTCCAGCGAAGGAAAGCAATACACTAACAGGATGGATACTGTCATCAGAGGGTTTTCCTGGCATACATTTTGCTGTTTGGATGACATACAACCACCACGGAAGCAACATGAAGCTCCTCTAGACAACTTCCACCGTAGGGCAGATGGCTAAAGCCCTATGTGCCTGCCGCTTGTGGGCCAGGCAACTGTCCAGAGAGAGCTCCAACGGTGAGATACCGCCAGCCCTGAAATTTCCGCAACTTAAAATAGGAGCCAAGGAAAACCTTCAAGCAGTGCAACATGAAATGTGCTCAGCACGGAGATGAAAGACCAAAATCACGACCGTAAAACCTGTCACCCACAGCAAACAGATTGGCAGAAGTCACAAACTTCTTTTAAAACATTCACTGAAGATTTCTTTTTAAGATAGATGCCAACTGCATTCGCAGTTTATTCCACCAGGTAAACTATAGCAAATGTTTTCAAGCACTAAACATCTGTCTGAAGTGGTCACACTTCAGGTCTTGAAAAGCCTGCCCACAGGAAGCATTCTCCACACATCCATCCAAGTACTGTTGTCACTCATTTCAAAATCCACATGCATGAAAGAGCATGGGGAACCCCAACAAGCGATAAACAGTTTGGAACAAGCATTCTGCTTCGCTCTGCTATCTGCCCTCGAGGGAGGTCCTGCATGTGTCAAAGATAATCTCTGTAGAAAACTATGACCTTGGCATGTGTGTCACTTTCAGACACTAGACTCAAGACCACCGTAACAACCCTGAAAATGAACAGTTTAAGCAATGTCCTGTATCAGTTTTGTATTTAAGTGGCACACATGGTTTTAAGGAGCACAAGTCATTTCACCTCAGCTCCAGTCAAAGGGCAAAGTGAATGGAAGAAGGAAATGTAAAATGTATCTCTTGAACAGGCGAGAGAGGATGAGGGTTGTCTCTGTTATTCCTCAAACCAGCTGTAAACATGGTATCTGAGGGATTACCCCCAGAGAGACCTAAAACAGGAGAAGGGATCTTTTACTACGAATAATTAAATATTATGTTTTATGTAGGGTTTTTTTCTGGCTTTGATCTTTGCTTACGACAAACCTACTTTATTTAACTCTCAAGCTTGCTTATAGCTCATTGCAAGGCTGATAAATTTGTCATTCTCTCTCAGAAAATAACAAATTCAAATCTTGACCTCCAGGAGGACTCCAGGTCTGGAAAGTGTCTCCTTCCAGGTGGCAAGGCCCACTATGGACAGTGAACAGGGAGGAAGGGAACCTACACGATGAGGAGGAGCTCCCCATAGCACAGTCAAACGAGCATCCACTCCACAAGGTAAGATGGACAAAGACACCTGACAACTCTGCATAAATCTCAGAGGAGCAGTTAGAAATAAAATCATCGTAAGAGATTCAAAGGTAACAAAATGTAAAGCTGCCTAACTTTAGCTAACAGGGTTAGGGCAAATGAATTTTCTTTCTTGAAGCAGAGGATTCCCATGGCAGGGCACTATCTTGTTACAGATGCTAAAGGAGCACAGTTCCACTCACAAACTGCTCTCCATGTACTTTCTTGTTTCTTGGTTTTCTCTACACCCGGCCCTCTAGCTCACTTCAAACCCATCCAGACAAGTTACGTATTTTTGCTTCTGTTTCTGAAAAATCTAGACAGAGAATGAAGAATTGAAAATGTAACTAAAAAAGAGATGCAAAATGCAAGGTAGCAAAACTTACTGAAATCGCCAATATATGAGACAATTCCACATGTAAGCACCTGAAATTATGTTCTGCCAGACTATTTTAAAGGCCATTCTTCCTGTACTGCAAAAAAAGGGCAGGGGACCATAACTTTATCTGTGAAGTTATCATTTGGGAAAAACTGAAACATCTTTTTTAAAAATAAGTAATAATGACCAGATTTAAATCAGAGTTTTCTGCAAAAAGTGTCTGAAAGCTCTGCCAAAATTTAGCCTGTTTCATCAGCTTTGCATATCATGCGTGCTACTAACTGCGAAGGAGGACAGCCTGAGGTAGTGTAAATGTGACCAAATAGGCATTTTTCCTTTGTAATATACGCAATAGCTAATGCGCCCACATAAACTACTTCCAATCCAGTAACACTGATACTTAAGGGGTCACAAGTTAGATCTGAATTGAGTTAGAAAATATACAGGTTTTTCATTGCTGAGGCAACTCTCTGCAGATTTGGGAAGGCGTCCATGAGCTGTTTTACTCCACCAAGTAATTATTTGCAAGCCAAAACTCCTGCCCACTTCAGTTCTGCTTCAGGGAACATGCTGGGGAAGGGGACCAAATCTCCAGAAAAGCATTACAGACCAGAAACCTTACATCCCTGCAGATTTCCATCCTACCAGTGCAACATTTTCCAAATACCCCGTTTCCCTTCAACAGATGGAAGTCCACAGATAAAAGGCCCTCATTTCCAGATGCACAAGGTGGCAAGGAGGCACACACGTATTTGGAACTGTAACAGGCTATCAGACTGTATTGGTTTCATGAGCACTGGTAATGTTATTAGTCGAGTCATGATAAGCAGTGACAATGAACAGTGGATGGAATACAGTTCTGATGAGCCATACCTAGCTCCTTTTGTATGTTGTCAGGGATTCCTGTAATAGTCTTTCTCCTTTTGACTTTCTTCGGCCGTCTTACCACCGTGTCTGTGTAAATTAGAGACCGCCGAATGCTGGCTTGGCGGTCGAAATTCTCCCCTAATACATGGTAGAACAAGCAAAGCAACATTACTTCCAAGCACGCTGACATCATGCACTTTCTTCCACTAGTTTCGTTGTAGAAATGGAAAAAAAGGCATTAATAAATGATGTTAGCTTGATCCTACAATGAAGGCTTACACTGAAGGAAGATACAGCACAGCGTCACAATAAGGCTTTAGACACACATATCCATTACACGGTACTGCAGGTTTTAAGAGGAATTTTGACTTCCTGAGCTCAGTTCAGATCTGGTGAGAGCAGGTCTAATTCCACAAGTGAAGAGAATCCTTCCTTTAATTTGGCCCTTTGTGGGGGTTTTTGTGTGGTTTTGTTGTTTAAGTAATGAGCTGCAGGAGAAGCAAATCTGCTCATGAAAACGGAAGATCACAGTGGTTTACGCAGGAACAGACATTGCTATTGGCAACAGCTTTTACAACGTCTCTGCACAGCTCCATCATTAAATCACACAAGACGCTTCTTTTTCATACCGAGTTGCTCTGAACCTGTCAAGTGTACCACATTCTGAGGGTGATCTTTTAATATGAATACAAATAAGTACTATGGAGCATGCAGAGATCAAACTGATCTTGTGGTCTCATAAATATTTCAGTCAGAGTAGAAGCTGCTTAAAATGGAAACTTTATAAATGATTATAAAAATATACAACGGCAAGAGCTGAAAAAAATGTATGTGTAAGTGTGTGTTGCCAGACAAAGCCTTATGATGACCATGTGCTGTATCATAATGGGACCCAGAAGCACCACTATCATTAAGCAGTTTTTCTTTAGGAATTCACTTTTGTTTAGAGGTTTATAATTTGGCCATTTTACAAGCAACACGGTAAAACTTGCTCTATAGATTGTGAGCTGAGTTAATTCTCAGTCTGCACTTCTACAAATCTAACGACTACCCCCCGTATCTCACATGTAAATTCCCCTTTTAGAAGTTAAAGCATTTTAAAGCACTGCTAAATGACCTTTAGATGACCCACTTAAATGCAGAAAAAATTATATGCGTGTACAAGGTTTTGCCTTGTACACTGTTTTTGAAAATTAATGACCAAATTATTTACCCCTAAAAAGTGATTAATGCACAGTAACTAATACGTCATAAATATTACCCCTGGCTGACTGCACATCAGTAGGATGTGTGTCGTGCAAATAGCATAGAAAACCTTATTACCTCTACAACAGTTAAAGATACAGTCATGTATTAAAGTATAGCATGTGGACTTGTGAAAATGCAAGGAAAAAACATAGCGGTTTCATTCACCGTGTTGTAAATATAAAGACTCTGACTCTGTTTGACCGGAGCCCTGTGCTCCCATGAGCCGCACCCGTGCTAAGCGGAATCCTTGCAGCTACAAAGAAGTGCCAGTTTCATCCAAGTTTTGGATTGACTGAAGTCAGGGCAGAATAAGGGAGGAGGAATCCCATGGGATCTATAAAATATAGAGCTATGGAACCCACCGGCTTAGTAGAAGCCCTGAAATACTGAGACAGACTATCTGCTGTCTGGGGCATTACTGCTATTAGGACGTTAGGACTCTTACGGGGTCAAGGTCAGGACCATTAGGTAATCCCGCCATGCAGGAGAATAGTAATTCTAGCCACAAATACATAACAAATCCAAAGACTTTGAGGGAGAAAGTTTTGCATCTCTGAATATATCTTTGTCCATTCAAAGGCCAACAATTATGCCTGAGATGGTGAGTTGCAAGGAAATTAAAATATAGCTTTGAATGCCCTAGAATAACACGTAAATGATAAGAGAGAGTGCAAACAAGGAGAGAGTCTTTTACGTGAAGCCTCAGACAGCACAAAGAGGATGACCATGGGGAAATGTTACTGTGTCAGCTGGTCCACAGTAACTTCTTCCCCTGAGCTACCCAAAAGCTAACTCAACCAATCCATCTTCAATGGCTTTTGATACACAAAGGCTTTTTCAAAGTCGCTGTGCAAATTGGTGGAATTTTCAAGTAGCAGCTTCAATAAATTCCAACAACCAAAATTAGAATGTCTCAGTCCTTTTTCCCTTCATTGTTATTTTTAAAAAGAAAGTATCAGTGTTGATGTCAAATATATTTTGCAGATTGTTTTCTCTCTCTGTTACAGGTCTGTAACAAATCATCTAGGCATTCTTTATACAGTTAACTCAATTTTCCCTCATGCAGTTTTACTCAGTTTCCTTGGATTCACGGAAAATATTTAAGCATGTGCTTAAATCTCACTGAAGTCAGTTAAGCCGGACTCAAGCAAATGTTTAAATGTTTTGCAGGATCCAGCCTGGCACCGATCACCTCCACCATCACCAGACTCCTCCATCTGTAAAGAAAGTTAGTTGCGGAAAACCCACAAGAGCAGACAGCATTATACATCTTTTAACTCCCAGGATATGTAAAAGCAAAGACTGGCCACCACTGACAATTCAGCCCAACCTCTTCCAGGCCAGAATCAGCTCAGCCCAGGCACTCCCAAAGACTGAAACTGCTTCCAAATGTGGACGTCTAGTCAGCAGCTTGTCAGCCTAATGCAATGCCCCTGCACCTCCGGGCTATCCAACAGATTTTTACTGTATTAGTTGCAATCTGTTCACCAAAGAGCCCCGAAAGCTGAACTCGCGGAGCATTTATTGCACAGCCACGTGAGAGGCCATTGTAGCAGAATCATTACTAACGCACTGCTGAAAATGCTGTCAATTGCCTGCAGCCTCTTCAGAGGTTAACCTGTTATTTCATGCCAGGAGTAATAAAATGGAAGCTTTTTTGACCTCTCTTCTGGGAGAGTGAGAAAAAGAGCAAGCGAAGGAAAAAGCCAAATCAAAACAAAAACGGACGATGGTTTGTTCCATGGCACGTTGAACAAACAGCACAGAATTTTCGGTCGGTTTTTTCCCTGCCTCGTGCAGTAACGTAAGGAACTTCAGAAAATAAAATTACTCGGCATGTGGGAGGGCAGAGGCGGGGAGCAGATTGTGACTTTTTAAAGAGGAACAAGGACAGCAGCTTTTTTTGTGCGTGTGGTGTGCGTGGCTCGTAGTCTGTTACTGTCGCCTTGTTTCACACTAGCAATCTAATTATTCCAAGGGAAAGGAAATGGTGGATCCCAGAGACCAGAACAGATACTGCAACAGCAGTCTACCTTCACTGCCCTCCCTTTCCATCCCTTCCGATTACCATGTGTATAAGGGAGTAAAGCTCAGCGGCACACTCCAGAGAGGTGAGATGCAATAGGCACGTGCACAGTTTCAATCAGAAAAGTTGAGAACCGCTGAGTTCATGCCAAAAAATTCAGGGGACACAAGGTTTGCTGTGGCAGCCGAATTAAGCTGGTTGAAGTCACAAGTGTAATTTATCCAAACACGGTAACGTTCCCAGTGACACGGAATTAACCCTACGAGGGTTATTCGATCTCTTTCACCTCATTTTTCTTTCCATCTGTTTGCTTCCCCCATATATTTTCAGTATGCAGGGTCATTAAATCGAACAGCAGATTACTCTTTCTGTAAGTATACCCTGTTCCTGCTGTCGCAATATCTAAGCCCTGCTCAAGCTTATCGATTATGTCAGATTATCCGCTGTTCCCATAACTTGGCCTTCTGCACCTGTATCTGACATTCCCCAGATAACGCCAGCTGGTCTAGCAACATTTCAGCGCTGCATTTATTTTCCTTCTATTAATTTTCCAGAGGTGGGGGGTGTTCGTTATTTTCTGTTGTCTTCATGGTATTTATTTCCAATATTTTCTGCTCTTTATTTAAGGAAACATTTCCTGTTGATTTCTCAGAGTCCTCTGATGCTTATCACAGAAGTACTGCTCCTATATTACTTAAATATTTAAATACTATTGAATAGCACTATTTAAAATACTAGCTTACAAAAATATAGGTGAAAAAATTGTTGGTAGTCATGCAAGGGAAGAGAACACCTAATTTACTTTCAAAACAAAACCAAACATTGCAAACTATTGATCTCAAGAGTGAGCGTGGAGTCAGAGCGTGCCATATGGCATCTGAAATAAATTGGATATTGAATATCATCCTGGTTTTGGCAGGCAAACGGTCAGTTATTTGCATTAACTAATAATAGACCATCTTGATACTGTGCAGAAAAAGAAGGATTATTAAATTCAAGTGATAATTCAGTCTTTCACAGAAATTCTATTTACACACAACAAAGAATCTATTCAGCATTAGACTTTCACATAATTTCCACAGAGCGGGAGTTTTGCAAACCAGAGAGCATTTTCAAAATGAAGACTTAATACACTGTTCAGAACAAGAAAATGTGGTCACACATGCAGAGTGTCTTACCAAGAGGCCTGCTCAAAGACGTAGCCCCATTAACTTTTGCTGTTCTCACTCTCCTTGACACCTAAACTGCTTGTTGCTAACAAAAATAAGACCCTAGAGGTTTTTTTCTTGACTTTTGCAACATTTAGTCTTTGGAATACAGAAGTCCTTGACAACCTTCCTTACGTAAAATTCCTAGAAGAAAATCCTGAATTATCATTATCATTGCAAACCCCATGATTTTACGTTATGTATCTTTAGTATAGCCCACGGCAAAACACTGCTATTTATCAATTCTCTTCTTGTATTTCATGAAAATCTAACGCTTCTTCAACTCCACATTGTGTAGACTAGACCATCTCCATTAATGATCATTTTAAGGGATTTTGAGGCTTCCTCCTTAAGTTCAGAGATAGCCCAGTAAGCACAAAACACAGAAAGGTGCAAGAAGTAATTTAAAATTAAGGCATCAAATAGACAAGTGTCAAAATACTACGCAACGCTATGGATCCCCTTTTATCCCTTCCCTCCCTCATCAGTGTAATGTAATTACTGAAATTAAAAGCCTACCAGTCACATTAATAGGAACCACATCTGTCTGGACTGCCTGTGCTTGTTGTCGCATTTTCTCTTCTGGCGTTGGCAGTGGGAGTGACTTAGTCCAGTTGGTTTGGGTGTTGATATCTGATAACTCATTTGAAACTGGAGTTTTAGGCCTTTTGATGGTAATAAGCTTTTCTTCCTCTGGGGAAGAGACGGGACACTACAAACAGAAATACATGCAACAATGTAAGCGTACTATAAAATAAAAAAAAAGGTAGAAGCGCGATACTACTAAGGGTTCGCAGCTGCAGTCAGCACGATTGCTTGTGGAGCAAAATACACCCTCACAAATACCACTCTTTGACTTGCATTAAGAGTGATTTAAACAACACACAACCAATCAACCCACGGCAGAACACCCAGATTGTATTTATCAGTCTAAGGAATACGTACCAATGAAATAGAGAAGAGTGGTCCTGAGCAGCCCAAAGCAGAGTAACTCATTATCTTACACACTGACATGGTCCTTGGAGTGATTAACCCCCTGCCTGCACCACGCTTTGCGTTCCCTTCCCCTCCCCTCTGCCAGCGCCCTGCGAGGCAGATGTGCTTTCAGCACTGCTTTGCTCCGGCTGTGCCGGGCTGCAAGGATGAGTAAGGTCTCAGCAAGAAGCACGTTATGAAGAGACAGATTTTGGGAGAGCTCAGTAGAAGAACCAGCCAATGCACTCTACAGATCATCAGCCACGGATCAGTGAGGTAGCAAGAGTAACTTTGCTTTGGCCTTGGAGAAACTCATGCCACAGTCACGGGGTTCATTTTGCCCATTCTTCAGGGGTGAAGCAGTTAACAATATTAGTAGCCATAGAATAGTAATTTTAAACATTCCTTATCAAAGTGGAGATTTCACCTCCACAATGCGTTTTTCACTTAAAAAAACCCCAAAAAACAACCAATGAAACAAAAAACTTTGTGCACCAGCAAATGAGGTTGCAACAGCTTGTGCAAATCCTTCCACCAGACAAAGTTAGAAGCCAAAAAAAGCCATTTGCTTTCAGGGAGCAAATCTGTTTTCATTACAGAGTCCTTGCTTTTGCCTGCATGCCAGCAATGGCAGAGAAAGCCATCATGTAGCTTTTTACAGATAGGACAGTACTAGCCCAGGGGGAAACCCTGAGGACAGGCAGTTGAGGGCACGCAGAAGACATCACTGGGGCTTCTAGCAGGTGGTCACAAGCTCCAAGCCAGGAGAAGCAGCCCTCTCTCCTCCCCGCTCCTGTCAGCAAGACACCCCAGGGAATCCCCAAAGCAGGAAAAGGAGCAAGACCTGGAGGAAAACCAACCTCTGCCTCCTCCTGCCCCCAGGCAAAACAACGAAGGCAAGAAAACCATGGAGAGGAGCTGTGTAGTGGCTGCAGCACTGGCAGAGATATCCCTCTGCGACCTCCCCACTGCTCTGCTTCAGGGGTGTTTGCTTCAGGACCTCCCTCTCTACCACCAGACCGGAGTTACAGCCCTCGCCCCCTCCTTGTTATTCCTCTCTCCTTTTGGAGAGCAGAATACTGTCCAAAATAGGGTCATCAATACTGGGTCACTGCCTCTCCCAGGAGTCACCCCCGCCCCACTGCTGTACACTGGCACAGAAAGAAACACCATAGCTATTAAGAACAGATGGATTTTTTTTATTATTATGGGTTTTCAGTCTAAGTGATCTGTTTTCTCTTGTAGCTGAGTGCTATACAAAAGACATGCCCAGACACTGTGCTGCAACCACTGTTTATCATTTCTGATTTTAATTTTCTTCCTGTTACCATGAGGAGTTCTCACTGTTTGTAAATAACTACCCATTTATTTATTCTACTCTGTTTTGACTCTACATGCTTTAGGACAGAGCCCAATGTTTTATTTAAAGTAATTATATAAAAAAAAAAAGGCAAAAAGGAAAAGAACAGAAAAGCAAAATTTCTTCAGGTAATAATAGTAAAAAAAAAAAATATTTCAGGCAATGAAATTATTACTAATGTCATCATGCAGTGTGGAACCACGGTTTTGAAATGTGGAAGCTTTACTTTGAGGAAACAATCCATTTTTATCAGTCTTGCATTTCTTTAACTAGAGAGGCTGCAGATGGGATCGATGCTGCTCCGTAGGAAAAGGCTCAGCCCCCTGGAAAACCCAGCAATTCTTTCAATGCAAGCTTCTTGGAAGACACAGATTTTTCAGGCCTACATTGTTTTTAAAAGGCTGTAAAACCATTTCTATAAAAATATAATGTCAATGCATATCTTTTTTATGAGTGTGTGTAAATACACTTTACAGACACATACAGTGTGGGCACATATATATATATATTTATCTATGTGTGCTTACACACAAACACCAGGACTTTCTCAATTCAAATCACTCAAATTCATAAAAACCTTCATTAACTTCAGCAATCTGGGGAAGAAATGCCATTGTAGAAGGGAAATCTGCCTCCAGGCTGTGCTTCCCTCTAATTAGGTTTAAAAAGAGCTGAGAGAGAGGAAGCAGGGTTTGTAAGGTGGCAGGGGGGTGCTATAGCCCAGTGTCACAGCGTGTGCACACTTAAATGGGGCTGAGGCACAGAAATGTCGCTTTCCCTGCTCTACAAAGAGCTTTTCTCCACCTGAATCAGGGCACCAAGGGAGACACCTCCCGCCTGCTTTTGCAGTTTGCCTGGGGTGAGGATGAGCTCCAGCCACCATGGGATACTCTGCTTGGTTGCTACTGTCCGCATCAATGTGTGTCACATTCAGCCCATACGGCGGTGCCAGGTCTCAGCTGTCGTAGAGCAGTCACCAGGGGCTACTCCAATACGTCAGGTGGCAGAGATACTGGTTACAAAGCCACCCTTCCTCTTCAGGGCAATTACCCAAACCAGGCACAACCCTTTTTCCATTACAGTATATAAGCCGATAGAAAAACAAGAACTGAGGCACATACTACAAGGAAAGCTTAGCTATAAAATGTGGAGCAACAATCACCAATTTTGCAGTTGGTTGAGAAAATTTGGGACAGATGGAAGACGACAGACAGAAACGAATCAGCCCAGTGAGCACATAATGAATGAAAAGCAATTGCAAACCCAATCGTGCCGTTGAGGTCAAAGCACTTTGTCAGTGAGAACGATTTTCTGCCATAGGACAGTGGTGGGTACTTCTACGAAGTAATTCAGCACAGGAGTTGCAGGTGGGTTTGGGTGTAGGACGAACTGTTCGCGTTTCATCTGTAAGCACACTTTCGGTGGTTCCTGGATAACCATGACAGTGTCTACTTACATTCTTTCTTCCAAAGCACTCACACTGATGGTGGTGTATTTACCTGGGTTTCTGATGTGAATAGACTTTTAAGGGTCGTGACAAAGCCGTACACAGCTTTACTGCACAGAGAGGAAAACAGCGGCTCAACTTTCAGCTTTCTTCACATTGCAATTATTTACCTCTATAATCGGGCAGAAAATAGGGATTTACATCTTTTTAGCAAACATTCCAAGTTTGCAACACGGAAGCTGGCCGGACGACGCAGTGAATTGCTGTTAAGGTCTGTTATGTCAGAAATAGAACTGGACGAGGCAGTACTTCGAGATTGTGTATCTGCCTAGCAAAGCTGATTGGAAACACTACGTTTGTAAGAGAACAGAAAGCACCTGTCCCGTTTTTAAAGCATCTCTGATTCATAACAACTTCATTGCTAGACTTAAATGGCCAAATTTCTGTGCAGTGGGGTGTTAAGACTCATCTCCTAAGGAAAATTTGTTGGAATTTATCCTTTTTAAGGGACCAGGGAAGAGGGAAAGGTGTGAAGGGATGTAAAAGCAACAGCCTTGAACCTTGCAGTGTTTCCACAAACATGCATTAGAGGGGAAAAAGCATGAACTTTCAAATGGGAGTTGAAATGAGAATCCAGGAGATAAATGGCCTGTAAATACCCCACAGACAAGCTATATGGCTCAGTGAGCCAGAGCCTTGCCACTGCCTCATTGACATATTGTCCCCCAGCCTACTCAGTCGCTGAGATACAACAAAAGGGTTTCACTATCTCAGCACATCCACGCTATTTGAGAGGTCCCAGATGACAACTGAGAATATACTGTGTATCTTGCAGCACACCCTGCCTGAACACCCCGTTTTTCTTAATCTTTTTATATTTCAGGGGTTTATACTACAGTGTTTGAAGAAAAGATGGGACCTCCATGAAGAAAATTCAATCCATACAGATTTTACCTTTCAGCAAAGAACTTCAGACTTCTGGTTATATCTTTTACCTCACCGTCTACTGCAATCACTTCTAAAATTGTAATTTCTCAGAAAAAAACAACACTGAGAAAAACAAAAAAAATCAGCATGGCGGACAGGAGCCATCCCAATTCAGCTGTCTGTTACTATTCACCAACATCCTATTTCTTCTCCAGCCTTTTACTAGGTTTGATGGCTTCAAGTGCTCTTTTACCCAATGCACAGGGATCAAGACAAACAGTAACAGGGAAGAAAACCTGAATCCCCAAAATTTGAATTTCTCTTTCTTGGTCACTTCAGAATGTGCCTGAAGTGAGAATGTCATTTTATGTGCCTGCTTCAACCCGTGTGGTTTCCCACGGTGTTATGGAACGCTGCTGCATTATGATTTACACTTAAGTTGAATTAGCCATGTCTTGCTCTATTTGGTGTCCTTCAGACCACAGTCCCCAGTCTAGCCCCCCTCAATCTTCCTAGAATATTCCCTTTTATTACTTCTAAAAACAGATCTTCAGTTGCACTAGACAACTTCGCTATTCTACTAAATCCTTTACTTGATAGCCTTCACTGTCTCAGTAAGAAAGGGAATATATTTTTTTGTTGGTAGAATTACTGACCATGAAGCAAGTTATCACCTTAAGCAGCACTGCAGAAACGTGCATTTCTTCCTCCTCTGCTGCAATGGGATTAAAAATATAAGACGTGTACTGCATCAGTTCAGAGCTCTAAGAGCCTACCTAGTATCTGCCTTATGGCGATGGCCAAACAATGATAGGGGGAATTACATCAGAGGACACATACAATGGATACCTTCCCCTGAATATTCGCTCAGCGTTGGATGGAGTCCTCCCCCCTGCAAGAATTTACCCAGTTGCTTTCTGAACCCACCTAAGCTTTCAGCATCCACGATTCTTGCAGCCACTGTACAGTGTATGTGGTGAGTGAAGAATTACGTTCTTTTGTTTGTTCAGAGTTTCTGCACTCACTTCCATATGCTTTGCCACTTTATGCTTTGAACTGCTGTTTCAACTCAGTAAATTGAGCAGTACTTTTAAAAAAAAAAAGTGAAGCAGGATAAAATACACACGCTGATTGCAAGAGCACCCTGGTGCAACTGCAGCAGAGTGGCAGGGAGGCCAGCTGAGGGCACCACCACCCAGAAGCATCTCCAGTTCTGCCAGAGCCCACACCTCAGGGCTCTCTGGTGTTCCCACCTCCGAACTGGAGTGCTCAACTGCTTTAGTACCTCTTCACACCAAACAAAGTTTTGGATTAGACCCCCTCAAGCCGATACAGTTAATGCATTTGTTTTCACTTAAGATATTAAACAGCCTCTTGCAGATATTAGGAGACACTTAACAGTTTGGCTGAGTACAGTGGTAAAGATACACTTTTTCCCCATGAATAAGCAAAAAAAAAAGTTTTTGCACCCGAAGCTTAACAGAATGTATCAAGGCAAAGTTTGTAAGCCAAATGACAAGACCTGGGGAAAAATACCACGAGTTTTTGGCACACAAACATTTTCATAGGTGGAGTAAAGAGATGATATACTGCATGCCTGAAGCAAGTACTCTCTGTAGCTCACATTCATTGTTGAAGAAATATACATTACTCCAAATTAGTAAAGGTTTTCCTTGGCTAACTAAAACCCAACGAAGCAGCCAATTAAATAAAACACAGTGTTCACTGGGGGAGGGGTTTCAAAGGAGGCAAAATGTTAATTGACAAAAAGGAATTACAAACTTCAATGAACCAAGGAAATAGAGGATATGGGACTGCAGAGAAAAAGGAGTAATGAGGAAAAATAAAGGAAACAAACCTAACATGGCATTTTTCTGTTAAGCAGTTGATTTTTTTAAGTTTTTTTTTTACTAAACAGAAGCAGGTAAGAGCAGAATAAGATTGCATATACGCTAAACACTACAAGTAACATCAAGCTGCAGATATGGCAGCTGGATGGTCCCACTCGTGGGCAAGGTACCTTGTTGCTCCAGGGAACCAAGTTACAGCAGGTGCTAAGGCAAGACTGAGAGATGCAGTCTAACAGACTAGACTGTTGAGCGAGACAAAAAGAAACAAAGAGAATGAGTGATACAAAGGGAGACAAAAAAAGAATGAGAAAAAAACACACAGAAGACAAATACATTTATTACACACAATGTATACATTTCAGAATGTAAGAGGAATCAGAGTTTGACAGCAGCATCTCAATTTATCTTTGACACTAGGAAAACAGAGCGATACTGAAGGACAGGAATAACTCAGCTCCCAGGTCGCATCACCAGCAGTGGTATGTGAGAGATGAGAAAGAAGGACACTGGGCACGGTACTGAGATGTAAAATCCAGATAAACCAACTTAATCTCCAACAAACACAATTAGGATCAGTACTGCAGTGGAGCTTGGCCCGTGCTACATTAACGTAACTTGTAAGAATCAACATTAAGAGTAAAAGGGTAGTTCCAAGAATTTAATTTTGCATCAACTACCACCCAGAGACTTCAGCATTCTGTGTTTTCTGTTTGCTTATTTTCAAGTTGGGCTAACTTGCCTGCTTATCCCTAGCCAGTTTTCCTTTGGAATAGCAAATGTTACGCTTATCCTGGACATTTTCTAAGAGTCCCGCTGAACCATGTGCTTTGTGGTATGAATATTACCCTCTGGTGACAGACACCCACCTCTGCAAAACCTGAGAATGTTTGTGGATTGAGGTCTTCTCTTGCATCACCTACCCATGGTTTCATATTATGTCTCTAGCAAAAACAGACAAGCAGAGTATCTGGCTATATTATTTTTAAAAAGCAGATTAAAAAGAGTAGGGAAAGATGGTTTTCCATGTGAAATCATCATGCAGCAAAACGTTTTTTCTGCAAGTTAGCAGTTATGTCAACTGATAAGCCAATTTCCAAACAGTAAATAGCTATTCATCCATCACTATTCTGCTGTTCTCGAATTTCAGCTATCAAGTACTGCATGTACAGAATTTAAATGCTGGCTTTTTTGCTTTGAATAGACAACAAAGCTACAAAGCTTTCATCTGGTGGTAAGGAGTTCACATTTTGAATCACGGGATTTTGGTGACCCCAGTTCCACACTGTTACTGCAGAACTCTTCTGACAGCTGAAATACGACTTGCTCAAGGCATAAGACTTCTTAGAATTGCTTGGCTCTTTACCAGTGGGATTGTTATTCAAGTTCAGAGATCTGTTGTGGTAAGCGTTCATTTAAAAAAAGAGTAAAATTTTAGGGCATTACAAAAAAAAGCCAATTAAACAAAGATACTGGTCAAAGGACTCCACAAAACACTGCGTTGTACAGTATGAAGGGAGAATCATGCTACAGTTTACAAGGAATTAACGTCTTTCTGAGCTGCAAATACGAGCGGCAGGGTTAAGGTTAAGGTTCTGAGATAATCAGTAACATCCCAGACTGTCAATTTGGCAACTATCTCTCTCCACAGCTCTGAATCATCCTTTCGGCTAAAAATACTTAAAGGAAACCAGTCCAATTTGAAATGGAAGTACTATCCTATCCTTGAGGCATAATTAGTTGCATGATTTTTTTTCAGAATGCACAGAAATTGTTAGTAACACATTATGTTAACCCTCCAAAACACCCTTAACCAAGATAAGGATGACAGCTCTTAAGCCTCTAAGAGGCCTCACCCATGCTTATATGCTCTCATTCACATTGTTAAAGAAAAGTGTATTTCTGGTTTTTAAATGTTACATTAGTTTGACATGTGCACATGCACATATGCTGCACAGCATTGGCTAAGACCAGCTGATAACATATATACACGCATATATATGCAATACATTAATAGCAATAAACAATGTGTTAATACTTTCCCCAGTGGAAATCATAACTCCACTGATTTCAGCAAGGTTTTGCAAATTATGATAACGCATTCCACAGTATGAATGTGCTTTACATTCCCTGCTCACTGCCAGTACATACCACACACAGCTAAACAAGATGCTCTAACATTCCCTGCCAATATACAGATAAAATGCTGTCACCACCTGGATGAGAGACTGTACATATTCCACGGCACCTTTTATTAAGTGATTGAAAACCACGGAGGACAGCACGGAAAAGACTGCACCCTTTAAAGTGAGTTCTCAGGATTTGCACACTTTGCATAGACAGAGTTACTTGGTCCGTGCTACGGACGCACATGTGGTTCAGTAACAGTTCGCAGCACCAAAGTTAGCTTCTCTTTCAGAGCCCACCAGCACAAGGGCAACGTAATGACAGAGAGGCAAAATTTCTTTTCTTCTTTAGAACACTAATGCAACCTGCTGGTTCTGTAACTGAAGCATATATAATTGATGTATATATAACAATACGTCTTGACAACTTACTTAGGATTTTTGCTCAACTGCCCCTCCTATTTCTCTCTTTGTTACATTGATTTCTAGATTCTAAGCTAAGCCCACATGGAGCTGTGATGTGGGCGTACAAAGATGAAAACCATGAGGCAAACTGAAAGCAAGCTGGGAAACCCAACTAAGTGGGCAATCCCTCATTCTTCTGGATGCCTTTACGCAGACAGTTCTGATGCAGGAGGACAAAATTCGAAGTGTGTACCTGTAGTGTGTTTCAGTGGCGAGTTCACTGATGGCTGGCTAACAGCTCTTCCTGCTACTTGAATGTAAACACTTAGCAGATTCCAAACCGCTACCCTTGCTGGGGTCTTCCCTCCAGAACATTACCAAACTCCTCCTGGCTTTCACACCTTTTTTGTGCCAGTGGGAACTTTATATACATGCACAGGCAGAACTGGGATTTTTAAAAGACTGTGGAAGTCAGATGACCCAATATCACTGTAATTCAAAGGAATACACATCTTTACAATCTTCTAAAAATCCTACCTTATTTGAACAATGTTATGGCAGGCAATTAACCTGCACCAGGCATGTATTTTTTTCAGCGCTTTGCCCCCCACCATTACCTTTTGTTCAATTTCTTCATAATCATCCTGGTAACTTCCACAGATTGCACTGGAGGACGAGGAGAAAGTGGGGCCCTGAGAGTAATACTGAGAGCTCCGGTACCCATCCCGCCGCAGCTTGTCACACTCTGCCAAAAGAGAAAGAGATTAATTCGTGACAAGAGCCGTTACTGTTTGCACTTAGAGTACAGCACGCTTACAAGAGTAGACCGTATTTTCCTGAAACTGTTTACCATGCATTAGCATTGCCTGTCCCAAGCAACAGAACCCAAAGGTGCATTTCTTGTATTTCTATCGGTATTTTCCCCTCCCTCACATGTATTATATACATATGTTCAAACATAGCATATATACACATGGCTTTTATTCAACCCAGAGATGGCAAGAGCTTTGGAAAGAAGGGGGAAATGGATTTACTTATTTATTTAAGTAAGGCCTGGCTTGGTGTCCTGACAGATGGCAGCATCTTGCAGGATAGGAGACGGAAGCATGTAACACCGGGGGTCTCATTTGCCAGGCCGGTAGACATCCATTATGTGCCTTACACTTGAAATGATTATGTTGCTCACACTCATGCACCATCTGCTAAGAAACTTTGGCACTGACCACTTGTCTTGTCTTCCTGCCCGTGGAAGAGACCATTTACTGTGATTTTGGAGAGAGGAACGCAAATCACGGCGATCTCAAAATCTCACGTTGCTGCAGAGCATGCGTAGCTCAGTACCGAACAGTTTTCAAAGTTCAGAAAGAATTCAGAGCAAACATGCATTCCCATTCAAAATGGCCACAGTGGCCAGCATCTCATCCCCCCAAACCCAAGTTTTCCACAATCATCTTCCCACCTCCTAATTGATATTCAGTGTGATTGTGCTAAAGAGTAACAGACGCCCGAGCATAAGGAAATATTAAATGTTCAAGATGCGGCAAACAAACTCATCAGCCCAGTCAAACTGTTAGCTTTACATTTCCAGAGACAGATATCTGAATCTGTTGAAAGATGAGAAAAGCAAAAATAAAAATTAAGTATTTGGTACATTTCTAAGGAACTGAAATTTCTGCACAATACACAGACATTACCACGACACAAAGCGCTTTTAACATCACATGCTGCAGAAAGACCTTCTGTGACTGTATCATCTGTCTCCCTATCTTTATCTCTTTAATATCCCTTAAAATGGAAAATATGCAATGTTTATATTGAGGGCAAGATTTTACAGAGGCTTTTGCCTGGCAAGCAATTAAGTGGAGTTACAATCTGCAGCTTCAGCACACACCTCCTGTGTTATACTCAGATGCTTCTGAGCCTGAGGTCTGGAGGACTCCATGCTGATGGGTTAAGTGGCCTAGAGCAACCACAGCTCTACGAGGATTTAATCTACATGGGATCCCCTGCACATGCACATGGAGATGGCAAGCTTACAGCCTGACAACTGGCCATTTCCATCAGAGCCAGACGTACGTCCTGGCCTGTCACATGTTTCCGTATGGGTCAAAAAGGGCAATATGGCATTAACCTGTCACTTCTCTCTCAGTTCAAGGACCAGGGGAGGGGTGGTGGGTTTGCAGATCCAGATCCATCGCTACATCTCAGGAACAGAGGGTCAATAACCCCATTTACCTGTTTTGCACGTGTGAGCGTGCTGACACTGCACGCATCTGGCAAACAGCTGCTGCACTTCAGGAGGCGGGGAGGGTGAAAAATGACTGCCAGCGACCGCAGTGAAACAAATTCCTCCACCGCCCTTCCAAATCTGGCACCGCATCCAGGCAGGTCCAGCACATAACGCTCCCACATGTGAGCACCCTGATGGGCTGTTTGTCAGTTTGAGCTACAGATCAACAGCGATGAGCGGGCTGAAGCCCAAGGACTTGCATCAACTTGTAGTGTGGGTTAACACGCTAAGCTGTCAACTTGGCCACCGCAAGTTTTACCTTCAGAGGAGTTGCTAATCACCACAAACAAACATGAAGACAATATAAGGGGTAGGTAAGACTGCAGTTATTTTTCCTCCCATTCTTGGGATAAGGCCCAGGGTCCTGCCTGGCCACTTCCGTGACTCTCCCACCTCAGGCATCACAGCACTCCCCAAGGCCCTTACAAGCGTGACAGATGTTCCCTCTGGTATTAATTGCTTGACCTTATTTATTCTCCTAACCAAGGAGATGAAGATGATGAATAGTGAACTTCATGAAGTGCAGAAGAGCTCCAAAAACTTAAGGAAGCCAACACTGAAAGTTCTCAAGTCCACCGCAAGTTCAGTAAGTAGACTGACAATAAGAAACTGGCAAGTTTATCAAGCTCGAAACCTCCATTTTTCCACAAGACAAGATCCACGTAACACCAGAAGCTACTGCAGTGACACTGCTGAAGAAGCCAAGAGATTTGCTACAAACTGCCAGGTGAACCACAATGACAAAAAAGGTGATTCATCACCAGCAACAGCTTTTCTACTTACATACTCTCACCGTACATTTCACAGGACAGCAGGAAACACACCCCGTGGGTGACACCCGAGGCCAACAAACCTCAGCAGAGGTTTTAGGCAGGTATCTTTTACTTCACGTTGCAACAGCCCAGAGGTGCAACACAAGGTTAATCACTGCATCTGACTGAAGCTACTGTCGCTGCCAGACGAAGGGTGGCACCTTCTGTTTAAAATCTGTTCTAGCTGGAGGCACACATCCCCTGCCTCATTAAAGGTGCACATGGTCTTCTGTAAGCAATCAGGTTTGTCTTTTTCAGATAAAAGGTTTTTATTTATGTAAAAAATACTGATGAAGCAGCTAGAAATACTCATTCTAGGGAAGACTCCCAACATGCTCCCTTTTTCCCAGAGAAGCAACACCTTGTCCTGCTATTCGCACACCCCCGAACAGAGAGGAACGCTATACACAGAGTTAAGTGAAAAAGTTCATACAGTTGCGCATGTTATTTCAGATGTGTCTGCACTGAAGCTGACTAGGTGACAGAAGGATACAGCCAGCTCCAGTTATTAAAAATTTTCGGTTTTAACAATGTGACAATACGTTAGTGCTAGCTGAGCCAGGGACATACACACTCTTGGTTGGACACAGTGGCAGGGCTGCCACATTATCCAATATACAAAACCAGATTCACAGATTTCTGCTGAAGAATTGCCAGGGCAAACCCCAGGAGCCTGCATCAGGCAGGACACAAACACTCGTTCCTGAGGATGCGCCTGCCAGTCCAACTCTGCAGCACATGCAGAGCGAGCTCAAAGTCGTAATCTTGCACGTATCTGATCTGAACTGCCCAATGGTATTTTTGTGCTCTAGATGAACCGGTCTTATTTACACCAGGACTGGCCATTCACCCAGGAGGACCAGAAAACCATCGGTGGCTGCACTGGGTGGTGCCACGGCACAGAGGCTGGAGCTACCTCCTCTTCATCCCCTGACTGCTTCTGGGGCTGAGTGCGCAGGGGTGCTGCTCGTCAAGTGCTTTTCTGGCCAGGTAAAACCATAGATTAGTTCTTGTCCTCCCTCTATACTAGTGATATGTTAAATTTCAAAATATTCTCTGTATTATAAATGTTGCTTAAAAATTACTGTAGTCAGATTATAATTTATCCCCACTTACGTGGTATAAGTTAAATCCTTCCTAGAGAGGGAAATTTTGCCTGAAGTTGAGTTTTGCTGGTCACAGGGTGATTTTAGCTAAGCATGAAGAAAGCATGTGGGAAATGTGGTCAAAAACCTTTTAAAGGCCCCCTCATAATTTCCAGTTACTAGAACATGGTAGATGCAATGTTCTGGAGACGTAGGACAGAAAAAAAAACGCGTTAAAGCTGTCAGCACCCAATACCACTATGTCCGAGTCACTGCCATATACCCAACCACTCGTATGTCTGCTCGGGATTGCGCTTCCGCGGGGTTTGCTAAAGCCTGGCATCAGGCAGGAGCATGCTGGGGACGTGCTTCTCGCCGGCAGCAGGTGAGCACATCACCCTGCTCTGCCCTCTCCCCTCACGCTGAATGAGCTGGGGGAACCCACGGGTACCAGCAGCACCACGCTGAGGGCGAGGGCTCAACCGAGCCAAGCGCGGTTCTGCACCAGAGCTCTGAGCCACAGGCACTGAATTTTCAGCGCTGCTATGAATAACTCAACCTCTCCATGTAAAACCTTATGGCCCCTGTGACAGGCAGTCAGGCCAAGTGCATGAAAACACCTCCAAGACCCCCCAGCCCTGATCTCCTCTCCATTTTATACGAGGAACTCGCACATGATTCTACTTGACCTTGAGCTGGTAACACGCAGTAACTAACCTTGCGCACAGAGGCGATTTACTGCTTTTCCAACAACTTGAAACCATACTCTTACGTGATAATTTAAGCCACAAATCACCGGAGTGAACAGAAGGCACAGCACTGATACCTCAGTAATTCGTCTGACATGCTTTTACCATGGAAAACCAGGATTAAAGTTTACCTCGTCTGCTTAGTCAGACCTACGCTCTGCGACAGAAGGAAGGCTGGGTTTGCTGGGAGGGGACTGGGTTTGCTGGGAGGGGACTGGACGCCTCGGTTCTTTCCACCTCCTTTCACAGACTTTGGTAACATTTTGCTCCTGCCGAGCTTCCCACCACTAAAACTGGTTGCACGATGTTGAAAGTTTACGTGAAGGAAAATGCATTGCCCTGCCAGCAGTAGAACTGGCCAGAGGGAGATGGATTCACGGTTGTTTTCAGACGTTTTCTGTAATTATTTTTTTTAATTATAAAAGCGACAGTGCAAGACTATCATTTTTCCCAGGCTCCGTCATAAAACTGTTCCTTTGCCTGCCAGGTTTGGGGCGCCCAGTATTGACCTGGCTGCAGGGAGAAAGGCTCCAGGCACTGATTTTCAGGGCTGCAACCCACCGGAGTCCGGGATGTGTCCCCAGGGTGCTGCTCCAGCGGCAGGGCAGAGCCACAGCTTTCTGCCACCACCCTGGACCAGTCAGTCCTCCATGCCTCAGGCCAGGACGTGCTACCATCACTCACCAAATTAGCTCTAACAAGATTACTCGTATAAGTAAACACTGCTCACATGACCATCACAGGATCAAGCCTTAAGCTCTGTAGCTGTCTACATCCACACGTACACACTCAGACACACTCTCGTAAGCATGTAATAAAGAGTTTAATATAAAAAACCCTCAAACAAAACCCCACCCTTTTCTTCATTTCTAAATATTTATTAGTAATGAGTAAAGACACTGGTAAAATAATTAAACTACCATGATATTCACAAATACACACGTAGCAACTTGGTATCAAGGTTATTCAGACATTTCAATAGCTCTGACTTGCTTGGCAGAACTAGCCATCCCACCGAAGGGTGTGAGCAATGGAAGACAAAGATAATGCCCCAGAAACATCTGAATTTGCCTTGTGTTCAAGAACAGCACTGGGAACTTGAGACCAGTTGCTAAAACCCCGAAGAGGAAATGCCTGCTGGACCAGGGGCAGCTTCCCGGAGGAGCAGAGCCGCCCAAAGCTGCCGGAACTGAAACTCGCGGGTGCTGAGGGAGAAAGGGGAAAGACCAGGACACGCTTTGGCTGCCTGTGCACCATCCCCTGTTGTCTCCTTGTCAGCAAGAAGGGACAAGCGACGAGCCGACAGCTGCATCTGCGTGCCTGAAAAATTATCTCAGCTAAAGTCAGGGTGACTTCTTGGCAGAGTCCTTCATGTCGTAACTTGTATTTTGTAGAGTGGGATTTTTCCCTTTTTTTTTTTTTTGTACTAGAGAGAGGCTATTAACTGCAAGAATCAGCTAAACTGTCAACTACAGAAATAAATCTGCTGACTCGTATATTAAAACACATTTATCCATTCACTGCACATATCCCTGGAAAACCACTCTACTCCCTGAGGTCAGAAATCTTTTTTTTTTTTAATCTTCAAACATTGTAGCCAACCTCTTCTTCTGTAAATACCCATAAACCATATTCCTCCCTAAGTCTCAACTACAAAAACTGTCTTACAAATAGCTTTTTTAAAAGCTAACTTTTAAAAATGACCTATTCCCTTACATGTCACGCTGCACTTTAATAATCAAAATATGTACTATATCACTGCTTTTTGTTTTAAAAGAACCTTCTGCTTCAAAGCTGATAAATAACTGCATACCATTTTAACATACTTCATGCATGTTTTGAATTTGTTTTTCCAGCTGAGCTGAGACAATTAAGACCTCCCCGGCTTGTGACAGACAGGCGTGTGTGTCAGAAGACCTGGATTCCCAACCCAACACCGCTGCATCCCAACAAATCACTTTGGATTAGATCCAGTCAAAAACTTACATCTACCGACAGACCATCTAAATTTCATGTATGTGCTTCCTAGATTCAGAGCCCAAGCGGGTCTCTACACTCTGCCTGCAGCACGCGACTACATAGCGAGGCACCTCAGGATAAAGCCAACTAAGGAAGAACCTGAGGAGCCTTAACTCCCGTCCTCGCCGCACCAGTAATGACTAATGCTGGGTCTGGTGCTGCAGGCATCCTTCTCATGAGGGGCAGGAGAATGTAACAGGGATCATCAACAGCGTTCCTTCTAAGGATGACGTGCTTTACATCCAACAGTTGCTTAAAATAAAGTTCTGCAAGTTGAAGTATTTTTCATGTAGATGCAAATATAAATTAGGACGAGGTGAGCATAGGCTAAATCTCCCAGCTTCCCAACAGTGTGCTCTGAGCATGAGGCAAAAAGGTTACCACCTGAAATACAACAGCAAGAGTTAGTGGTGCTGGTGTGTACCGAGACATGCTCTGAGCACATCTACCAGACTGGGACCTCTTCAACAGGCGCAGCTGCCTCCCTGCCTGCTTGCAGCGTCGCAGTACAATGTGGGTAAGACCCAGGCAACTCTGGAGTATGCGGTTAACTGGGGAATTTCAGGGAGGTAACGTTTCAAGATAAAGAGCTTGTTTAGAATGATTATGCCTGGGATTGTAATTAAAACAGACGTCCTAGTTCAAAGGTCTCTTTGGTTAATAAAGCTACCTAAAATTACTGCCTTTCACTCTATGCCTCTTCATGAGCCCGTCGTTTGTAAACTGGGGATAAAAGTGTGCACAGCTCCCTTCACGTGGATGAAACAGGCTGTATAAAAGCAGAGCTGTACACAGGCAATCTCATTTTCAACAAATATCTCATACTAAATATGACTTTAAAAAAAGCAGCTCAGTTTAATTCCAATGTAGCATCTATTTTTGTCCCTGGATCTAAATATGAGGCAGACAGCTTGCCTCTACCGCTTTATATTCCTCCCAAAAATTCATTCAGCTTGGATCAAATCCTATTTGCCTTAAATGTATAAATCCCCATATCATCTGCAGAACTTGACTATCACAGGGAGTGCTTCGATATCAAAGCTTTAAAATATGTTGCAAAGCCACAGCAATGATGCACTTGTGTAAGAACCCAACTGTAACCAATGCTGACTGCAAAGCAAGTTCATGAACTTCAGCTGTGATATATCCAGTGCACTGTTTTGGTCAGGCTCCCAGTTTAACAGGTCAGGAATTTCAACAGATGTAGTACCGTGGCAACCCAGCTGAAAAAACTTCTGCTCAACAGCTCGGTCTCGATGCTTTGGCCAATACCAGCCTTTGCCAATCCAGCTGCCTTCCCTGTTATTCCCCTTCCCTCCCCCCCAAAATGCAATTTTATATTGCTATTTCTAGATGTTTATTTTTGCCAGTACATATAGAAAAAGGTAAGCCTGGAGAAAGCAAACAACTGGTACCCAATACACTTCTTGCACAAAGCAGTGCCATATGAAGTTGCAAGTTTTCAACCCACTGGCAAAACTTCCATCATTTACTGCAAGGTCTTCTTGTCTGATGAGAAACAAGAAAGCACAGCCACAGGCTGGGCGGAGAATGGGTTGAGAGCAGCCCCAAGGAAAAGACGTGGGGGTGCTGGTTGATGAAAAGCTCAACATGAGCCGGCAGTGTGCGCTGGCAGCCCAGAAAGCCAACCATGTCCTGGGCTGCATCAGAAACAGTGCGGCCAGCAGGTCCAGGGAGGGGATTAAGCCCCTACACTCTGCTCTTGTGAGACCCCACCTGGAGTGCTGCATCCAGCTCTGGGGTCCTCAGCACAGGAAAGACATGGAGCTGCTGGGGTGAGTTCCGAGGAGGCCACAAAGATGATCAGAGGGATGGAGCACCTCTACTACAAGGACAGGCTGAGGGAGCTGGGGTTGTTCAGCCTGGAGAAGAGAAGGCTCCAGGGAGACCTAATTGCAGCGTTCTGGTACCTGAAGGGGCCTACAGGCAAGCTGGAGAGGGGCTGTTTACCAGGGAGTGCAGTGACAGGTCAAGGGGTAATGGGTTTAAACTAAAAGAGGGGAGATTTAGATTAGATATAAGGAAGAAATTCTTCCCTGTGAGGGTGGTGAGGCCCTGGCACAGGCTGCCCAGAGAAGCTGTGGAGGCCCCCTCCCTGGCAGTGCTCAAGGCCAGGTTGGATGGGGCTTTGGGCAACCTGGTCCAGTGTAGGGTGTCCCTGCCCATGGCAGGGGGGTTGGAACTAGATGGGCTTTGAGGTCCCTTCCAACCCAAACCATTCTATGATTCTATGAAGAAAGGTCTATCGTTAAAGACTGTTATGTGTGCTCCCTCTCTTGAATAAGAAGCCAAGCCCAGCCACACAGGTAGCTTTTAAGGACAGATGCTATGTGGAGTTTCCCAGAAACAAAGATGTCATGGGCTCCACGGGATGAAGGTAACCCTATGAGAGGGTTTGTGGATTCTGCGATGGACAAGTCTGTGGAACGAATACTTCAGAGAAACCTTACTGAAAGCAACCAAATGTATTTATGTTAGGTCTATTCCTTCCAGCACACAAGTGCTTGTTGTCTCGTTGGGAAGGGCGTCCTGACATGGCACTTGGATGCCCAGCCAGGCTGGGAAACCCACCAGGTTGGAAACCCTTCCAAATCGGCTTCTCCAAGCTGCTTCAGGGCTCAGCCATACAAATGCTTGTAGTAGTGCAAGGATGGGGTATGAAAGTGCAGCATTAAAGTAAGCAAGTATGCAGTTAAGACTTATTTTCAAGGGTCCAAATCAGATGCAAGCCTTTAAGAAGGATCCAAACTAACAGAAATACCTCTAACAGGGTTAAGTCAATGCAAACATGTTGATAATTCCTTTCTTTCTTTCTTTCTTTTCTCAAAGCTTTTAAAAACCAAGTACATTTAATCCCACCCTTGATTCCCCAGGTAATCTGCATCATTTAACCATACAGAAAACCTTTCTAACAGCACCAAAATGCAACAGCCATTACAAATTATATTTGTTAACAAGCTGTCACTGGGGAGTGCTCAAAATAATTATCACCGTTTCTCTTGAGTTAATTTAAATTTCTGCAAGCGTGTTATATGACTACATTTACTGGTGACAAGATGTCTTAAGTTTAACAGTTTATTTGCTTCCTTTTGCATGTTTGATGCTGGCATTAAAATCATTCTCCCCGCTTTTTCTCTAGCATTTTTATGGATATTTGTTGTTTCTAGACAACTGAACACAGCTAATACAAAAATATGATGGGGGTTTTAATTGTTTTCTTCTCCTAGGACACAATGTTAAACTTAAAGCCATCTAAAATGCTGCAAACACGCCTGTGTAACTTCCCAATGTAAGAGAGGAAGGAGGAAGAAAAGCGAAAAAGGGAACAGCTGAAAGTCTAATATCCCTTGTGATGGAAGTTGCTTTACCTACCACTGAAATAACTACACCACAGACATAACAGTCCAAATTTCTTCTCTCCGCTGAAGGCACAGATATGAAATGGGGTGAGGTTTGATAAACTTTCACCTAAATCCTCCTACTGATTCTGACTTGCAACATAAAACACTAAGAAAACACATTAATGTGGTTTAAGAAAAAACAGTATTATTAGTATTATTTTGAAACAAATTTTCATCTTCTTTTAATCCTTTCACTGAAACTGTTTTCACTTATCACATGTATCATACAGTCAAACTACACATAATCACTCTGCATGTTTTTGCACTCAGCACTGCACTATAAAACTCAGCCTAAAAATAGGGAACCAAAATGCTTCCGAGTGGCTCAATTTTGCAGTACAAGAGCAGCTTTCAAACACATGCAGTGTAGACTCCTGGTCAAATTGTACTTAGTTTCATCTGAATATTCACTTTTAAAAATTCTTGTTTAGACAGGGCAGTTGAGTATGGAACTCGGCCAAAACTATCAACAGATGTACTGTGAATTAATTCAGAACACTAAAAAGGGCAAGATACACGTGCAGAACCTCTGGTACTAACTTGACTATTGAAACTAAAATAATGAGAAATAAGTTGATTTCTGGTTTTTATTATTATTTTTTTAATTTTACATCTCCAAGGTCTTTCCGGAACATATGGTCTACCCCTAGCCTTTAATGGTCTTATACTTCATTAAGGTTTCCAGTTGGTTGAGAGCTCACATCTTGCCATCTCTCTGAACCTGAACCAGACCTATTGTTAATATGAAGTAGTTCCCCTCCCTATTTTGCAGCTCTTTAATGAAACATAAGATTATTTTAAGTCCATAATCTTCTCAGCAGGATTATCGACTAGTAGGGCTGACCCTAATATTGCTCATCTGAACAGTGATCTGGCAGATGCACTGAGAAAACAAAGGCTAAACACATACCTGTCTGGAGGGTCTTGCAGCAAGACATAATAGAGTCTTTATGAGTAACTACTTAAATCCGGTTTTATTTGACAATGCTAACCAGATGTCTTCTGGAAAACAAATCAAGTGTTTCAATCACTGCTGCTTAAATACATTCCTTGAATTTGGCCAACAAAGCTAAACAGAAGCTATAGTCAGCCAAATCCAGCTCTTCTGAAGATGAGATAATAAATGAATCATCGCAGACATTGGAACAACGAGCCCTACATTATGTACATAGCTTGAATCAACACCATTACCCCAGGGGAAGAGAGGCACAAAGTACAGGCAGTTGTGCAGGAAGTCTCCGCAGCTATAGTCTGAAATCACAGAATCACAGGATCTTAGAGGTTGAAAGGGACCTCAAAAGATCATCTAGTCCAACCCCCCTGCCAAGGCAGGACCACCTAGAGCACATCACTCAGGAACGCGTCCAGTCGGGTTTTGAATGTCTCCAGAGAAGGAGACTCCACAACCTCTCTGGGCAGCCTGTTCCAGTGCTCTGTCACCCTCACAGCGAAAAGGTTTTTCCTTATATTAACATGGAACCTCCTGTGCTCCAGCTTGGACCTGTTGCCCCTTGTCCTATCGCTTAATGACACCAAGAAGAGCCTGGCTCCATCTTCCTGACACTCACCCTTAACATATTTATAAACGTTGATGAGGTCACCCCTCAGCCTCCTCTTCTCCAAGCTAAAGAGACCCAGCTCCCTCAGCCTTTCCTCATACGGGAGATGTTCCACTCCCTTGATCATCTTTGTGGCTCTGCGCTGGACTCTCTCTAGCAGTTCCCTGTCCTTCTTGAGCTGAGGGGCCCAGAACTGGACGCAATACTCCAGATGGGGCCTCACCAAGGCAGAATAGAGGGGGAGTATGAAGGTCAGCAGACAGATGTTCCCACTATTTACCGGTACACCTTCCTCCGTAGGTACCTGACGCCTTGTTACCCGCTGGAAAGGACAGTAGCCAGCAGCGTGCGTCCAGACATCGCCCCTCATCTGCAACCTGAGCTGCGCAGAGGGAGCTGGGCGCCAATGAGGCCCTTCAGGAGCTGGCTCTCTCCTGAAAGTCTGGTAGTGTTTCAGCCTGGCTGTGTCAGCACTTTAACGCAGTAATTTTGTCCCTTACCTTTATCACTGTTGTCTCCCAACTCATGGGCAAACACCACACAACAGTGGGGCTCATCCTTCTCCCCCCTGCCCCCCCCTTTTTTTTTTTAATCAAAAGTACTCTACATTGCTAATTGCTGGAACTGGAAGGTAACTGGCCCTTGGATATCGGGCTATATATGCCCTTCTCTGCCTCCCATTGCTCCGACTTACATCCACATTTGAGGGAGAATATAGGATAGTTCAAAAAATGCCAAAGGAAAGGAGAGTTCAGGTGCGACAGAAAAATTTTACCTGTTCCTTCACTTCATCATAGTTCGCAAGATTATCTGAGGCCAATGCCTTCCAGATTACTTCAGGCTTTCCTGTCAGGACACTGGACCGACAGCTGTGAACACACTGCTGACGCTGCAGACCTGCCCAGAACGTAGGCAGGCACACTTACGACACAGGCCAAAGCAGTTAAGCAACGCAACACCACAGCAGGGCTGTGTCTCCTCCCCGTCTTCATGCTTCATGCCTTCTTCCTTGACAGTTTTAGATTATAGCACAGTTAGCAAAATGAGGATTAGTCTCAATTTACTTTTCTTATCCAAATATTTGCATCATTGCTATACACTACTGCTGTTGTATCCGTGCTCCTGGATAAAGACCACTATACTTTAGGAACCTCTTCAGAGGATGGTCCTTTAAACACAACCATGCTGCAGAGCAACAAGCCAGATCTTGTGCACAGCCAAGTCAGTGCACCGTGTCAGGACCAGGGGCTGTTTTATGGTGCTACCCTCTTGGCTGTGGTGGAATACCTACTCCACCTCTTAGCCTCACGGACCAAAAAAGCTGTAGAAGACACTGCAGTATATGGCACTTGCCCCTTCAGCACAGATAATGGTCTGCCTTAAAAAAAATTAACTAATGCCACTCCAAATAACGTTAAACTCACAGCTCTGCTACTGTCCCCAGCAGAACCAGCTATTCAGTAGACATTGCTTGACTTGTTTAATCTCATGTTGCCAGTCCTTCAGCCTTGGAGCAGAGCACACAGTGCAAGGGGGTAGGATTGACTGGGGGATCCTGACCCCATGCAGAGTCTCAGCTCTTCCTCCCCACCTGTCTTCTCCATCTCCCATTTTCATGGCTCCCTAGGAAGAAACACTGACATAGAGCATAGAGTCACACCAGACTCCTCAAGGGTCAATACTGTTTTGTTTCCAGTCTGAGCATGGAAAACATAAGATGACCATGAAAACATGAGGAAGGGGACACATAAGACCAACTTGACCTCAAGGGCAGGGAAGCAGGTGCCTTGGATGGCATGTGTTTGACATCCAACATGTCATTCCACTTGCTCCACTGGGAAGCTCCTGGCTGCTTCCCCAGGGAAAGGGAGAACGTGTTCTATCCAGTGCAAACAAAACATTTATAATAATGTGATCTACCAGCCCAACTGAAGAAATTCATCATTTTGTAAAAGTTTAAATCCTATTGCAATGGCACCACAATTATGGAGTACAGCTGAATTTGCTGTTCTGCTCTAGCAACCAGATTAAGCCAACTAAGAGTTTTCCTTTAAAACTTAAACATGTTCAAACCACTGATTTCAGTCAATGATAACTTTAGATTTTAATAAAGTTAAATAAAGCCACTTCAGTTCTTGAGAACGGAAATACTGTGCATCACAAACTTTCCAGTTTCCAAGGGCTTTATTTTCCAATTCAGATTTCTAGAAAATACTGCTTTTTAAAACTTCAGGTGGCACCTGAGCATCTGCATGCCTAAAGAAGGATAAACAGCTTTACTTCAGTTATGAACAAATTTGAGTGCAAGATCTTACCATTTATACTTGAAAGTAGCTTCATAAAGGAAAAGCACAGTATTTTCCATTGAGTTCAAAAGGATAAAGGACTAGTCCATAGGTACAAAAAACTAAAAAGATTTCCCCATGCAACATCTACTATCACATGCTGCATACACTTCCGCAGTGCGATAAGCAGTGGACGTTTCAATATATGATATATGAACTAAAATAATCAACTGCACAAAAAAATAAGGAAAAAACTCCTCCTCTGAATACAACATTGCTTCTTGTAAAGGTATGCAGAGCATGCAGCTATCACCAGGCGGAGTACTTGATTTATTTTAAGACAGGTTAGATATCGTACATTTTAATATCTCTATCCCTGATTTTTCATTCTTCAACCAATTTAAGAATAAGCAGCAAGAATACCTTTTCTGCTCCTTAAGTGGTGCTTAAAAGTTTATTCTAGACAACATACAGCTTCCTATCTACTTCACTAGGTTTTTTTAGCTGGACCCATGCTGCCAAAAATTTGCTGAGCTGTTAAGATTGTACCAGAATAAACAGGTTTGACCTTGCAGCATCTTAAAAGCTAGTCAGGATTTTATCTAGTCAGTATTAGATGCATGAAAACACCTTGACAGAAAGGAGTATCTTGCTTGAATTATTTTGAAAGATTTTCTACACTCCTTACAGGTGGTTTAAATGACTGTTGTGTTCTATGTGTGAATTGGGTTTTGTTACCTAAGTTTTCTACTTACTTTTCTCATTCACTGGGGCAGCAATGAATGCAATAACAAATTAACAGTCTGCAGTCAATTTGCTATGTACTAGCAGCACCAAATCTCATAAGCTGAACAAGAACAGGACTGGAGAACTTTCAGACAGGTATTTTTTAATGGTCCGAACTATAGCCACTAGTAGTTTAGCCCTCAGGTCCACATTATCTGGTTAGGTGGGACCACCAGAGGTTCTCTCTTTCTTCACTGCCTCCTCTAGAGATAGGATCAAATATACACAACTGATTTCTGATCAGTGTTTCTCTCATTTATTCTTAAAAACCTCATAGTCCTGAAGAATTATTTCAGCGCTTCAGTATCCTTGCTGCGAGGAAGTTTCCCCTCTTATCAAACCTAAGTATTTCTGCCATCATACACATCCACTACTTCATTTCTGACTTACCACAGAAAAATTAATTTTGCTTTCGTTCTACTCCTTTCCAGTTTGTGCAAATGCTTTCTGGATAACATGGGGGTTCATCACCACAGAGCATGCACCTTGTCATCCAGCATCGTTCATTCCCCCCCACCCTGGCAGGACAATAGGTCACATAAAGCTGTTCTACTGCCCCATGCTTCACCTCAACCAACACACTCAAAACAGCCAAACGATGTCAAAATGCAAGCTTCATCATGAAGCCAAGAAATGCAGAATTAAAGTTTCCATAACAGCTCATGAGGCTACTTTTTTCTCAAGGTCTTCTACGCTATAATCACACAGCACTAGGCAATTTGCTTCCTATCCATTAAGCAATTTTGGGAAAATCTGTCTTTTCAAAAGCAGCAGGTGGAAAAGCAGTTCAGCAATTGTCATAATCACGTCACAATTTCTACACAGCACTTTTACACTGAATGGAGCTCAGCTCTGGCTTCACAACTTTTAACCCAATCCTCCAAATGTGATCGGAAGCACCAGCGTCTTCCCAATTTCACGGCAATGGCTGAAGCAGCAGATCAGTAAAACTGATAAAACTTTAGTCAGTGCCTCTCTTAACTACTCAGAGGCCCTACAGGCAAGAATGAAATTCCTGAAAATGGTGTTAAATTCATGCTTCAGCTACTCAGGACAGCAAGCTGTTATTTTTAAACTGCTCTTAGGGAATAAACACAGCCTAGGGAAAGAGTTTGAGATAAAATAAATATAACAAACAAACAAATAGATAGTAGAGTTCTGTCGACTATGTCAGCAGTCTGAGGTCTCATGAAAGCATCACAGTTTCTTCTCTCTCTCAGTTAACACATCGAAAGCATGAAACTGAAATTCATGTAATTACCGAGGAGTCCTGCCATCACGTGCACAAGCCAGTTTAACAAAACCAGCTAACTGGTAAGTTGTAGTAGTACTGAATAGCTTTTGTTTTATAAAGAGCAGCAGTTCTATAGAAAAATCCCAGCAGACCAAAATAATTTCAGATGTGTAAGCAGCATATATTACTTAGTTTCACACAAATATATTAGATATAAATTTATTGAAATAGAAGGTGAAACTGCAGTAGATACATTTCTGAGAAAACACAAGAAAATCAGAACAACATTTTAGCCGGTGCAGTTTTCTTTGATAATAGTCCCAAACAGAGAACAGAAAAATACAAGAATGAGTTGTTAAAGTTTGTAAAAAGCAAACCACAAGCAGTATTTTTTTTTAATCTAAAGCAGGCAAATATTTTTCCTTTGTAAAGAACTGGTAAGTGTGCCTGCAAGGGAACAGTAAACATTTCAAGGCTAAAGGGCTGCACAAATGCATTAATCCAATAATAAGTATAGAGGACACCCAGGCTATCTGCTGAGCCATGTGTGAGCTAATAACACTGGCTGTCAAGACTCCCCTACTAAATGATAACAAAAGGCACCTAGTAAGAGATGGTGAAACTCAATTAACGGCAAGAGAAACAAAATACGGCAGCCAAGAACTTCTCTATTCAGACACAGAAAATGAAGTTTTCTCCACATTTTAAAAGGCAGCAATGTCATGTCAAACAAACAAAAATTACCGTGTTCTTTTTAATCAGGTTAGGTCTGCAAGGTATCAAGTACCTGCAGTTCCTGCTGAAACAAAAGGGGATTTGAAATGAGTGTAACCCCCTTTGTTAAATAGCCAATGTAAAGAAAAATCTAGGTTAACCATTTCCAGAACAGGGACATTAAGCTGTAATTGTGAAGTTTACTTCTGGCCCTGGGACAGATGTTCTGCAGCACTCTCCGCTGGCCGCCTGCCTCTGTCCTCATGGCTGCACTAACACAACCGAATGTCTCCCACGCCAGATGGTAGGGGTAACACACCCAATGAAGGTACTAAGGGCAAAAATCGGTCCTTAAAATCAATTAAAGAAACCTCTGCATCCTTCTGCAAGAAAACACTTTCACTACTGAAAGAGTTCTGTTCCCATTTTCCCTTCTCTGCCCTCAACGCCTTTTCAGACTTCTCACAAAATGCCACATCCCTGGAAATGGTACTGTATAACAACAAAAGAAATCACCAAATGAAACACCTCCTACATGGTTCTTACACTAAAGTATAAATGGAGTAACTCAGGACTTACTGAAGTTGAAGGTACCATTTTGGAAAAACCCCACAGGCTAAGCGGAAATGGCCAAAAGACACGAGGCTTTCCCCTTTCCCATTCTAGAGTGCTCTGCCAGGTAACGCATTTCCTTGTCTCTTGATACCAAAAGCATTTTCCCCCATCTCTGCATCTGAGTGGGTAAACCCCACTCCATGTTCCCGATGTGCCACAGGCAAAACCACAAACAGATTTCCTCCGAAGCCTACAATTTGGATATATTCGCAAAGACTGTGTCAAAAACTACTCTCTGCTTAGGACACATCAGTGTCAGCAGCAGCATCTTACCTCTCAGTACTGACTTGAGGTTCAGCTTGGCTTGTCGATGTAGGTCCTCCACACAAGGTGGTCTTGAGGAGGGCAGGAACACATTTTCCTGCTGGTGCCATGGAGCAGTGTAATGCACGGTCCATCTACTCTCTTCATCTAAGTTGGAAACAGCTGCAGAGAGAGACAATAATAAGAACATTAAATGCTACTGTAGATAGCTATTTCATGAAACCCCACACGTAACTTTGTCACACATCTTCTTAAAAAAGATTGTTTGCCACTGTAGCCCCATCAAAACACTCTCTAGAACCTCAATTCCATTACACTTAAAAACCCTTGTCTCATTTCTAGCCTAAATTTATTTTCCTCTGTTACGCAGGGAACACTTTTCCCTTTTTCCAGTGTTTATAACTTGCTGTTGTATTTACTGTGAACTTGCAACTCTGTTTTACCCCCTCTAGCTCCCAGACGTCACAAACAAGATCAGTTCCCCGTCCCGGATCCCTCCGGGAGCAGTGCGTTGCAGGATGAGCTTCCTCTTGCTCAAGGTGACCCTGGGAATATGGCAGTCACCCTGAGAGGTTACGACAGGTTCATTTGTATGGGGAAATAACCTTCTCTGACCTTGTCCCTGCTCAAACCAGGAACAAAAATACCAGTGAAGCCAACAAAGTTGCTACTTATTATTGCCATGAGCGGAAAGCAGACTTGGACAACAGCAACTCCCTAGGCAAACACTGCTCAGAGCACAACAGCACTGGAGAGGGATTGCTCTGGCCACCTCTTCTCAGCCATGTGAAAATAAAATACTGACGTTGCTCAAGTTCAAAGCTCCCTACAGACAGTCTAGTAATGAATCAGCCAAAGCACATAATGCTAAGATCTGTTTATCATTTATGTTTCCCGAGAGATAGCCATTACCTTTTGTTTACAGTTTATCATCAATAAAAACTTCTACAGTGGAAGGGCCTTATCCCTCCACCCTGTAATAACAGGAAAAGGGCAGTTGGGGGTCATACTTTATGATCCCCCAGGCACCCTTTGGCCTTCAGCCAGCTTGCTGCACATCCTTGCTTTTAGCTCTCCCAAGCAGAAAAAGCCAGAGAGCCGTGCAGTCTCCCAAGCACCTGCCGCCCTGGCCTGGCTGCCCGCTCCGCATCCTCCCTTCGCTCTCCTTGCTGCCCGGGCACCGCTCCCTGCGGCACCGCTTTGGGAAGTTTGCCCGTTGCCTCCGTGGTAGCAGAGGAGTGCGTAAACTGAAAAGCAAAACGAAGGCAACAGCCTCCCGTCACCTGAAAAATGACTCTTTCCCTAACACCACTGTGCATCTGCCAGGATCATTTCAGACAGAAATCATCTGTACTCGTTAAAGAAGCCATGCCTTTGGCTTCAAAACCTTCTACAGCCTAACGCTCAACGCCTGTTCTGTCCTGAAAGGACTTGGGGGTGGGGAAAGGTTCTTAGTTGCCTTTCCTCACCTTTTTTAATTAGTATCAGATCTCCAAAAAGGTTTTTGAATACTTTTGATCAGTCTCTTCATCTCTGAGGAGGCTTGGTCCCGCATCCCCTCCCCTCCCGCAGACATAATGGCTGCAACCAGGCAGATACACCTTCAGTCTGTGCCAGCTTTTCCCATCCTTCATAGCTAGAGGTCAAACCTAAATCATGACAAACTGACAAGTCACCACCTACCTGGTTACAGCATCAATCATCCCAATATTACAGAAAAAGCGATAGTCCATGACCTGTCCGAAAATCACCGCTCACCATCCCCTGGCTCAGTGGGTGGGTGGGAAGGGGAGTAAGGCGGGGGGAGGAAGAGGAGGAGGGAAACACCAGCCTCCAGCCCACTGTCTGGCTGCAGCTCCACCACACCAAAACTAAAGTTTATTGCTCATCAGAGCAATGGTCACCATAACTAGCCGACAGAAGTGCTGCGTGTATTTGCAAACTACTCTCTCTTGCACAATTGGTCTGTCTGCATGAATTAAATGGAGAATTGCGATTTTAAAAGCCATGCTGGAACTAGAGCATCTTTAAAAAACACGACCTGGCTCAGAACAAGCCGTGCAGATACGAGTCCGCAGCTACACATGCTCTCAGCAGCCGCACAGGCAGAGGCAGATGTCGGGCAGCCCTCGGCGGGACACCCGTGCCCGGACTCAGCCTTGTCACCGACCTGCTTCACACGGAGAAGTCCGGCTCCTTCAAAACCACCAAGACAAAGGACGTCCAAAGCAACACGGTATCCCGAAACATTAAAAAACACTGGACAGAGATGAGAGTGAGACAAACTTAGACAGGGGCGTCAGGAAAGCAGGAGCCCAACCGAGGGGAACTGCACTTTCCTGCCGGACTCGCTGCCTCCCAAAGGACAGCGAGCACGCACAACTACTTACTCTTTCTCTTGAAAAGTTTCATAAGAGATTTAAGCTTTGTGTTGATGAAAACCACCATTTTCAAGGTGTTGAACCGCGATCCTGGAGTTTAAATCCCATAAAAAGGCGAAGCTGCAGGACGGTGACACTTTTCCAGACAGAGCCCGTTCAAACTCCGCACCCCAGATTTCTCTTCTCCAGGCTTCCCCCCTTCACCTTCCTTCTCTGAAGTCACAACTCCAGATCTGCCTGGATCTTCCTGAGGCACGAAACCATTGACAATTCTTTAGCCTCAACTTCTCCTCAAACGTAACCTTGCGGGCTGAAAACAGCTTCAACACGCAAACCAGGAGGAGGGGAAAAAAAAAAAGTTGTTATTCACGTCTGCACAGGACCGAAATCAGCCTCCTCGCTGCCCGTGCATCTGCTACTCGGTTCTTCTCGCCCCCTCCTCCGCTCTGCCGGTGCGGCTACTCCAGAACGACCGGGTTTGCAGGTGACTTCCCTCCTCCCCGCCGCGCCAGCCGGCTCTGCCGCCGGAGCGGAGCGGAGCCGAGGGCGACGCCGGCACC
>VWZZ01006221.1:110085-128544 GCA_013399095.1 Psophia crepitans | reverse complement strand
CCCCCTCCTTTTTTTACCCTCTCGCTCCCCCTTTATGAAAGACCCCAGAGCTGCGGTGAGCTGGCGGCAACGTGCAGTCCCTGCTCTGCCTACCCTTCCAGAGCCGCTGCCCCCCCCGTGCTCATGGCCATTGCCTGGGACATCAGCCCACTAATTTCACATATTGAATTTCAGTCAGTCACACTCCTAATTTATTCTTATTAGCGTCATCTCAGACCAGATACATGGAAAACAGAATCGAGTTATTTCGGGCTAATAGAGAACCTGTTATTCATCAAATGAAACTTGTGCACGGAGATGAAATAGCCCAGCTTTTTGAGATGCTCATTATATCCTCGTGCCTTAAAAAAAACCCACGTCTGTGCAGAGGTCCGCTGCCATCCTTCCGAGGAACGAACCGCAGTTTTTCAGAAGTTGAAGAGAAAACGCTAAGCACCAAATCAATGTGCTCAGCAGGGCATGCCCTTCGCACAATGTTCAGGCTCAAGGAGCAAGCCCCCCCCTCACAAAGCAAGCTCAGGAAACCCCCTCTGGTTAACAATGACAAGGATTTTTTCCACAGGAAAAAGAAAAATGCCAGCAGCAGGGGGCTCAGGCTGACCCCAAAGCTGCAGCAGGATCCGGCCTCTGGAGCGCAGCATGTAAAGAGCAGATGCTCCCCAGGAACTTCCAAGTTTCACCAAATAGCTGAGACTCGAGCACTGTGCGGAACAGACCATAAACAAAGCACCTCCATCATCGTCCGAACATGCAATTACCAGCATTTTATCAGTGTTTTCCAGAGATTTTACAATTACAACACGGGTTTGACACCAAAACTGCCATCAGCAGCAGGTCCGTTCAGCAGCTCCTGGTCCAAGAGGCGTTTTGACTGGCTCACCTCTGCCAAGGGGACAGAAGACGATGGTGCCATGGCAGCAACAGTCGCTGCTTTTGCACCTCTGCTTTTGCATTTATTTCCACCAAGCAGCTTACACAAAAAAATTACCTCAGCATCAAACTCTGATAACAAGATAACTAGTTAGTGTTGTTTTTTAAAAAATCACATACACAGTAATGCCCCCATTTGAAATTTGCCATCACCCATACATCATTAAAATGACTTTACAAGCACGCTTGCTGGACACACTCTTGAGGCAAGTGCAGAATGACTCCATTTCTAACTCCAGCAGGGTTGCCACCCGAGAGCAAACCCAGAAGGTGGCATCTTCTTTTATAATATGGTGGTTGGTTTTTTTAGGGTGCAGGAAGTGCCTCTTTAAGTGGGAAGGGGTACTACCGTGCGTTTACACAGGGGAAGGTGACAGTTTCAAGCCACCGTGTGATGGAGACTGGGCTACTGGAAGTGAGTCAGATTCTTCTCAAGGCCTTTATGGCACCTCACAGAGGCTTGCAAGCCCTAGAAAGCGTGACTTTGTTCCCTTCTCATAGCCACGTTCCTGTGTATCAACGTGATCGTGGGTACTTCGGATGGCTCAGGGAACCAACTCCTCCCTGTTTCATGGTGGGCTGCAACACGTGCCAACTAGCGTTGCCCTTTGTTACTGGATCCTCAATCCACCCTGAGGCATTTCTCCTGCCCAAGAACAAGCACTTGATGACTGTGCTCAAGCCCTGATCTCCAGTATGGAGGCAGCTATTCAAACCCAGTAACTGACAAAGTGTAANAACATCAAAAATGGCTATCATGAGGGGATATCCCAAAGGAAAGGAGTTGGCTACTTGAACCTGCATCTCTCAGAGCCTGCACTAGGTCAACAAGGACCAAAAACTCTTCCCCTCTTGAGACAAACCCTTTGGCTCCCATGAAATTCAGCACATTCTCTCAATCTCCAGCTTTTTTAAAACTCTTTTCCTATCACAAGCAACTGTCACCGCAAGTGGCTTCTAACAGCAGTTCTCTAAGAGCAGAACACATGAAATCAGTGTGCTTCTCTGCAGCCTGACTACATTGAGAAGGCAAAGATGGGGCAGTTTGAGAAAACGTATATTGTAGTCACTACGCAAACAGACAAAGGACTTCAGCCTCCAACATTGCCAGTCCAGCAGACAAAACCACAAAAAACCCCACCACACAACAACAAAACCCCTACCTAAAATTGCCTTGATAGAAAAAAAAAATAAAGCTTGTTAAAGCTGGGCAAACCCGGTAGGTGTACACACACCGTGGTATCAGCTCTTTAAAAGCAATGACTCAGAGACAGGTAGCAGACTGGGGAGACCTTGCTCGGTGGCACAGCTCCTACTTCACCTTGGACAAGTTAATATTAACCCACCGCCTCGGTCCCCACACCCTTGTAAGCAGGGATCAGGCTCACCTGCCACTGCACAAGGATACTATCACACGGAACACAGAAAATATGGGGATGATCTTCAGCAAACGCTAGTTCTCACTTCACACCGGATAGGACTGTTAACTTAGGTTACACAGTTTGGCCCGCCAGAAATTCCTTCCTAACTAACCAGTCAGAGACTGAAGTAAAGAAAACGAGAGGCACGAGATGTGGTGCTAAACACCACGCTTCAAATCATGAATGTGTAACACACTCATGGGCAAAACTGTGCCTTTTTTTAGTTCACGTTATAATAGTTTTTAATCCCTGAGTGGTTACACTGATTCTAATTTCTAGTAGAGGCCATGTACGCCCAGACGAGAAGTGAACGTGAGTGGCTGCTCGTGGATGGTGTGCCTGAAACGCTGCTGCCATTCCTTCGCTCCCCTCTTTAGAGGGGCTTTCCAGCTGACCTGCTCTGCGACAGCCATCTGGGACACCCACCCTCCACATTCATGGCAATGTAAAACATCGGTGCCTGTGAAACAATCTGGAAATATTCGGCTTCCACGGAAATATTTCAAGCCAGCCTTGGGGAAGGAGCGTTCTCCTGTCCAGCCCCCATTCACAACCCAATACCCTGAACCTTGCACCGGTGCACCCGATCCGTTGAAGAAGGCAAATATAAAAAGTCAAATGTTTGAAACGCACGTACTTGGGCTGTATGGGTAACCACAGCTGGAGCAGCTGCCCAGCGGCAGCCCCAGTGGCAGCTGTCTGTCAGGGACACGAAGGAATTGGTGAGAATCAACTGTTCTCCTTCCTGCTCGTCAGCCTATGCACACGTGCAGTATGAAATTTAGGAAGTACTAAGCTAAAAAAACCTCAAACGAAACACAAGAATAGTTAGAGCAACCCATTCCTGCTCCCTCCCACAAATCAAGACAAATTTTAGCACTTGTTTTCACAAAGGAGAGGTAAACTCAACACACGTATCAAGTTCATGAAAGGAGTGATGCATCCAACTACTAAGGTGTATCATCATCTAAAAAATCTAAACTTGAAGTTGTAAGCCATAGCGACTTTATTCAGACAATGGAAAAATCCTCCATTAAACCACCGTATAGCATTGATGGCATTTGAAGAGGAAAGAAAAAGTAAAGCCATACAACTGAGCTGGGAATGGCACCGCGAGAGCTCTTCCAGTCAGAGTCTGTTCAATAAGCAAAAGGGAAAGTAGAAACATTGGCGAGCAGACGTACTCAAAACAATTAAATCAATGCCTTAGCTTTTTACAGACACGTCAGTCACTCGCTCGAAATAAGTTTCCACTCTGCCGCCCTCCGGCATCATGGGGACATGGGAGGGAAGAAGCTGTTGGAGGGCAGTTGTTTACAGCACGTCTGCAAGGATGGCTCCACGTAGGATGGGATTGCTCCCTGCCACTCCCAGCCACCCCCTCCGAGCAGCTGTGGTGTCCGGAGGGGAGCAGCCATGGGATGACCCCCCAGCACCCCAGGCTGTGCAGAGGCACCCAAGTGCCTGTGGGGTGAGCTGGAACTCGAGGAGGGTTATAAACCCCTCCTGCAGGTCACAAGGCTCCTGCCTGGCTCAGACCAACGCTAGCCAGACTTGAGAGCTCCACCTTTACTTCTAGGTGAGACTTGTCACTAAGAAACATCAAGCGCCTGAGATAAGAAATGCCTAATGTCTCAAGTGTTTTCAAAAACTTGTGCCCAGGTTACACCGTCGCCCACGCCATCGACCGCTTGCCGGTGCTTAAATGGAGTCGAAGACAACCCCGCAGACCACAGGAGCCAGTAATTTATGGTCTGAAGGGGTTTCTCGCTCCCTCCCTCGCCTGTCCCGACCGGCTCTCTCCCGGCATCTTTCAGGAGAACAAAGGTACTCCCTCCACAAAGGCAGTCGCAGGGCACCGCATTCAGCTGCCCTCCTGTCTCCAGCTCAGCTCGCTCACAATGGCCTCTTTCAAGGCAACCTCAGCCTTGGTGAAGCGCGATACTTCCCCGGCTACTGAGAAATTACAATTCATTAAACCTGGGATCAAGAGGAAGAGGAGGAGAAGAATGCACGGGGGAGGGGGAACAAAGGAGAGAAAGTATTTTATCCCAAAGCCACCGCAACAAAAAGCCAAGAAGGACCCGTGCCCCAGCGAAGTGGCAGGGGAGCCGGGCGCTGAGCCTGTCCCAGTGCAGGCAATTAGGGAGCAGGTATCACTTTAAAGAGGGTACCCCCCCCCCCTTTATTCCTCCTCGCAAGGGATTATGGCCGCAGGCTCTGGGAAAGGGGCTGCTGGCGGGGGTAGGGGGAAGAGGGAGGAAGATGAGAAGGAGAAGCAGCACAACCTAAGCCAGAGAGGGCAGAAAAGCAGCAGACTGATTGATCTGATGATCCTATTTAGGTCACAGCACAATAAAGCTAATTCATTCCTTTGACAATTCAAAACATCTTTCCACAGGATCCTCTATCATGCAAACACATCACCAGAGAGAAAAGGGAGCATTTGGGCAGGGCTGCCTGCAGACAAAGCAGCAGTTTCTTTTGGTTAGAGCATCTCCCCGCACACTGCAACTGCAGGCAGGCCAACAGAAAACATTCAGTGAATGTGCAATTTTGTTTCATCGCTTTGTTTTAAATTACAGGGCACAATCCTTTTTCCTTTTGCCGCTCCTGAACCCCAGCTATGGCAACAGCAGCTCCCAGAAGAGTGCTTTTCTCTCTCCCTGGGAAGATCTTGGGAATTTTAAAATTCCACCAGGAAATATTCTCATTTTTAATTCCAAATCCACCTCGATGCTCCTATGCTACAACTTATCCTGAAGAACAGTAAGTTGATCAAAAGAAGGATAAGAAGATCAAAAACAGCTACAGCAAATAAATTAGTCTTCACAAAATCTTGACTCTTACTTGCCCTGATAATGCACCACAGAGAAGATGCTTCTTTGCAGAATTAGTGATGGAAAAAATACCAGATAGATACGTTTGCATAAGTCTTCTCATTGATTCATCCTGTAGGACTCAGAGAAAACCCAAGAAAACCAGACCGCAAGAATGCCATTTCTGAACTTTGGTCCCACACCATCTCCCCATTCAGCCTGTAATTCCATCTTTGGCAGCTGTGCACTTGGGGATCCACACTAATATCCAACAGACATCTTCAACTAATCTCAGTCTGCATTCTCCTTACGGGTGTCCCAAAGGGGATACTCTCCCCACTCATTTCACTTATTTAAAGGTCATAAAAAGAATTCTCGTAGTGTATCTCCTTCTCCCCACCCAACACTGCTCTTTGGGATACTTTTATTTGTATATGTATTACCCTGGTTTAAGGAGTTGGCAAATTCTTCTTTTCTTCTTTTTGCTGATTCTTAAAAAAACTCCATGTAAGTCACATAGTAAAATGCTAAGTAAAAGCTAAGGTTCACAAGTAATGACTGGATTTCAGCAGTTGTGACATTTGGTATTGTCCCTAAAGCCCTAGGATTTTTGACAAAATCTGAGAATCTGGGTATGTTCCAATTAAATAATAGCACAGTCTGCCCTGAAAAACAATATTCTCCAAACTAAGACATCAAGTCTATATAATGGTCACCTAATAATTACGTTGCTGCAGAATTCAGCAACCTGCTTTAAGCTCCTAAGGAAACAACTGAACCAACATCTGTACCACAGCATCTCCAGAGAATGTCTTTGGCTGGCCACGGGCATGTGGATCTCAGACATGACCAAATGCCAACAGAGTCTGAAAACAATTTTTAAGATTTTCTTTGTGTGGTCAGCATCTTCTTACTGGTCTGGAGAAAGGGAGGCTGAGGGGAGACCTTATCACTCTCTGCAACTACCTGAAAGGAGGTTGTAGCCAGGGGGGTGTTGGTCTCTTCTCCCAAGTAACAAGCAATAGGACAAGAGGAAATGGCCTCAAGTTGCGCCAGGGGAGGTTTAGACCGGATATTAGGAAAAATTGCTTCACCAAAAGGGTTGTCAACCATTCAAACAGGCTGCTCAGGGAAGTGGTTGAGTCACTGTCCCTGGAGGTATTTAAAAGACATGTAGATGTGGTGCTTAGGGACATGGTTTAGTGTTGGACTTGGCAGTGCTAGGTTAACGGTTGAGCTGGATGGTCTTAAAGGTCTTTCTCAACCAAAATAATTCTATGATTCTATGATTAGTAAAGCCAAATGAAAGGATACCCTCCTAAATTCATACTGCTAATCAGTTGAACTTCCAAAATTTATAATGTGGATACCAACTTAAAATTTTATTACTACCTGTTTAATTAAAAGCGTCAGAAACACAAACATCCTTATTCAAGGTCAAGTACAAGGTCCTGCACTGGGTTGGGGTAACCCCTGGTATCAATACAGGCTGAAAGATGAAGAGATCGAGAGCAGCCCTGCAGAGAATGACTTGGGTGTACTGGTGGATGGAAAGCTGGATGTGAGTCGGCAGTATGTGCTTTGCAGCCCAGAAAGCCAACCGTACATCTCCGGAGTAACCTTCTTCCAGTGCTGAAGGTCTCACTTCAGTCAACCGAAATACAAGCACGCACCCACAATTCAGATCAACGCCGCTTACACTAACACTACCAATATATTTTTGACAGAGCTTCTAAACGGATCATCTTGCCAGTGGGAGATACACTGTGACTCAGAGATTTCCAGCACTTGATTGGAGACTGGAAACACCAGACAAACAAATACAAAGACAATTATGCAGAGCCTAAAAATACATTTCTGTGTAGAACTACCATGGGTTTTCCAGGCCAGACAATAAGCTTCCAACAATCAACTCTCCTGCCCAGCTCGGTCATTCCTGAAACACCTCAGCAGCTGTTATTATGACATCAGTAAGAACAAGACAAAGAAGTATCAGTAGTTAACTACTACTAAGGAAGCAACCCTGTGATCTTAAGATGGTTGGTAAAATTACTGTGCATCCCAGCGGCTGCATTTTTAAACTACATACAATGATCCAAATTCAACTTTGCATTACAGATTTGTCCAGAGGACTGCTAATTACCGACAGCTTGCGCTATCGCCGAATTGGAATGGGACAGCATTTTACATCACAAGTTATTGAGAAGACACTAGGACCCTGATTTAAAGAGAGTTTGGAAGAGTCAGGTGGGAAACTTCCCACCAGCTCCAGGGCAGGGCTGAGCCCTCAAGCGGAAGATCTGATTCGAATGTAAAGAAGGAGGTGGGAGATCAATAACACAGTCAAGGTCAATAAAGTTTAGACCCTCAGGAAAGCCAATCAATAACACCACAGCTGTATTTCCCCAAAATTATTCTGCAGTATGTAGTACGCATGAAAAGCCTTTTTCCCATCTTTGTGGATAATGACACAACCACTTCTAGGCTTTGGCACTCTTTAAGGACACAGGTATGCCGCACTAAGCAAACCTTAATCCCAGCCCACTTGAGTTAGATAGAAGGGTTGCCTAACACGTGACCATGCCAGGAACCATCCAGGCTGATGCACACCAAAACTCAATTTATATTTTTGTTCTTAAAGCACGGCTGGCTGATTTGAAAAAATGTGGTTGAAACTATAGCTATTAAAAGTATCTGACACTTCCCACAATTTCTAATACTCTGTATAGAGCGCATACCCTGCTCCAGGAACAACAGAATTAAAACACTGTGTTCATGTAAGCTTTGAAAATATTTCTTTTTATGTCAGGGCAGTTAGCATCCTGTTCCTCTTCAGATTAATTAAACCTAACAGGACAAGGTTAGCATCACACACAGGAAAAAAACTCACACCCACCTGCAGCTACTGGAAATAAGAGAGTGTCTTTTTCTCTGATGCTATTAATTATTTAACCTAACATTGCTACCACCATCTGCTTGGAGACCTGCTTGCACCCGCCAAACAGCAGCTCGCAGTCCCTGGTCTAGCCACGCCATCGCATTCATGGCAAAGGTTTGACAAACAAAAGGATGACCAAGACAATTAGAAGTTGATGCTGAGCACAACCATGAGGATCATTCAGTTAGGAGAGGCGCCAAATCTTCCTTGGAGATGCTACTCAGCTACAAGTTTAATTAGCCCTCTCTGGAACAGATCATGAAATGGCAGAGAAATGGTTTTATAAACCTCTGTCAATGCTTCTGGGCAATGACAAATGCGCTCCACAGCCCTTTTGTGTTAAGACTTCACTGTTCCTGAACTCCTTGTCAAAGTGCCCAGAGGACAGCAGACAAACAAATGAGCGCACTGAACCAGAGGAGGAAAACTTGTCCGATAGTCATCGTGGCTCAAATCAGAATTCAGATGAACAGGGGCTGAGACCTTCAGGATGAGACCTTCGGGGTGAGCAGCACATGGCCACTGACCCCTTGCAGAGCGGGTAACTGAGCACTCCCATGGAAAAGGCATCACACTTGGATAATTTGCCTTTTAACCACAATATTTACCAGCTTTTCTCTCTTCTCCAGAAGCCTAGTCTCCAGCAACACCACTTCACGCTCAGCGGATGGGGACAAGCCCTCACTAATAACCTAGATGGTCTCCAGCATAGTGAAAAACAGTTTCCAAACAAAAGCCAGGGCTGCAGCCTAACAGCCACGAGCTTTGCTTTGGGGAATTAGGCCTTTAAATTAGTAATAGTCAGGGCACAGCCTGCCTGCCTGCACACAGAAGACAGAGGGAGGCTGCTGCGACTGGACTAGCGGCATCGTGGGGTTTCCTATTTATTCTCTTCCAATGACTTCAGGTCAAAACCGGTCAGCTCACAAGCCAGGCACTGTTCCTGTAACCGCTGTAATGGCAGGCACCACTTGCAATCCAAAATTCAAGCTGTGTCTTTCCAATCATCCATCGTCCCCATGATCCAGATCCCACGGCAGTGTGTTACAGCACCAATTGAGACGTAATTGTGATGAGCCACTTAGAGCGTTTTTCTGATGGAAAAAAACCAAACCAAACCCAAACAAGAAAACAACCCCTCTGCCCCAATTTCTGCTTTGGCATAAGAATGTCACCATTACTGTTTGTTTTGCACCACATATTCTTAGAACCAATCTGCTTTTCAACTGCTTATTTCTTAGTGCTTCTTTTTGTGCTTTCCAAAACCATCTGAAACATGTATTTCGGGGTGGGATTTTTGCACAATACATTAAAACAAAGGCCATGTCCCCCTCTTTTTTTTTTTTTTTTTTAAAATAACCAATCTCTCCCAATTCCAGCTCTTCTGAGCCATTCAGGAAACGCAAGTGAAATGCCATTTGTTGGCAACAAGGTAGGACTAAGTCTTTAATGTTGAAATACCCATGTTAGAAAACGCAAGTAGGCAGATTTAATCGACTGACAAGATTGAGTTCTCTACATCAGTGCATATTCCAGGTCCAGTCCTGTACTTCCTTTCACGTAGTTAAGACATATTTCTTTCTGATCTGCCATTAACTCATTGCTTCCTTTCTACGAAAGCAATGAGCTGTCCTTGGGTCTTCTTCCTACCAAATCTGCTGCCCCTTCATCGGCTTAGAAATTACGGTGCCGGGCTCTGCTCACCTTCCTAAATATTGAATATATTCCATATATTCAAGGGCCATCTTGGGTGGGTTTTTTGTCTCGTTTTAGTAAGCTTCCTTTGCACATATCATACCGCATCATTTGTCCCTGCTGCGGGTGGCTGCCTGTGGGCCAGCGGCTACCCAGAGGCAGGAAACGGCCACCCTGCAGCCTCGACGACGGAGCTGCTCTACAGACCATGACAATGTCAGTCTGGGGTGACAGGAGAGAAGTCACTGCCTGTGCGCACCTAACCTACGCCTGCTGCCAGACAGAACTGCTGTGCATCTGCCAAGATGTGTGAAGGCGGCTGCCTTCACACAGCATGAAAATAATAATAATAATTAAAAAAAAGAAAAAAAACCTTCAGGGGCAGCTCTGTAAAGTCTCCCTTTCAGGAAGGGCATCATTCACCACGCCACAAGGTAATGGGATGCCAGACACACACAGCAGCCAGTCCACGACCGTTCTCTTGCTGTAGGTATTTTATACCAGCTAACCCACCTGTGACAAGGTTTTTATTTTTCACTCTAGGAAGCCCAGTTCTCCTTAAGACTTACCGCTGTTACCTAAAAAGACCACATGCCTGCAGCAAAATTTTACGAAGTATAAAAATCAGGGAGTTTTGTACTCCTTCTGGCTCTTCCAGCCTTGCTCCCGGGAGAAGCGATTCCAGGCAGCGCGGGCGCATCCATCGGCACAGCAGGCAGACAAAGGCAGACGGCCACGTGCCAGCAAGGCTGCCTTCCGCAAATTACCAGACAAATTCAGTACCACCTCGCCCAGCAGTACTTTCACATATACGCAGTCACCGTGCAAGGCACAATCCTTTCTACTCAAATCCCTCTCACTTTTAAATACAGTAATTTAGCGGGGGGGGGGTGGAAATACAAATTCCTTTTAAAAATCAGATCGCATCAGCAAGCTCCAGGCACCCTATCATTCTGAGATTTTTCCTCTGAAGACACCACTCTGCCAGTTCATTTTCTCTTTTCCACCACTAAGTAGCCTTCACTCCACTCCACTGTCTCCCATATGGTTAACATGAATGCGGCAATTAATATGCAATTAATAAAATGGTGCGATCAACTGCTTTTGTTCGCAGCAGCAGCTGGTCTGCATGTTAGAGCGTAATTAGACAAATTAAGATGTACCGCTTTTGTTTGCGGATGAACTGACAGCATTGCTCATGCTTAAATGTCACTAAGCCTATTGGCATTTGGGATTATTTTAAACATGTCTTTTCTTTTTTTTTTATTAACACTACAAGGTATCAATAAGCCAGATTTACATGCTGCCAGCTGCAATGCAAGCAGAGCACCGGTTTGCTTTACCTCCAGAGGTCTGCACAAGCCAACCGAGAGCTGAGAGAGAAGCGATGTGTTTCAGAGAATGAGCGTGCTTTTACTTGAAGTATCGCAGCCTGTAGTACGGAGTGAGCGGCTCTGGGTGGGGGACAAAAGCAGAGTTGATCTGTAACTCTGACGAAGCAGAGGTTTGAAAATGTTGAGGATCAAGCAGCATGCATATTTTTCAATGATTTGTCATCGGATTACGGCAGGGAAACAACAGAGGGCTAAAAATCCATTGTAATCTATCAGACTTCTAATACCATTTCCTTTAGAAGGCATTAGTTTGGCCTACGAAGCAGCCATATGGAGGAAAAGTAGTTTCAGGGACAGTCCCAAGCTCTTTGGGAGCTGAGAGCAGGAGCAAAGCCCCCGCTCCCTGGCAGGGCAGGGGGCCAGGGATCACCGCAGCAGCAAACCCACACAACCCAGACCCCCAACGGGCAGAGGCGCTGGGGCAGGTGGCAGCGATGCTCTGCCAGCCTGATCCCCCCAGGTCTTCCCATAGGAGCTGCCATCCAGGAAGCCAGGTCCCTTCGCCTGTGCGGGGTCCCCCGGCAGGAGCCTATTTTCCTTGCGAAGGCTGTACACCCTTTTCCGACTGTCCCCCCACCAGCACAGCCCATATTGCTCCCTCTGAGCCCAAGACAGAGGTCATCATACCCACCACCTCAATGGCAGCACACTGTTTTAATCACTGCCTTACCACCTACCCACGGGCTCAGCAAAATCAGTGCTGCAGGTTCCCTACACTCCAACTGGGGCAGCACATGCCATACGCAAAGCATCGAACACGGTACTTGGAAAAATATTTGCAAGGCAACACGCCATCACAGGTTTCCAAGGGGTCTTTATTGAAGCTTCTGGCTTCCCAATAGCGTGAGATAAAAACAAGGGAAAGGACACTGTGGGAGGAGCAGCTGGCACAGGAAAAATAAAGGAGCGACAAGGAAGCCTTTGAAGATTTTCACATTTAGTAATAGCTAACAAGAAAAGACAAGTAACCAAGAGGATTTCTGCTGCAAGAGCGCCGCAGACGTACCAGACACTGCAGAAGCCATCCACCACCACAACCCAGCAGGCACAGGATGGGTGGAAGCCACCGATCTGCAGAGTCCTGCAAAATGGGCTCCAGAAGGATGATATGAGTATCTGCCTTGTTAATCAGAGAATTTGCTTCTTTACTCCTCCAGCACAAGAAAATGCACTGCAGCCATACAACCTACTTACCTTGTATCACTTCATCTCAACGAGTTGGCCTGAGGGAGGGTGGAATGCAGTGAGAAACACGGCATAGTAAAATGGATTTTGATAATGCTGCCATAATCCGTTTCTGATTGCTAGCGTGACTCCATCAGCCAGGCTGATAAAGGCATCCCTTAAAACGTCTGTGCCTTTTCTGCAGAGTTGCACATTCTCCCCACCATGTTTCAGCTTTAATCTGATTTGCGTCTAACGTTCTTACAGAACTCAACATCAACTCTCAACTCCAGTGCACTAGATAAAGCAACTCCCAGTGAGATGTGCAAACACACTGTACCCATCACCCAAAGCCCCAGAAATTCTAATCAAATTACGTGCTGAAGACCCTACTCAGCCTATCGCCAACCACCACCCTCAACCACAGGCTTTCCAATCTCACCTGTTTCACACGTGAATTTGCACTCATGTTGCTCCACCTCCTTAATTACAGCGGATGCTCCCTGCTCAGATTGCTGAAAACACTACACAAAAGCTGTCTCTGAACTCTGTGTTTTCAGACTACTCCAGATGCGATGTCAATGAGCTCCGTACCAACAACTCCCCGCCTCTTCCTTGCGCTCCTGAGTGCCACATACGGCTGCTCATCTGCTCGCACACAGAGAGGAATGAAACATCCACCACCGGCACCTCCTTGCACTGGTGAGCGTGAGTTCACACCTAGCAGCAAGCAGCCTGGCTAGCAAAGGATTTTCTTTCGGCGAGGCAAGACAGCAAGGCCTTCACACTCGTGTTACTGATTCACGTATCCAGTGCTTTACAACATCCTGACATTCATCTCTCTACCCAATATATTCCAAGTTCTTCTTTATCCCTCCTGTCATCCACAATGCTCTCGCATCTGATTCTCAGAGGGGTTTATGAATCCTATTGCAACAGCACAGGAGACCAAAAGCTGGGCCAGCACGTGCCCGGACAGAAAAGGATGGGTGGAGAGGCTTGGTCTCCATGGCACATAGATGGAACCTGCAGCAAGATGAGCCAAAACTGTAAGAGACACAAAGAAATGCACACCAGTTATTTGTCCAAAATCTGCAGTAATTTTCTCCAAATGGACTAGTTCCTTTCCTCTGCAAGGTTTTGGTGGCTTGTTTTGGCCAAATGAACAAAACTTCCAAGGAAACTCAGCCGTAAGACAAGCCTTTGCTAAGAACACCGAGAGAAAAAAAGGGAGGCGGGCAGAAATCCCCTCTCCCCTTTTTTTTTGTTAGGCATGCAATAAAAGTTATATTCAAGTTACTTTTTCTTTTCAAAACAAACCAGTTCCCAGCTTTATCTGATGCAATCCGATATGTCAGCTGTTGTGGTACGAGCTGGACGCGGCAGATAAAGCTGGGAGCGAGGACGGCCAGTCACTCGCACGAGGCTCTGTAAGTAGCCATCCCGGCCGCTCCCCACAATAGACTGAGCCCTTCTGTCACTTAGGGCACCAAAGGCCACAAAGGCTTGCTCAGTGCTTTGCACGGCCCAGGATCTGCGGAGACGGAAAGCGATTCAGTCTTTGTTTCACACTGCTAAATGAGAAAGCAAGAAATGAATCCTCCCAAGTCGCAAGGATTCTGGCTGGTTTTTTATGTAACATCTTCAGTTGGGCAATTTACATCTCACAGCTATGGGAAGAGAAATCTGGGAAAAAAAGCCATAGCAAATACTGAATAGTAAAACACCCGACTTGGCTCAGAACATCCTATTCATTTATAAATAGCTTTAGTTATTATCCTTCCAAATTTTTCACAAAATACACATCACACAGAAAGGTCTCAGCTTTACAGATAAGACAGAGCTGTTGTCTTTAGAACAAGTAATGAATGAAAAAGAAGAAAGCATTCTTTCATGAGCTAGCAGGCACCAAAACACTGAGAAAAAGTCCCAATAACTGAAGCTACTGCTTAACGAACATTAAAAGTAATGTGATGCTGCCACTGGCTCGCTCCCACATCTGTAAAACAAAGAAAAAACCTCCAAAATCCTTACCAAAACTTTGTCGTCACAAAAAGCCGACCAATGCCACACCTTCGCTAGGTTACCAACAGCGTACCGCGTCTTTAAACTTCACCAATTTGTTAAAACATGAAGCGGCAACGGGAACCACAAGAGGCAGGCGATGCTCTAACCGAGAGGAGGTGGCAGCCTCCCATGGCAGCGGTCCCTGCCAACAGCCTCAGACTCCAATTCTGCAGGCATTTAAACCAAACCAAGCCCAACCCTTCGTGTTCCTGCCAAACCCGTTCAGTGGAGGATCTCAGCTTAACTCTGCTGCAGGAAAACCAACTACCCAACACTCAGCACCTCTGGAGTTTTTCTGTAATCACAGACAACCACGTGATGGTGACAGTCCCTCTGCCACTGGAACACTGTGTTTGTGGCAGGCAGGCAGGCTGTTAAAGGATGTACCGCTGCACTCCGGCTGATTTCAGTCCTACGTTGTCCGCTTGCAGTTGATCTGACAGTGAAGAAGGGCAGAGGAACAGCATCACGGATGCTGAAACGAGGCCGAGCTGGTAATGCAGAACTTCCACTTCACACCATTGCTAATTTAACCGAAGAATCACTACAGCTTAAAAAACCCCAAACCTTAACATGGTCATTTCACTGTCACAGCGGCTATGTCACTCCGCAAGTATTTTGGCTATTGAATATTTTGCAGCAGAGATGCTGCAGGGTGACAGCAGGAGTGTCGGGGACTACTGCTGCAGACCATCGAGATCCCCTCCGCAAGGATGCTCCCCCAGCCCACGAGAAAGTTCAATTATTTGACTGTATTATGTTTTCACACAACCCTAACACTACCAGGGGCATCTTCTACAGAGCACCTCGGCACTGTGAAACCTCTCGAAGCGCAGTTCTCATGACGCTCGACAAGGACCCCAAAGGGAGGCCTTTATCAACAGAGATAAAGCTCAGCCAACAATCCCCTGCTGTGCTCCACAGTTATCACTTGACCTGGTCCCAGAAAGCACTTCCACTCTTAAACACTTTTGTTCCTTAAAATAAACATTAACAGAGTTAAAAAGCAACACAGCCTCCCTATCTCAAAGAGAAATAGTACCTGTCCTGCAAATAATGCTTTTAACTGATGGCTTAATTATGTTGCCAGTCTTTTGTTTCCGTGGACTGGGAATGAGTTAAGGAGGAAAAGGAGGCAGCAGGGCAGAGCTGGTGTCCACGTGTACACGCTTGTACCGTGGTGGGACACCACCGCTGAAGCACAGGCAGCTCTGGGAAAAGTCAGGGCAGAAAGCAGGTTAACTGATTTTTGCCATTCACCGTTTCAAGGATCCAACATTAAATATTGAAATTTCAGTGGTTTGTAATTCAGAAAGAACAAGTAAAATGCATGGCGTCATATCTGACATCAGTGAAACTCAACATAAAGGAACCAACAATAAACTTGGTCTGAAACATGTGGAAGTTCATTGTTAGGGACCAAAAATGACACCAAAAAGCTTTAGTATATCACAGGTCAAACAATTCAATTGCCTCTGTAAGTGTTATATTATAAATCAACAAAATTACACACACACAATTTTTAACATATTAAATAGATTTCTTCTCTCTTCATTAGGAATATGCTGAAGCAACAATAAAAGATGAATGCACCTGGCCAGGGAGAAGAGATTCCCATTGCGTATACAGGAACTACATCACACCCTCCAAACAGGCAAAAGTTTCCCAGGTTTTTCTCTGCACACCTATTAACCTAATTTCAATTCAGAGGTCATTAAGTTCTTATCCAAGAAGAAACTGGACAGTGCCTTGAAGCCACTTGCCTATTTAAACACAAAAACAACTAACAAAAAATCCCTGTGTTTCAGCTTCCAAACTTTTTAAATGCAAAGAAGATTGAAGATCATCAGTGCATATTTACTATCTCCTTCTAATACTGTAGAAATATAAATACTCCTTAAAGTACTGCTCCGTTCTCCTACTCATTCTCTACTCGCCTTCTGAAAAGTTTTATTTCAGTTGAAGTGCATTTCAGAAAGGAGGGGATGGACACCTTTCCCTATGGGCAGCACGAAGAGAGAAAGGAGGCAGGCTGCCGGGAGGGAGCAGGGATTTCTGAGCGCCCTACCTACAGTCCTCAATCCCATTTCCACACTCCAGAGAAGCAGGTTCAAAGGGAGCGGCTGCTCCTGATGCCCTGAGCTTGGCTGTAGTGCCGGGCCACTACAAGAACCAGCTCTGAAAGCTGTCATGACTCCGTAGGAATGAACTAACCCATCACCCAGCAAGAGTGATAAAATGGTGCCCCCCAGGCTGGCTGGGGCAGAGAGGGGTCCTGCCCTCCTCCCCAGAGCATCCCTGGAGCTGCTCCCTAGCACCTCTGGGCAGCCACAGCCTCTTCAGTTGCCCCAGCTCTTACAGTACAGAGGCTGCATCATTTTACACAAAGGAAGCGTTTTCATTTTCCCCTTTGGATGAACCAGAACTGGCTCTGTGCTCTAAAATCCAACAGTTCGACAGATGAGCTGATCCATGGAGTGAGCGGCGTTTTTCTTTCCCCACATTTTAAGAAATCGCTTCCTCTTGGAGAAGGCCTGAAACACCCACGTGGCGAATCGCACCCCTCCTACAGGAGAGGAGCATCAGACGAGGCTTGTTTAGCGTTAGATGGGGAACACTGCAAAACAGAAACCAGAAGTACACATGGTTTCACTAAGCAGTGTGTGTGGCTGGATGGTGATTTTTCAATTGCTGGTAATAACTATCCATTGTCAGATGATCAGCACGAGACTAATAAGGAAAAGAAAAATCAATACAGTTGCAAATATATTAATGTACCTTTTTTTTTTTTTTTAACGGCCTGGTGCAAGATAGCCAGCCAGGTGGCTTTTGCAGGAAAAGCTTCCTTTGTCTTGTGAAAGTTCTCCCCCATGACCCTTAAATACACTTTTCTGAGCAACCATTCCTGACCAGCTGGGTGCCTTTGCTTAGGTGGCCAGAAAAAAAAGGGGAGGCAAGCAATAAGGCTAAAAACAAAACAGCTGAACATTACCATTGTCTGTCCTACTCTCTCCCTATTCCCATCCGTATTTGCCAGTGAAACTTGAAACTATACAGATTAAAAAAAGGAGACAGTCATCACAATTCAGGAATTCTTTCTTCTCACATTCAGAGGGAAAATAACCTTAGACCTAGGGTTATTCAAAAGCAGATTTTTTTTTAAAAAAAAACTAAGTGCTCATCAACTGCTTTAAACATCTTTGAGTTTGTTAGACCTTTTTCTTATTTTTCCTGGCCTTTTCATCCACTGATTGTTTCCATGGCTTTCAATTAGAGTGCCACGTCAACAGCTCCACTCCTCTAAAACAATCATTTTGCTGAAAAGGAGCATTATTGAACTGAAAGCGAGTGCTCAAGACCTCTCAAACACAGACATATCACATGCACAAAGACAGTGTCATCCTGTATCAACTTAGCGGTCCCACCAGATACAGTATTTGCAGATGCTCTCCTGACATGGACATTTCTTCTTTTCCCAAGAAATCTTTTCCCCAATTCCTTCATCCTCCAAAAGGGAAATAAGAGCATTTTCCCTGTTTATAAATCTGGTTTACTTATTTATTTCCTCAATAATGACAACACCACGTTAAACGACCGAAACAAGCGATCTTTCTTACTTGGCCAGAAGGAGTTGTCGTCTTTGCTCAGTAACTTTTTCTTGAGGCGGGCGGGCAGCCTGGTGTGAGTGTTTCCCATTTTGCTGGAATACAGCGGGATAAGTTCCTCCTCCTCCTCATCATCGTTGCAGCTGGGCTGCCACTTGCTCCTGCCGAGGCACCCGACCATCGGGTCCGCGGGCAGGCAGTGCACATAGGCGATCATTGTGAGATGCTGCTCCGAAGGATGTCCCTGCCGTCCCCACTGGCTAGTGTGGAGCAGAAGGGAGTGGCCTGCTCATAACCCTTGAACGGACGCATTCAGAAGACTGCGAAGGGAAAGATTTTTCTCCTCCTCTGCAATTAGGCAAGCTAAGCTATTCAGTGGGTTCTGTTTTGAATAGGATTCTCTCAGTCCCTTAAAAAAAAAAAAAA
>VWZZ01006221.1:93195-110076 GCA_013399095.1 Psophia crepitans | reverse complement strand
AAAAAAAAGGAAAACAAACCAAACCCAACCACCTGGTTAAGCAGCTGAGCGCAGCCGCTGGATGCCCTGCCCCTGCCCCAGCTCACAGCCACCAGCAGGGAAACGCGGGCTGCCCACAGCCGGGAAACCCGGTCACCCGCCACAGATCTCAGACTTCTCCCTTCCTGCTTCCACTCCGGTCTGCTGCTTCTCTTAAGCCTTATCCCCGATTATTCACTCCCTCCGAACAACAGGTACTATGGCCAGACGCAGATGGCCGTGTCCGAGGAGCTTATTTAAAGCTAACTCACTGTAATTGCTGTGACACTGATGGCCGGAGAACTGTAACTTGGCAGGAATCTGCCAACAACAAGAACATTTTCCTTCTCCTAGAATGCAAAGGCAGGAAAAATATACAAACTGAAGAAAAAAAAGAGCCAGTGTCACCATTTGAGTGCTTGGATTTTAGTAAGGAAACTCTCAAAGTCAGGATCATATGATTGTCACCAAGAGAAGGTGGTATCTCCCAGGTTAGACTACACCTGGACGGATGGTGAACACAAAGCAAAAGCAGTTATCAGTTTGCACAGTTTGGACTGCATAAACCCTCACAATGCCTCTAGAGGGTAGGTATTATTCCTATTTAAAGACGAAGACACAGTCTCGAAGGGATTTAGTAACCTGCCCACAGAGTGGAAAAGCCAGGATTAGAGTTGAGGTATTCTCAGTTCTTTAGCCTGATCCGCAAGCCGTTAGTCATGGCACCTCTCCCAAATCCTGCGCTACCAAGCAAGTTTCCATGCTGGTAACCACATCAAGCCTAATCTCGCATCCCCTACACTGTTTTTCTCCGGGATGCAGGAAGCGTGCCCTTCCTGGGCTTTTGAGCTGGCTGCAGCAGCACAGTCAGATTGGGACAGCAAGAAAAACAGCACATAAAGAGACATGCACCCTGCATTAACTGCTCCCTTCAGCAGCTTCCTGAAGTTTGCTTTTTATTTTATGTTGCTCAAAAGACTACACGGGATAACTTTTGCCTTCAAAAAAATGGGAAGATATCAAACCCTAACTAAAGTACAACAAAGATCAATTCTTGGTCTGCTTCGAATCATAGAATCACAGAATGGTTTCGGTTGGAAGGGACCTCAAAGCCCATCTAGTTCCAACCCCCCTGCCATGGGCAGGGACACCCTCCACTAGACCAGGTTGCCCAAAGCCCCATGCAACCTGGCCTTGAACACTGCCAGAGAGGGGGCAGCCACAGCTTCTCTGGGCAGCCTGTGCCAGTGCCTCGCAGGGAAGAATTTCTTCCTGATATCTAATCTAAATCTTCCTGAACTCTTCTTTATAAATGCTTTGGTTGCAGCCTATATCATTGATGAAAGCAGCGGCTCTAGGTATAGGAGCACAACAGTGTCAGGTAAATATTTATGCATTTTAGAAAAGGTTTTATCTGCTGTTTGGTTGTTATCTACAATAAACTTTCAGACAGAAAAAAAGTCACTATTTAACATCAACAACAAAATCGGATCAGACGCACATCTCCTTCCTCCCTGTCGCACGCCCGCATCTCCCACTGCCTGCGCTGGCAGCTGCAGCCCGGGAGCAGGGTGCACGCACCAGCCGCCCGCAGGCACTGCACCAGCGTGGCATCACCATTCAAACACACAAAACACGGAGCGCCACCCAGCACAAACTGTCTGCGACGCTGACCCAGCGGTGCTGGTCAAGTGGAGAAAGTTAGCAAGAAAATGGCTTGTTTGGTACTTGGGCTTTTCTTTTGTTTAGCATCCCGTTGCTCTGTGGCGTAACCTGAGCAAATAACTGTCATTAGGTAGTGTTTTATACACACCTCGCACGGTCGAAACTCAGCAATCTTGAAAATTGATGAAAACAGGTTTTAAAGTGAAACGTGTCACATAACTTTAATAAATAGGAATGAAAACAAGCCCTGCCTTCAATTTTACTTTTTTTTGACAACTGTTTCAAGTATCTGCAAAAATATGGATGGATTGGGGAAAACACGCCAACAGCACGGGCAGTGGCTGTCGGCACCGCTGGCCTGTCTGTACATGTGGCAGACACCCACCGGTGTACACCGAACACCGGCAACCAGGCGTCTGAGGCAAACACAGATTTACAAAGTCAAGTACATTTACTCATCAGGCTATGAGAAAGACAAACTGTGATCAGCACTAGCCGAGTTCAGCTCACTCATCAACCATGAAGATATTCTTGCATCCGCCAGAATAAGTGAATGTCTAGACGGTCCTCCTGGGTGGGACGAAGCTCTGACAGCGCCGTTAGTGAACCAGTTCATAAGGAGGCCCCGTTAACGCCTCCCTAATGGGACAGCATCTCTGTAGCCCACTTGTCGAGCCGCTGTGCCTGCTGTCTCAGCCTTCCAATTCCCTGCGATTAGCAGGGTCTCGGGAAGAGTCACTCTCATGATGGGATGCACAAAACCTCTGAGCATCAACAGGCTGTTGATCAAAGAGTGCATTGGGGCGTGCATTTATTTCTCCTGCAGACGGGAACGGTATCTTTTATTAGACAAGAACACAGTCGGATTTCTGTTATGCTTTTTATTTTAACACTCAAAATGATGTTTTCAAATCATATTTCAAAAGGATACTGGTTGATGCTTGCATGCAGCCTTTGTATCTCTGTGCCATCCCCTTACTTGACAGAAAAGTTCAGTGTAGATCTACACATCAAACCAGTACGATTAGGTAACATGCAGGGCAAACACCGGGGCAAGACTACGCAGACACAGACAAAATTCAGTGTTCAGCAGACTCAGATGTTCCCAAACACTTAACAAGATGACACAGGACGACACACTGGCATGAGGTCCCCACGACATGTACCATGCACTTCTCTAGACTACAGACAGACTCAATTAGCCACGTTTCCAATGCGTGCTCACGAAGTAAGGCTGATGCACAATAATGGGATCAAGGCTGAAATCCAGTTTAACAAGTATATTTTACCATATGGTGGGCATTAATGTCCCCACAAATTTTTCACTTGAAGAATAAATCTGCTCTTCCCTGAAGCCTGGAGACCTTGGTGACACATACCATAAAAGACTTGGTGGTGGTTATGGTCTCAGCTGTGAGCAAAAGCAAACCCATAAAGAGTTAGGAAGAGGCTGCACCATCTCACATGAGAAAGACATTGTGTACACCAATTCTCGCTCTTCTAGTCTCCCCCCAAAAATCCTATACAAATATTATTTTATACTGTCTCCATAGGGAGCAGTAATCTCTCTGAGTTTGACAAAGTCAAAATTTCACCTGAAATTTTACCACAAAACTTCTGATTAAACCTCACTTATTCTACTGCAGCTACGGCACCGTTTCATTTTTTCAAATACACAAAAGTGAGGCTGTTTGTTTTTCTCAGCCTTGAGCTATCATTTACATAAAGATTTCCACAAAAGAAAAATGTGATTTCCTTTATTACTCTTTTTCACATCCTTTAAAAATTCATCTATTAGTAACGCAAGTACGAATGTTCTGAGCAGACTGTCAAACACACACATTCATCTTTATCAGTATATTTCATTTTGCTAAACCACCTCTTCACAGTCAGGCTCTATTAGGAAGCGCTTGAATAATTAGGGAGAAAATTGATCACATTATATTGGAAACAACATTTGGTCTAAAGAAAAAAGGTTGTTTGGAGTTTGACAAAAATCCCAAAACTACGACTAACTCAGGGATTGCAAGAAATAAAATGGGAAAAAAAAAAAAAAGCAACCAAAGAAAACATTAGTCCTTTTATTACACAAGCACCTATGCTCCTGAGCACTGACAACAGCAATGATACTGATGGCTTCTTACACATAGGAGTTTAAAAAGCATATAGGATACTCCTAATGGGAACCCAGCAGATTTGGAATCACAAAGTATGATCGTGTCAGCCCTACTCTGGTATTAAGACAATCTTTATAAATATACTGTGTAAGAAATTGTATCATCAGTCTTTATGTACAATTTGTAGAACCTCTGGGTAGAAGGAAAAAGGTAATATGCACAATGTAGTGAAATAACGGCATTTTTATGAACACCATGCACAACAAAGCCATCAAATGAAGTAATTTCTGATGCAGACCAGCCACACTGGAAATTAAAGAGAGTTTGTAGAAATCCACAGGGATAAACTTTGCCCTAATTAGAGAGCTATTCTATTTTTAGCAGCGATGGGTTCATGTATTCTGGGCTTTTTGGCTGATCAGCTAGAGGTTTTAAATTGCACTTAAATGGTTATTTTTAAAGCAAACAATAACAAAAAATATTTATATATTAAATGTATTTCATCGGAGTCATACAGCATTAACTAAGTCTTAAAATAAAAAGTATCCTCCCTTTACAGATGGACAAGTTGAGACACAGCAAGAAGGAGGACGTGCCCATCGCGGCGGAGCACCCCAGCATCCTCGGGAGCTGGCAATGGCCAGATGGGACAGGGGATGTCCTGCTCTCCTGCCCGTGTGCGTTCCCTCCCTCTTTCCTGTGCGTTAATTTAGTGCGTCTGAAGTCTTAACTCACATCCCTTCAACACACATACAGCAGGCAAAAGCTAAATAATGTCAAAACCAAAGAGAAAAAAACCCTCTTGAAGTACTGAAATTCACTTTTTAACTGAATATGAATCTCAAACAGGAAGCAAGCAGGAGGCATCAGCTTTGCCGCGTTTAAAGCAAGCCCAACGTTTGATGAGCTCGTACAATACTGACAGACATCAGGGTGCAGGGGAGATGAAAGGGACCCGGGCGGGGCGGCAGGCGTCGCTGCCAGGATGCGCACAAAGCTTCGTGATGCTCCAAAAAGCGCTCTGCACGTGGCCGTCTTCACATTCTCCAGCGTTAGCTCTACCCCCCACCACTTTCACGGATGTATTTTTATCATACGCTTGCGATCACATAGCATCTATCAAGCTTTTAACTTCTTTTTTTTTCTAAAAAAGACCTAGGTAATAAGGCATGTGCAGCTTAAAGACCTCAACTGGCATGACAGCTAAAAGCAGTCCCAGCAATCAAACATGCTTTGTGAAAAGCCACAGCAAGTGTTGCTGGCAATAGTGTGTGCCTAACAAACTGGATGCGAGCCTCGAAATGCTGGGGCATTTGGCTAGTTTAATTCCTGGTACCCAAATGGCCAGTCCTAGATTCAAAGCATCATCCTCAGGCAAACCTCAGCCCTCTTGCAGGGACACCAAATCTGCAAACCATTTGATACAGCAGGCACCCATAAAACACAACAGAAAACAACAACCGCCACAACAAAACATAAACAAACTAAAAAGATTGTGAGGAATCAATGTCTTGGTGGAAAGCAAAAAAAAAAAATCTTCACAAACTCTCCCGACAGAAGTTTCTTGGTTTCTGGCACTCTCCAGCAACTATAGCCCTATCAGCAAAACAGCTCCTCCGGTTCCATATTCGCTGTAAGCTCAGAGTTAACACCCTTCCCATTAAAACCCCGCAGAGATTGCTGCACATACTTTTGGTATCTTTGTCTCCATCAACAGCCTTTTTCTGTCTCTTCATATACACTTCTCTCGTGCTGACAGAGGTGGAGAGTCTTTTCTTGCTAACTGAAACAGCCACCCCATATCTCCCCACTGCATCAATTCTGAACATGCCCATTATCCTCTCTTTTATATTTTAATTGAATTTTTCCTTTGCTGTTATACAATAGCCCCCGGTAGTTGTTTTAAATCAAGTATGTATTTTGATATACAGCACATATGTAAGACACCAGAGGATGAAAACACACTTTGCATTACATTATTGGCAGTCCCTGGGCACTTAAAAACACACTTCTGTGTTCTAATTATTCATCTTTACTTTCAATTAGGAAGCCCTCTTAAGAGCAACAAGCAATGTCATATGTCTGATGTTAACTCTTGATCACTGCTTTGCAGTATTAAACGAGAAAGCAAATAAAGCCAGCTGTATAAGCAGCAGGTAACTCAAAAAAGCCTTTCTGTGCTTTTCTGTTTTAGCTCTGTTGCCATACAAAAAGAAAGGTAAAGTATTTTGGCTGGTGCATTCTGCAAACCAGACCACCTTCAGGAAGGGGGTGACGCGCATTTGGGACAGAAGACAGAGCTGTTAGTGAGACGGAAGCAATTAGATGTTACTGCTGGTGGTTGTTCTTGCTGCCTTACTCCGGGGGCTGGGTCCCACGCATCTGCTGATCCTGCCGAAAACACAGAGCAAAAGATGATGCTGCCAAAAGCTGGGGGAGAAGGCTTCCAGTCTGGAGACACAATGGATGGCAGCGCCGTTAATGCTGGTACACCCACGCACTCTGCGAGGAAAGAAGTCACATCTCTACCAGCTTATTTTACAACTCACATTAAATGGCAATTCAGACAAGAGTAGGGTAGGATTACGCATTTCAGGTCTGCACTTTAAACCCATTACCATGGTAACAGGAAGAGAAAGAAATCATCTCCCCATCCCTATTTTCTCTCACAATCTCTTTAATGGATTTAAAAGCCCGAAGAGGGAAGCACCATTCCGATACCGAGCAGAAGCGACCTCCCTGCCACCCAAGCAGCTCACTGGAAGAGTCCACACACAGCAGAGTTTTCAAGACAAAAACCAAAGCAACTCACGCCACTTGACAAAAGCCGCCGTCAGAAGGCTACAGCATCCCAGCCCTCCTCCTTCCGGAGGAGATGCTTTGCTGAGGCTGCCTGCTCTTCGCGTACACCATCACCGCTGTCACAAACGCAGTGCCACCTCCTGGACACGCACATTCCCGGGAAGGCCTGCTTCGGCCAGGTGGTGGTTGTTCTTGCAGGACGGTTTTCAAGGTGAAAACGACAAAAATTATTACAAGAATTCAAATCCGTATCAAGAGAGTTTATTATTTTTAGCGGGTACTTTTGAAAAAGCGTCGTTTTTACACGTCAGAGTGCTTCGATGAGTGCCCTGTAATGAACTGCTTTTAAGTTCCATGGAGGAAACAAAAAAGTGAAATTCGGTCTCACTAACAGAGCGCCGCTTCAGTACACAGTAAAGTAAATCTGAGATGTTAGAAGACGAGCTAACCTGTTGCTCACCCGTNGTGCACAATGGACAGGCAGGACGGTTTTCAAGGTGAAAACGACAAAAATTATTACAAGAATTCAAATCCGTATCAAGAGAGTTTATTATTTTTAGCGGGTACTTTTGAAAAAGCGTCGTTTTTACACGTCAGAGTGCTTCGATGAGTGCCCTGTAATGAACTGCTTTTAAGTTCCATGGAGGAAACAAAAAAGTGAAATTCGGTCTCACTAACAGAGCGCCACTTCAGTACACAGTAAAGTAAATCTGAGATGTTAGAAGACGAGCTAACCTGTTGCTCACCCGTTTTAGGCAGGAACCGCTAGGTAATACACACCCCTGCAAGGCTGAGACTTCCCACTGCGTAGGGCACAACCCTCAACGTGGAAGAGCACCCGTCCGCTGCTGCCGGGCAGAGGCATTCCTTCACTCCTTTTCAGACAGGCAGCAGCGGCTAATGCGCTAGGCACAAACACATTACGATATAATGCAACAGCATTAAAATGTCAACGGAGCAAGAACAGCAAGCGCTTTTAACTTTGCAGCCTGGAAGGGTCCTCCTGCCCATCAGCGCACGTCAGCCACACGTTAGCTCAGCCCAGGGATGCTCTTTTTGGCATGACCCTGGCCACCTCCACGTCCCGTGCCACCGGTTTGCAGCGCAGGCACAAGGACCTCAACAGCTGTTCCACACTATAGGTCCTCTTCTCTTGTGCCGTGCTACTTGCTAACGTGGATATAGTGTCTCATAGTAATTGCTATATGCTTAAGATAAGACAGTTTTATTATTTTTAAATGCACAACCAATGAAAAAAATAACCTTTTCACACTCTTCTGTCAGCAGCCTAAGGAAATGTTATACCTCAGCAAAGAGAAAGATGTTTAAAGAACTAAACCAATACTTTACACCAAATATTACCAACATTAACCTGGAACGGTTCAGTAGAAGATTTTTTAATCTGAAGTGTCACATTTGCTTGAAAAACATATTTATCCAAGATAAGCCAGTTGCCATTAGCTTCTTAGGAATTAGGGCTAGATACAGAGCACCTACTTTCCAACAGGTCACATAACGGCTTTTTAAAAAGAGTAAGTAACCTCTTGGATTTACAGATCGTGGCAGAGAATCAAATTCCATTAGAAAGAGTGGAAAGAGTGAAAAAATATGCACCCAATTTCATGAGAAAGATTAAGCTAACGAGGAGCAGTATGAAGCAGGAGTATTTCAATCCAAAAAAAGTCACACCCTAGGAAGAATGTTCTTCTTCAGTTCCAGATCAATAATATATCTATATGATGCGTAAACTTTTTAGTATCAATTATGTAGTCTTGATTTTTTTTAAAAAAACATATTGACTTGTCACTTTTGTATCGCTAAAAACAAACTTCCTGGACTGCTGTTTCACGCAGAACACAAAGTTACTGAAGTCAACAATACCTGATTGGCCAACAAAACAACCAAATGCAGGTGCTCTAGCTGCTACACAGCGTACCAGTGCTCTTTTTTCTTGGTATTTGGAGTTACTGCTCTGTAAAAAATACAAGTCAAACAGGGGAGCTTCACAAAATCAACAGGAAAGAGCAGCCATCCATATACATGCCACAGTAAGCACACAAATTAACAGATCCAGTTGCCTACAGGTTTCACTTCCAGTCTGTTCACTAGCAAAATGAAATTACACAAATCCTGAATTTCCAAGCAATATTTTTGAAAGTAAGTCTCCTTTCTGATTATTCTCCCTACATGTCAATGCCGTGTCAGAGAAGGATCTCCTCTGCAACAACCCTGACTGAGCAATGCAAAATGCCTTGGTTAAGGTCCATATCTAAGCCATAAACCAGGACATGGAAAATTTATGTAGTTCTTCAAATCTAGGCTTCTGTTAATTTCAGAATTACATATTCTGAAATTCTATATTTTGACAGAACACGTTCTCCTCAGGCTACTGGATCAAGATAGATTTGAAGCTGAAAAGATCATCATAAACTTTTTGTTCTTCAGAAAAGCCACTCAGCCTTTACATGTTTGTTGTATTACACCTCTTTTTTAAAGAAAAATGACAGTAGAGCCATACAAATCAGGATGATAATTCAAGAACAGGTTTCAAAATTTTAGCAGAAAAGTAAAATTATTTTTAAATTATTTGAAAACAATTCTTTAAATGAAAGAGAAGCAATAAGTAATCAGAGCAACCTCTGCACAGGAGGATGACACAAGAACACCCTGAAGATCTTCAGGGTGGAGTTACAAGCCGTTTGACTCAACAGGGTGGAACATCTCTCACCACAGCATGACCCTGGACAGCCATGGTTTGCACGGGGCATGGTGCCCATCCACAGGGTGCTGCACAAATGATGGTTCCTGGTTGCCAGCAACTACAAAAACCTCATTGTGATCTTGAATTCATCTGAGGTATGAAACTGGGATGAGAAAAAGCAAACCTGACTGACTAAAGAAGGGTGCAGTAGTGCATTCAGACAGTGGAAAGCTTTTCTCCAATTTAACACAAACCTCCCTGCAAATTAAGCCTTCAGGCAAGAGCATCCAACTCATGACCTTAATAATGAAGGGAGGAAAATCCTGGGTTTTCCTCATTAGTTAAGCACCATGCTTCAATATCCCACATAAGCATGCTAAAGACACAGCAATTCTCTTACGGCTAAAAGACACACAAAATAATCCAAGACTTTGTGACTGAGGCACAGAAAGAAACCACATTCTCCTCCTAAAAAGCAGGATCTGCCGTTGCTGAAGATGCCTTTGCTTCAGCACCCCAAGTATTTGTCCTTGTCTTTACTATCGGATGTGGCTAAAATTCCCATTTTATCTTTCTGTTTCAGCAGCTACTGATGGGTTTAAATTAAAATGGGATGGATTAAAAATCAGAAATGGAAAGGGGCGAGGATACTGTGCTGCAAAGAGCAAATTTCCAACAGGTCTCTGGATTAGGAGAATTTGCGGACCAAAAAAGACCTTATAGCAAGCAGCCTGCAGCAAGACATGGCGGTATCTCACTCCGTATGTAACTACAGTGCGTCACAGGAGTAAGAGCAAGAGAAAAGTGAAGGGTGACAGCGAGGTCCAAAGCCCCTGTGAGAGCAGGAAATCTGTAAGACAAAACTTGTAAGGAGCGCGGAGCACACCCAGGGCTAGAAGAGGACAGGAACAGCCCAGCGGTCCCGACCCAGCTGAGCCCGGGGGGAGATTTCCGCCTCAGCCGTAGGGGGTGCTCGGTCCACAAGGAAGGATGGGGTGAGCAGCAGACACCTGCGAGCCGGTCTGATGCTGCGAGGACCTGCAGCACAGCCAGCTCCTCATCCTGCCTCTCCCTGCAGGCAGCCTCCAGTGCGGCACAGCAGAGTAAAGAGAAACTTCAGAAGCTGCAGTTATGTATTTAAATCTGTAATTTTTCCTGGTCTTCACAGGAGGACCCACAGAAGCACTGAAACGTGGGATGACTACAACATACGCACAGTACAAATGCAATCCCGACCCCAAGCCTCCACGCAGCCCGAAGGCTGTCTGTCACAAACTTCCCTTACCAGCTCCACAAACTCTGACTTAAACTCCCCCCAAAGTTATCAAGAACCATCTTAAAAACACTTCTTTGTCCACATTATCCTGTTTGGAAGTCTGCTCCACAACTTCCCTCCTTGGATGGTTTGGGACCTTTTAATGTCTGACTTCAATTAACTCAGAATGCGCTCATAACCATTCATCTGGTGCCAATACTCGCCTTGGACTTCAACAGGTTTCCTCCCTCCTTGTGGTATCTACCTTCCAAGCTATCAGCTAGACTAAATAAGCCATGCTTTTGTAATCCCTCTGCATACAACCAACAATTAAGTTTAAAGTATTTTAAAGTCTGAAGGTCCAGAGAAGTTACACAAGAGCTTCAAATGCCAGAAACTTATTCTGAATTTTTTTTAAAATACAGCTAGAAAGATGTGGGATGCTTTAAAGGACTGGAAGTCAGACAACACTGGGATAGTATTATAAAAGATGCCTGGGGTAATTATAGGCTCTTTTGCCAGACATTAACTGCAAGCAGGATCACAGCCACAACAGGACTCCAAATAAAAGAATTAATAAAATTTCCATCTCTTAATACCAGACAATGTGCTTTCACAGGGAACAGGTCTCCTGTTTGAGAAAGGTTTATGGCATTTCCCCAGAACGTTCTGCACAAATGCTGCTGGGGGGCAGGGGGGAAGCCAACGTAGAAGACTGACAAGCATAGGCAGAACAAATCTGGTAACGCTATACTTGAACAATGTGATATCGTTACTATGCTTAAACTACTGAAAAATGTATGAAGATATTTATAGGTTTCAAGTATGTGCATGCTGTTTCAAAGACCACTTCAACATGAAATTCTTTCAATGCTTATGAATCCATTCAGCTGTGCATGCTGCTTTTTACATCTGTTTTAACAGTCTGAAGCCTGCACGCTTTTGCTGTTTAAAAAGTGTTGGCTTCTTGCTGCTATTTTACAGAAATCCACTGCCCTCTCTACTACTGCTTTACACAGCAACCACCATCTGCACCGTGCTCGCAGCCCTCCAGGTGATGGAGGGGGTTAACAGATATTGTTTAAAAGCAAACATTAGCAGGTCAAGGAAAACAGCAGATGATGTTTCTACCTATGATTCATTTACTAACAGGCCCTCTTTGGGATTGCAGTGCTCTGTGAACTGTGCGAGCGGCTCCTGTTGCAGGCTGCAGTAAAGAACCAGAGGCAGAGCAGAACGGCAGAGCGTGCATTAAATGCTCACGTGAGAGTAAAATTAGAGTCTAAGGAAAAGCTGTGTCTTAATTATACAGTTGTGACAGCAGATGAGTTGATTTTCATAGGGTCTTAAAGACTGAACACCACCACCTGAGTAAACTAATGGACTACAAGCATCAAGTTATTTTGTCTGTGTGTATTTATACTGCCCTGTGTTTGAAAAGCACAAGCTGAATTCAAGCAGTGGAAGCACACACAGAAGTCCATCCTGACCTCCGCATTTCCAACCATCAGCTGAAGATATACTGAAGGAGAGGTTCCACAGTAACTGATTTCACAGCTGAATCTATATATTGACATTGCACCACTTCAGGGCGAAAGCCCCTCGTGCCCCAGGAAAGCCTGGAAGAATTTTTTATCTATCGCCTGATTATGTTCACCCTGCTTCGCCCACTGCCATTCGCCGCCTTAAAAATCTAACGGAAAAAATAGGTGCCCACACCCTGTTCTACGACCAAAAAAAGCAAAGCAAACCCATGGCAAACAATAGGCATTCATTCTGCAGGTTCTGTGCCCGGGCCATTTGGTGGTCGCAGAGGCCGTCACACGAAACAGCTCCAAGGAGCAGAACAACACGCTTACACAATGCGGTGAACAAACCCATTTACGGGCAATCTCTGAATCACAGAACCAAGAGCCGGGGTGCGCCACCCTCCCCCGATGGGTCAGCAGGGCAGAAGTACCCTCTGGGTCCCCACACGCCCCGCCTGCCGCAAACAGAGCCAGGAAACAAGTGGGGCAGGCAGCGCGGGCACTCTGCTGCCTTTGGAAATTCACCGTGCTTTCATATACGCTGCTCCCCTTCCAACGTATTTAGACTGTGAATTCATCCAAGCAGAAGCAGTGTCTTACACTGTTGTACAACATTACCCAACAGGACTGCAGCTGTAGCTGGAATGGCTGAATGATGCTTAAGAAAAAAAAAGTACAAGTACATGGGGATCTTCAGTATTTCAGAGCACCTGGCTAGCTTCGGTGAGAAAGTTGTTCTTCAGTGCTATAATCTTCCTTTCATCACATTCGATTTCATCCCGTGCTTCAGGCACGGTTAGAAGCGATTCCCGCTCGCTGCCACCTGACAGAGCGGCCGGTCCTGCGCCAGACGCTGTTGGCCGCACTGAGCCAGGGACACGTCTTTCCCCACCTCCGACCTCTCTCTCCCTCCTTCAGCGGGAGCTAACACAGCTGTCCCTTAACCAACAAAAACTTCAAACTTTAAGCAGTCTTAAATACTAAAATGTCTTTGGTAATTAAGTAAAAACCTTATTTTTTCCGTAACGTGAATATGCCGTGTTTGACAGAGCTCTCTGCGGCTCTCTGGGCACGTCAGGGATTCGCACGGGTGTAAGTGTGAACGCTTCCGTTCAGCGGACAGAGAGCGAGTGGCAGACCCCGGCTGTGCCCGAGGTGAAACAGGTAGCCCTTCACTTGAGTGGGCATAGGAAAATCAGCGGCAAAGAAGACTGGAAAAAGCACAGCAGAAAGAGTAACTCCATAAGATACAGCAGCAATGAAGAGAAACAGCAGAGCTCTTCTTTCAGAAGTAGAATTTTGACTCAAAGTCATACGCTTGGTACTAAATCCTCATTTGTTTGTATGAATCCTGCATTTGTTCAAACTGCTTTTGTATCTTGAAGAACTGCAGATGAGAAATGCCCTCAAAGTTACTCACCATATTAAAATAATGTGTACGACATAAAAACCGACTACGAAAAGAACGGGTCTGACTCACGAGTCCTATTGTGATTATACACAACTCTGAGACAGAAATTAAAAAAAAACAAAACAAAACAAAACGAAGTCAGAGTAATGAATGCCACACCGTCATTCTTAGGCTCAAACTAAACTCGTTGCGTTCTGCCAGGAATCTTCACTTTGTCAGATTCCTTCATTTAGATTACTACATATCCCCTCCCTCATTTTGGCCTGCTGTTATACACACACAAAAAAGTAAAACTTTAAACACAAAGAAAAAAAAAAAGGAGAAAGCAACTTATACAAATTTTTGCTTGCCTGGTTTGACTTAGAAAATGCATCTGTTTAACGACATCAGAGAAAATCTGTTTCTGATTTCAAACATTGGATATTTTATGAGAACATTGCCAAGAAAGGAATCCAAGGAATGTCCTTACACACACAGAACACAGGAGACAACTGGTGAGCAGCCCTGTGATCTTTTACAAAAAATAAATAAATAAAAAATCTGCATTTCTAGCATGGAACCCTTCTCCTGGGAGCAAGCAGCACATGCCTGGGATTTTTCATGGATAGCTTCTATCATAACTTCTTGCTATTATTAGTATAAAAGACTTCCCTCTTAAATCCACAGCTGTAAGACAAGCAAGGATGGAAAATACTTCCCAAGTGCAGGAAAGCAGTAAGCACACACGCTTGCTGTACAGCATTTCTTGGCACTATTCTCCTTTTACAAAAGCTATGAAAGAAAGAGAAATTCTAGGCAAATATTACAGAAACATGAGCTCATTTTTCAGCACACACCAATGAACTGGCTCATGACCCTTCTAGGAATTAATTCTTTGGTAAGAAAAATTATTTAAATCTTCTGTTTGTACTTCTTCAGATCGCTAAGAAGCACGCAGCGTTGCCTCTGCTGCAGATACCCAATTTCGACCAATACACCACCTATACAACTCCTGTTCCACACGATGAGGGTCACCTCAAGGGCCATGCCAAAGAACCGAGCGCTGCCTGCAGGCACCCCGGCGCTGGAGGGCTCGGGTCAGCTTGCGAACAGGAGATGCTGGGTCACCCCACCATGCACGGGCAGAGGCACCCAGCTCTGACCACCTATTTTCCCCCCAAGTGTCTTAAGGGGCAGCTGGGAAGGGCAGGGGCAACAAGAGGGTCCGTGCCGACAGTGTGGACTATCATACAGTAAACAGAGAAACCTGAAAAAAAGACAAAATTGGAGGCAGCTGCCCTCTAGAGCTCATGGAAATCGAGTTTTAGAGCAGGGATTTCATCACCGATCCAATGCACACCCAGCACATCCAAGCCCACCGAATACACCAACTCAGTCTCTACGCCAACGTGGGACCAGTTCATCTGGTTGAGACTGCTTGACAGATCAGACTGAGAAAACACTGTGGGAGCTGGCGGCCAGGGCAGCACCTAAACAACTGCACAGCTAATCCTGAGTGCTCAGAGCCCCAACCAACAGCGTCTGAAAGGCAAATAAATCCCCCTCCCTATACAGGCTACCATCAAGTCACTAAAAGGACCGATGCGTAACAACACCTCTCCTTCATGTGTTAAGGTTAAAAAAATAAATAAATCTATGATAATGGCCCAGGTGATTATTTCAAGATCATGATTTTCAATGCATAATGATGTAATACACAACTGTTGCTCCTCAGGGTGGGGAGAAGGCTACTACAAACTAAAAAACAGTGCAAAACAGCGACTTAAACAGTATGTAAGTGCATGCAAACAGGAAAAAATTAAAATATGACAAACAAAACACATTGCGATGCAACCAATCTATCCAGTGCTTTGAAGCGTAGCCCTAAGATGGGGTTTTATGTGTTGTAACTAGCAACTTCCCTTACTCAGAAATAAAACCTGAAAGTTTTGAAAACATTTCTCCATATATCAAGCTTTATTAAAAAGCAAGCATAATTCAACTTTATTATGCAAGACAAAAATATTTTGCTTCTGTACAAGACTCCTTTGCTGCACATATGGCATGTCTGAAAACTTCATTTTCCATCAGGTGCTCTAGACTACAGAAGCCTTGCTCGTCTTCGCGGCGTAGTTACCCTCCTTGCTCAAAAACCTTTTACTGATCGTTATTTAAACAACAATGTCTATACTGCATCTCCAAGTTATTTTTTTTAAAAAGAAGTTTCATCTTTCATTGTTTCTAAACCTCTTGTGCAGTTAAAAAATGTAAGTAGAGGAGGGTTTTTGACTCTGTACACTGCCATAATTTCATTTAAGATAAACCACTGCATACCAAATTGTGTTGTAACATTATTAAGGTTTTCTCTGGAAACACTGATTCACTACTCTGAAATCTGCAGGAAAGAAACTTTTTTTCCTGCCTTTTTAAATTTACAGTTGGCAACTCTACCAAGATGCTCAGCGGGGACTTTGCACGACTGGAAGTCATTCGAGTAGTCAATGTTTTGAATCAGCTTTAGGGAGAAGAGCAGAATACTCTGAGCAAGTGTTGATAAAGCATCCGAGTATTTAACTTAATTGCTATGCTTTGCCAGGGAAAGTCTCTTTTTTCCAACCCCCAAACCCTTCCGTACAACAGCTCTCTGGTGTCAGCTTTCAACAACTGCACTTCAGGAAGGACAGAGGGGTAGGAGCAGCAGGACCATTTTCGAATAGAAACAGAAATACGGACCTTTAACAAAAATAACAAGCTTTTCCGAACCACATTCTTGGGAACTCCCATTAAAAAGATAAAATCATAATCTCTTTGGACATAAAACCTCTTATCGTCCTGACGGCTCTGCACCACCTCTAACGGAGAGTAAGCACCACCCAGGCGGTGGTGGCAGGACCTTCCACCAAGCCCCGCGGCAGGACCAGCTCTGCCCCTCTCCCGGCACCCAGCCCAGCGGAGGCAAAGCCCGGCGCAGGTACACGGGCTGCTGGCGCAGCGCCACCGCGGAGGATGCTCCTCGCGATACTACAGGAGTTCCTGCGGTGCAGAGCACCCCCACCGCGTGCGAGCACCCCTCTGTGCGAGCGCACCCCCCACGCACACACACCCCCTCCCGGGCGCGCAGCCCTGCACCCCGCCAGCCCGTCCTTTTGTCTGGCAGCTCGTCCCGCACCTTCCCGCAGGATTCCCGCCGGGCAGCGACGGGGAACAAAAGCAACAACAAATTCATACGCTCATCCACGCGCTGAACAGACTTTTCTCTCCCCTTTAAAGGACATTTCGGCTCTCAAATCCCCCCTCCGCCAGCCGACAGGGTCCGGCCGGAAGCGACGGCACCAGGTTCCCCAGCGCGGCACCCTCACCTTTCAGGCAGAACATCCTGCAGCCGTCCCGGGCAGCGGCGAGGC
>VWZZ01006221.1:70978-93143 GCA_013399095.1 Psophia crepitans | reverse complement strand
CTGCTCCTTGTGCGGTTCTTGTTGTTGTTGTTCTGGAATATGTGTCCGGTCTCTCCCCATGAAGTGCTTTGGGCGGTTGTCTATCGCATCTATGTATACAGGCCCAATCAATAAACAAAAGTCGTGCAAGCGTAACTAAACAGCCAAGCCAGAGACACCTCATCATTACCTGACTACTCCTAGTGACAGAGCACCCCTCCCCCCGGCTAGCTGTACAAAGATTAGTAGTTGGGAAAATCTGAACAAGGTGTCAAATTGTGCTGCATCTTAATTGACTTTTCGTTTTTAGACAAATACTACGTTTCTGGAGTCAGGGCCAGCACACACTCCCTCTCAGTAACATCTCAGTTCTGGGGGCATTACAATTCCACAACACACCAGTTACTCTCCACAGTCCAAGTGGGAAAACGCTTATTTAATAGAATCACAGAATGGTTTGGGTTGGAAGGGACCTTTAAAGGTCATCTAGTCCAACACCCCTGCAATGAGCACGGACATCTTTAACTACAGAGCCCCATCCAGCCTGATGCTGAATGTTTCCAGGGATGGGGCATCTACCACCTCTCTGGGCAACCTGTTCAGTGCCTCACCACCCTCATCGTAAAAAATTTCTTCCTTATATCTAGTCTAAATCTCCCCTCTTTGAGTTTAAAGCCATTACCCCCTGTCCTATCGCAGCAGGCCCTGCTAAAAAGTCTGTCCTCAACTCTTCTTTTTGAAGTTCCCTTTAGGTCCTGGAAGGTCGCAGTTAGTCTTCCTGGAGCCTTCTCTTCTCCAGGCTGAACAAGCCCAACTCCCTCAGCCTGTCCCCACAGGAGAGGTGCTCCAGCCCTCTGATCAACTTCATGGCCCTCCTCTGGACTCCCTCCAGCAGCTCCATGTCTTTCCTGTACTGGGGACCCCAGAGCTGGACGCAGTACTCCAGGTGGAGTCTCATAAGAGCAGAGGAGCAGAATCACCTCCTTCAACCTGCTGGTCACACTTCTGCAGCCCAGGAAACGGTTGGCTTTCTGGGCTGCAAAGCACATACTGCTGGCTCATGTCCAGCTTTTCATCCACCAATAATAATATATATTCCATTCTGCGCACCTCAAGACTGCTTTCCAGTTCAACACTAGAGATGTGGCTAAAAAGATTTCTTATGTACACCCTATTTCTGTGGAGAAGACCTTTGGGAACAGACGCACACAACCTTGTAAGCATTTTATTTTTATAGGGGTCACAAAGAGCTGCCACCAGCAGTGTGCTTACTGGTGATGTTTGGGTCTAAATGCAGCTGTGTTGTGTTGACTAACTTTTACAGGGCCTGGCCTTGTAGAGCAAAGAAATACAAGAACCAGGGAGCAAGGTAAGGGTCAGGGTAACCTACCTTGCTAAACAATAGAGAATTACAACTGTCTCCGAATACATGCATTGTCCTAAATCCTCCATGTAAAGCCAAACTAAAACAAAGAACACATGCAAATGCATGTTATCTTTGGGTGGAGCTCCAGAAAAAAAACCTGGTCCAGACACCTTGAAAATGGAAGTTTAGATCATAGATGAAGCGGCACTGATGAGATAATTTGAGATCTAAGCACAGCTTAGATCTTAAAGCAGTACATTTCAAGTATCTGTCATCATGTAGAAAAGTTACTTCATTTTAGAGTGGGCTAAGAGCAGGCTGCCGTGGCCAAAAAGTGGAGACATTACAGTAGAGTAGCTCAAAATCCAGAAACAGCATTTATATAGCTTAGCCTGCCTTTTCTTTTTTAAATCCTGATAGAATCATAGAATCACTAAGGTTGGAAAGGACCTCCAAGATCATCAAGTCCAACCGTTTCCTTACGCTCTGAGAAGCAAAGGGCCCTTTCTCCTTAACTGCATTTTCTGGTGCCCCAGGCACGCACACACTATTTCCAGGAATAAACACTTCATGGAGACAAAATAAACAAAAACATTTTGTAGCTGGAGGAAGGGCTACTTGGATACCAGAGGGATTCTAAGGTCCAACCTTGTTAAATCTACTCATTAATTACCTGGAAGGGGAAGTAAGCAGCGCATCAGTGACAGTCACCGGGGACTGAAAGCAGCTGCGAACACCCACTGGGGACTGAGAAATGACACGACAGATTCTAGGGGAATCACAAACACAAGTAGAAAAACACAAAAAAAAGAGACAAACCCAGCAGTCGATTCTGCACATAGGCAGTGGGAAAAACTGTCAATAAAGCAAGGAAGAGGAAGCCAACTACGGAACAACAATATTGTCTGAAAAATTGCACGCAGCTTTGAGGCAACGTGGTATTGAAAGTGCTGAAAAGTCAGAAGTTGTTCTGGGTTGTAATACCGGCAGCATGTGCTGCTCTGGGAGAGTTTGGGTCAGCATCCCTTCCTTGGGGGATACCCTCTGTCCAGGTCACCGGCTTCCTCTCCTGCCCTCAGCCAGAGGAGGGCAGAGGAGCCTGAATGGGGTGCCCACTGGGAAGGAGGAAACGCTTAAAGAATCACCAAACCACAAACTGGTATAAACCAGTCCAGCATCCATTTCCATGCTTTTTTTAGTGTGTCAGGAGTCTGTAAGTGCCCCAAAGATAGGCGTGCAGCTTTACAAGCAGCAAAACTAAGGAGGCCTGGTATCCTGCTGAGCGCCTCAAAGGTGCTGGACCTTGCTGTCTAGGAAGGCAGGAGGCCCAAGTGACACTCCTCTCTTGCCTGGGCATTTGCAGCAAGCAGACAGGTGCCTGGACCCTCTCTGGCAGGTGTGACATTTGCAGGATGTCACACCTGGTCCTGACTCCCAGTCCTATCAGGGAACGGATTTTCCAACTCTGCATCTCATTTTGCTCTCTGTGACAGTAAGGAACCAGATTTCCCCATAGTACCCGGGTAAACTCTATGGAAATCACATGGAAATATCTTCCAACAGGCAAATCACAAAGTACACTGGTTGTGTAGAGCATTGCATGTCGAGCTGCGTATGAAGAGACAGCTGCAAGTGTGAATGAGTCCCACCACATCTACCCCACAAAGGCAGAAGCTGAGGAGATCGTGTCTACCGCCATCGCCACCTCTCACAGAGGCACTGCTCCTACTCATGGGATGCTATATAGGGCTCCATAGAGGACACCCTAATGAACATGGAGAATTGTGCATACAAACCCATGTTTAATAAGGCCTGGTCATGGTCTGCTAAATAGAAATGTTTTAACCATGTGAAGTCAGAATTTTGATGCAGCAAATCATGTCTTTCATTCTCTGATTTACTTTCAAGTCACTGAAAGTCAGCTCTCAGAGAACAACTAAAAGAAATACATCAGTGTCATTTTTTCCTTGTTGAAAACATAATTAGTGCCATTTCTCTTAGCTACCCCAACATGAAAGTGCAAAAGGATGGAGGTTTCTGTATATACATGCACCATTTTTTGATACTAAACACTGTACCATTAAAACGAGCATAAAAGAAAATGCAGCTCAGACCTGCCCGGCTCACAGAAAAGGATGAAGGTTTAGGCTGTTTCGGTCTTGCTTCACACATTGCTGCGCAGCAAAGCGCGTCCCGATTTGACTGCCAATAAGCAGGGCTGTTGGGACGTCTAATTAAATCTTTTTTCCTTTTAGAACCAAAGTGATCTGCGGAGACGTACGTTTCTGATACCCTGCATGGGTGCCAACTATTGAAAAAAGATCTTTTCCTAAAGCCTGAATTGCTCTGACATGTTTCCCTTTCAAAGTGTGCAGAATAAACCAAACAATAACAAAAATAACAAAAAAACCCAACCAACCCTGAAAAACTATCCAGAGAAAATAGCTGGAGTGAAAATAAAATTTTCAACTTGAAGGCTGTCACAGCCCAACACTGTTCAGCCTGCAGTTGGCTCAAGCACTAAGGAAAGCCAGACCCAAAGCCTACCAGGCGTTGTGGTTCTACCGGTGATAAGAGGGGGGAGATAAAGAAAGGTCAGGCCAGCCCCAGCGTAACTTTAAAGGGACAGCATCAACTTGGAAACTGAGCACCAGCTGAAAAGATATTAGAAATTATTTTGATAAGTAAACCCAAATATTCTTGTAATTCCAAAGCAAGAGAAAATATTTTGCTATTATCTCTTGCAGTTGACAGTGTGCATTATATTACCCATTCCACTTGAGGAATTTTTCACTCATCAGGGTGGAGTTTGCTCATACAGTAAGGAGGGAAGAAAGATTTTAAAAATTACTATAGAAGATGAAATTAGTTTGAGGGAAAGTCACAACAAACGTAATGAAAATGATCATGCTGGAAGCATGTCCTTTTAAAGCAGAATCCACTGTGAATAATTACTATAACCCCATGATTAACTCAAATACTTCAAATTGATAAATGTTCACAATAGCACGAGGTACAAGGATGTGTCCTGTCATGCAAAAAGTAATGTGGGCAGGTGACTTGTGGTGAATGGATCTTCTCAAATTATCAGTGAAACAGCTAGGACAGAGCTACCCACACAGTCTCAAGATTCGCAGCTACAGGGTCTTGTCATAGAATCACGGAATGGTTTGGGTTGGAAGGGACCTCAAAGATCATCTAGTTCCAACCCCCCTGCCATGGGCAGGGACACCCTACACTAGACCAGGGTGCCCAAAGCCCCATCCAGCCTGGCCTTGAACACTGCCAGGGAGGGGGCAGCCACAGCTTCTCTGGGCAACAACGGAAATCTCTGAAAACAGGTATTATGTGTCCGTACCTGTCCAGACTGGCATGAGAAACAGAATTTTCCAAATATTCAAATGTATAAGAAAAATTAATTTAAAGCACTTTTAAGCAACAGGGATGAACAGAACCAATGTAAACATTTGAAAAAAAAAATCTACCCATAATTAAAACTGATTTCTAAAACAATCTTCTTCCAATAAAACCTCCAAAACCATTTGAAATTGTTTTCCTAGAGAATGAAACCTGAAGCACTGACCTCTTTCTTGAAGGAGCAATTGTGAAATCGTGTCATGGTTTCTGATTATTACAAACAAAAAGTTCTTCTGCAATAAACTCAGCAATGTCTGCAGGTGCAAAGTACCTGGCTTTAAAAATAATAAAATAAATGGTTTTAGACATGGGCTGTTTTCTGCCTTAAGTGGGGAAGAAAAATACAATGAAGTCATGAATTAGTTCGCCTTATCTTTTGTTTGCCTTACTCTTCAGACAAAGGGCACAGAAAGGGCAAAATCTTTTTAAGAGCTGCTGTAGGTCAAGAAAGGAATCTGTACCCAACTTCTTCAAATTCATTCAGGAATTTCTTTGCCACAGAAGTTGAACAAAGATGGCATTCCTCTTCGCTCGAGGAAGACCACAGCGTATAGAGGCTTACCATATGACAAGGAGAAAACTAATTATACCAGGAAATTCACTGATGGTCCTAAATCTGAAGAGAGGCTAGAGCAGAAATTAGAATCATAGAAGAAAAAGTCTGGAAAAACAACAGACAATCCAGTCATGTCAATCTGCTGCCAAAAGACCTGCTCCTAAATAAAAAAAAAAATAGTTTTGCAGGGGTTGTGTGTCAAATTATCTTTAATTAATGGGTGCAACAGGCCTTTATCGGTAATGTTTACTATTAAAACAAAACAGAAAGGCCCCTTGCGGGCACTTCCATTGGCTCAGTCACCTGTGCACCGCTCCAGAAAATTGCTGTAGGTGTCCTGCAGGTTGACAAGGGCTCACTCCTTCAGACTGACACCATCAGTATTTCACTAGCCCCAGTAACGAGAAGCCGCTGAGGAATGCTCTGAGACCACCTCTGGGTAACCGGCAGTATCAGAATCATGAGGAGGAGGAAGGCCACCTGGAATTACCTCTTTATCATCATGGGTTTAGGCTAGAAGGCAACTCACACTTTAAAGGGTCAGAGCAACACAACTGCACTGTTACGCACCGTCCCAAATGGACAAGAAGCAAAGAACGTGTCGTTTCCCCAAATACACACGATTGCAGCACAATGCAGCCGAACACAGAGCAATCCTCGTTTATCAATAAAATCCCCAAGGCTGAAACACACCGAACACACACAAAAGAAACAAACAGAAAAATAAGTTTCTCCTCTGACCTAAGGTGTGCAGGCACACCATCAGTACTACCTGGGAGCTGGCTTCACTCATGCCACCAAAATTCTAACCTAATGGACCAGAAACAGTTCACTACAATACTGAGCTAAAACCTGCAGTACTTTAAGGAGCTCTCTTTTCATTCACAGCTATTGGCCAAAATACACCCAAGCCCTTAAAAATTAACATACAGGTATCAGCACTTTGGCATTCGCTGTCTTTGGGGAGCAAACTGAACAAGTACATCCATCAGCAACCATGCGCAGAGCGGGGTGGAACAGCGGTGTGTAGGTTATTACAGCTTCACCTGCACACTGCAATGGGAAATATTCCTGAATCCACACCCCTTCCCGCTCCTTCCTCACTACAAACGGGAGCCAGCCCGGAGGCATTTTCTGCCATCACCCCAGGGCAGAAACGCAACTGCTTCCTCACGGAGGCTCGGGCATGTGTGTGCCAAGTGTCAGCACAAAGGAGGGAGAATAAAATGAGTTATTTGTCACTTGACCTGATTAATTTAATAGGTTTGCTGCCATCCCCACAGTCCCAGCTGAATCACAAGCTGCTGGAGACCATGGAGGAGCTGTAGTCCCCTTGGTGTTAGGTCCAGCTCTGCGTCGTAGCTGCCTGGCACCCCATGGAAGGAGCTGAGCACAGGGGGGTCTTCGCTCTTTGCAAAAGCAGGTCAAGTTGGCTACAAGTCAAACGTCTGATTTCATACCTGGTTCTGCCACTGTATGTCACAATGATCTCATTTTCACTCAGAAATGAAAATGCTGTATTTATCGTATATGGCATTACATGCATTACTCAAGATTAATAAAATTGAGTTAATAACTCCTGGATGAAAGTTTCCATGTAAGTGTAGAGTACGCTGTAATCAGGCACCCTTACTCATCAGCTCTTCAGCAGTCTTGACTACAAGGGAGAAAAAACAGATACAAAAGACTTCATGGAAATTACAAGCAAGTACAAACAAATTTCAGTTTCTGAAAGCCAACGGCCTCCACTATTCATTAGTTTGTATACATATTTCAGGCACTGAAATTAGGCACGAATGACAGAGCTGAAATTAAGAGCCTGTTTTTTCCACAGTTCCCTCTTTAATTATTATAGTCACTAGCGAGGTGCCTACAAGAGTGAGATTCAGAGCATTAAGCCTAAACCGTGAGCATCCCTATTGCATTACGGAGCAAACACCTGCGTCTGCAAAACAAAACAAAGCTAGGGGGAAGTAAGAAAATTCACCTACGCAAGCAAACAAAAGCAAAGAGAGGCAGCAGGCAATGGGAGCGGGTCCTGAGCTGTGTGCACCCAGGAGCACGGTGCCCGGCAGGCGGGTGCTGTTCCTGGGCGAAGCAGCGAGGAGGCCGTGCCGTGCTGCTCTCTGGCAGCCGTCCCTATCAAACCTGACTTGCCAACTGGCAAGTACGGCTTCTTGCTCCACGGCTAATGGATAAGGCTCACGGTCTGTGTAAGAAGTGGGAAGAGATGCCATGTGTCTGCCTCTCCTGTCCCTTCTGATACGCACGCACACACAGGCACACACTTATTACAGACCTGTGCTACCTCAGAGAAACTGCAGCTGGGGATAGTCTCTATTTAACATCTCCATGAGCTACTCTCAAGCAACACACAGCCCTCCCAATCCCTCTTCTTCTGTGTTTGATTTGACAGCTTCTGAGCTACTTCACTAAAAGCCTTCCATTGCAGTTCTCACATCTTTTCATTTTGAGTGAATGGGTAAATGATACCCCAGTAGCAACGCACTTAATTCACAGCTCGTAACTCCCTTCGGTACACTGCAAGTTCATTGAGGCTCAATGTCCAAGGAATCCATCTGCTTCAGGGAGATCAAATGCCAGGCAGGAGCTGCCACACCATATGTAAGGGAAGCTCTAGAAGGAGCAGAGGGTGTACATATTAATTACCTCTCCCTGGGGTGGAAAACACGCCACACTCTTGTGCGTCTAACATACACGCTCACATGCTGAAAATACACCTTTAGTAGATATCACAAGCACCTAAGCCTTACATTTTAACAGATCACTTCAGTTTAGGCTTTGGAACAACAAGCAAGACGTCAGGTTATAGTGGAGTGTCGACTACAATTCCCCAGAAAAAAGAAAGACAACAAAGGGGTTTCCAACTACAAGTGGGAAAGAGACGTTAGTAGATACGTTACTAGATAAATGTTGGAAAAAAAAAACCAAAACAGGAGGATGGGAAATGTAGAGTTTAATTTCTTTAATTTTATTGAGATTGTGCAGCTAAAAGACAAGAAGAAAATGTATTTCACAGTTTAAATTACAAACTATCAAATCCACTCTTTATAATTGTTCCAAATACTGTAATAGAAGCTAAATACACTCTTGCAAAATTCATTAACTTTAGTCATTAAACCACATTCTTAACCTTTAACTTCACTTTCTTTTCATTTGTAATGGAGATTGGAGAAAAACAAGCAGCTGTAATATTTGCAGTGTCCTGCCAGAATGGTGAGCTATGACCACTCCAGAGACAAAGGTCCCCTCAGTTTTAGGGGACAATTCACGAGCAGTTGGCTAACAACTGCATGGAAACAGAAATTTTCATGTATTACTTGATGAGCCGTGAGTAGGAGAGCGCATACAGCGTGTTGTTTCAGCTCAAACAGTGCATGCAATGTCTCACTGAAAACCATCCAGTCTGCTTTATAAAATACAGCTAGCTAGGAGTAAAATGTGGTCAGGAGACATCAGGTTTGACCCTCTACTGGGGGAGGAAACATTTGCCCCAAGTTTTCAGCCTGAGGATTAGCTGGACTTCAGAGGAAACTAGTATCCTGGGAACACGAAAAAGGCTGTGTATAACTCATGAAATATAACTTGAAACCATTCGCAGAGGTCAAAACGATACACTCTCAGAAGGAAAAGCAGCAAGCAAAGGACACACTATCCTGCAAAGAGTGCTGCTCTGGCTGCGATGCTAATCCAAACACCAGGTAAAGCTAAACTGCAAGACAAATTGGGTTGCGATGTCCTTGTAACTTTGGAACCACACGGTTAAATCAGGTGCTACTTAATTTGTTTGGATTTCCTAAGAACATAGTCTTCTACAGAGACCACCCAAGAAAACTCTTACTGGAGCTACTCTGCCTGTGAAATTCAAGGTGCGCTGCAGAAGGTAAAAGCAGTCAGGGTCTCACTCCTCAGCTGCACAGAGCTGTCCAGAAGGACCCAGCATCTGCCCTGGGAGCAGCAACCTGGGGAGCTTCACGGTTCTCAAATACCAGGGGTTCACCTCCCCGTCACCTAACAAAAGCACGCGCCTGAGACAGCAGCTCGAACACGTTAATTCCCCACAGCAACACCTTACGAGCATGTTCTTCCCTTCAGCTCCTTCCATCATAACAAAAAAACTCCACAATCCCCTGAGAGATTAAGACCCTTCAGCAGAGTAAGCTTACATCAGTAAGAGGTTATGGCTCTGGAGTAAGCAGCCTAGACACAGTAAAACCACCCACAACCATTTTTTAAAAAAATCTACTCGGAAATGTCCTTTATCACAGACTGCAGTTGCCCAGTCACTGCTTCCCGGAGAGGAATGGACACACTGGCCAGGCAAGAGGGAAGAACTCCAGCAAATGTTTAAGGTCATAGAAAATTATTTTGTCTTGTTTCTATTTTCACCTGAAAGATTTTGATCAGATGACAAAGAACAGTTCTTTTTTAAATAAAATTACTTGCAGTAGAAAAATAGAAAAGGATTGAAATTTGCTAAAGATTTTATAGAATGAATAGCAATGATGGCTGGATCCATGGGTTTGGGTTTTTTTGATAAAGCAAAAGTAAAGAGGTGGGTTTGAACAAATGATTCAGTGATACATATCCACAGTTCTTACTTTAACTTCATTTCTTTCCATAACTTACAAATTTTTGCTTAGCAAAGCCACTTTCAGATTCCCAAGTGTGGCAATGTTTACCAGAAGACATGGGAAAGAAGGAAAAGTTTTGATTAAATTTGCAATTCTGCACAAACATACAAAAGTTGCTACTTCAAGCTGTAGTTAAATGCTGGACTTTCCACTGTCTCCAGCTGTTTTACCAGCGTGAAAAGTTTCGATGGCCACTGTATGTCATTAAAGTTTTACAGAACCCTCTGCTGTGCCACAATACAAACGTGCTAAGACAAATAGTGTGTGCCTCAGTAATTTAGTAGTATCTCTGCTCGCAGCTGCAGACTGCTTCCACAAAAGCACAACATCCAACAGTTTCAAGCACAAATAGTAAGATGCAAACTTGACCATATAGGCAACTTGTTACAGATGTGTATAACTATATCCAATTTTATCTTTGCGTACAGAACCTACAAGATGCAAAAGGAAAACATATGGCAAGACAGAAAATTTGTGTTTGTAGAAAATCTCTCATTATTTTTTCCACTTAAATGTTTAGATTTGTGTACAGTGTGCTTATACATACAAAATCGTGTGTCTATAAAACACTCACTTCTTTAAAAGAAGTCTTCCACAGAAAGGTATATAAAACATAGAACATTTGTTTTGGAGTTATTCCAGTCTCTTACACAAATGCTTTTTGAGGTTTCCATAAATGATTATTTATGGACTTGCCCAAAGTTTCAAGAATCCTTTTCACAGACGCACACACCCCAACGCTACAATCCATCACGTATTACTGCTCCTACAAATGCTAACAGCTCCCCTCAGGTTTACAGGCCCTTATCTATGCAGTAATTGACATGACTTTTTCCTCCCTTGAACACAAGATCTTGTGCAAAAACATACAGAAAAGCAGCCCTGTTGGATGGCTTTACATTAGAATAGCAAGTCTGGATTCAGTAATCTTGTTTATGAGGACTTACTAGTTCTCGGTACACTTACATCTCATTACTTAGAAAAAAAATGTGATTACTGCTCTGTCCCTGAAACCCTGTTGTGAACTGAGTTCATGACTTAAATAACAAAATTTTAAAATTCGTTTGGACTTTAGAAAAAGACTGAGCTGATGCTCCGACGCTGCAGTTAGACAATGTCAGAGCTGCAAATCCCTAAACTGAGTTTCTACAGGAAGCACTGAAAATAGAAACTCCTCAGTATTACAAAACCAAAGGTCTTGAGTCCATGCCTCTGGAATGCGAAGAAAAAAATCATCTGATAGTATTAAACTTATGCACTATGTGTTTAAAATGATCACAGGGGGTACAGGCATAGCTAAAGAACATCATTTTTACTGACATAATAAGGCAGCGCCAATATTCCTACTATGACAGAAGGAAATTTAAGGAAATTTAACCCCTTGACAGAAGAAATGACTTGTTCAGTTTAAGGAAATTCAGCCCCTTGGTAAGCGTGACATTCTCCGACCATGTTATGCAGTGGGTGGATAGGAAGCTACCTGACAGCTTTGGTACCTCTAAGGTAATAGCTGTCATCAGGACTACCTCCATCAGACAGGCCACAAGGACACCGAAGGCTGAGCCTACTAGTAGTTTCTTATGAGTTTAAAGGACTGACAGCATTAAAAGAAAGTTTCACATTTAGACTGGTTTTGCTAAGAAAAATGAGCATTCCACACACTTTTCTATCAAGGACCGAGACTTGGCAAGCAGCCAGCCAGTGGTTGCCACCTTTTGAACCTGGTTTGATCAGTTTTTAAAAGACTGGTTACTGGAGAAATGAGGTTTCTCTGACTAATGAGTCCAAAGAAGTTTTGCAGGTAGGATAGCCTGCAGTAAACAGCAGCCAAGGCTTTTGACTTTCTTGTGATGCAGAAAGGCTGGAAAGCAACCAAGTGAAACAAGGGCAGTGGGTGAAAAACCAGAGCCATAAGCAGAGACAGGACCTGCAGCCAGACCTGACTGCTAACTGCACTTCTCTGACACCTAGCCAGAAGATCACTGTTGGAAGGAGACAACAGGAGAAGTAAGGTGACTAGCTCAGGTGTATTTAACTGCTCTGGAGAAACACCTTCCCTCTCTCTGCATCCCTGCCAGCACCGTGGGGAGATCAGCAAGAGCAGCCGTGAAGGCAGCACTACACAGAGCTGCTGTCGCAAGCTCTCCTTTTCCAACCCACTAAACCAACGGACAGGAAGAATGAAAAGGGAAAAAAAAAGTAATCCAAACTAGATGCTCTGATGCTGAAATGTGATTCATCTCCTTTTCTGCAAAGTCAAGGTAAATACAGTGGGATTTACACCGTAAATTGACTTGTGTGTTACCTGTATCCAAACTTGCTATGTCATACTGATGGTAAACAGCACAGGCCCACACGAATGACTGTCATATACTTTCACAGGTCATAAACCCTTTGCAACGCACACAAACACCTTCTCTTCAGTATCAATAAACAACTCAGTATTTTTCAATAATGTGGTTTTTAGAGGGAAAAAACACCCTGAGGCTGGGTTTTTTCCAGTCTGAAAAACTGGCGGGCAGGAGCAGTATGCTGCTGGTTTTACACACCTACCGCTGCCCTCCAGCACACCCAGGAGCACACCGAGAGGCAGCGAGCAGCCCCCAAACCAGGACCTGCTCCGTTTTCCATGAGCAAGCAAACCAGCCCTGCTTCTGGTGGGATAAAAACAAAGCTGTTCCCTGGATTCCCACCGAGCATAGCAGAAGCAAGCTGTGCCTTCAGAAGAGCAAAGCAGATGAAAACTAGAACTTCTACCACAGAAAGCTCAAACAAAAACATGTCTGACTGGCCCTACACCTGCCTCTCCAAAGCAGTTGTGCTAGCAGCGGGCATCCCTGCACAGGTGTCTTCTGTGATGGAAAACTGCTGCCCCTCACACACAGAAGTGACGGAGCGCTCGCAGAGCTGCCTCGCGAGCCCACAGGGCCCCTGCTCAGCAGAACAAGCCCGCTCTGTTGAGCAAGGCGGTGGCAGAGCAGCTGTATGACCCAGAGGGCCGGCGTCTGCCACTCCCGTGGCTTCCACAGCAGGGATGACCCCAGTCAGCAACACCCCTTCGTGAAGGTGCCTGGGTACCACTGACCCGACCTGCAGGCAGCATGGTGAGCTCCACGGGCTCAGGCTGTAACGGGATGGATGAATTCAGATCAACCCCGGCCATGCTGGCCTGCCTTCTCCCCTCGGAGCAACCTCCAGGAAGGGAAAGGGATAAGAAGTGCCTATGCAAGGGAAAAAAAGGACACTTGGAACACATGCAGGAATCATTTCACATGTCCACACACCCTCTCCAGAATAAAGGAAACTTCTGCTACCCCCAGAAGTAAGAAATCTGAACTAAAAATTCAGATTAAAGAAGTTACGGGGTGCTCTCATTTCAAAGGCCCCTCAGCTGACTGGGGAAGAAGAGCGCTCAAGCAAGAAACATTTCAAACAACCAGCGCTTATTCGTCTATCAACTTTTACCACCTCTTTTAGTCACTGCTCTATAAGATGTGACATCTAGTTGGTGCTACTGGTTCTGAAACACTCTGGCCTACTGTGCAGCTCTTGAGAAGGAAGAGGCAAGCAGCAGCACCCAGCCTGACTTCCACACCGAGCTCAGCCGCGCGGGAGGTCAGGGCGCGCCCCAGGTTTGCAGTTGGCGTTGACTTTTTGTTTTTCTTGCTCGTTTTAAACTGATAAATCCAACCAATCTCGCTGCACGCTACTGTCTGCAAGTTCCCGTTTGCAGCCAATGCAGATTAGCCACTTTGCTGGTGAAACACCACGCAACACATGCTGCCTTCTGCCTGTCACCTAGCAGCCTCGTGGGAATGCAATATGAGCCGGGAAGAGCAATGGAGCGGCAAAAGAATAAGAGGTTTAAAAAAGACAGGAAGAGAAACAGCTCGGAAAGAAAAACAACAATTCCTTCATTCCCAATTTCTGGTAACACTCCTGCCTTTACATGCACAGTTAAGCGAAGAAAAAGGTAGAAGGAGAGCCTGTGATCTGTCAGGCTTACTTTTTTACCAATTTACCTGAGAAAGAACTGGAGGCAAAAGTATTCTGATAGATGAAATTTTAATAGTTTTTCAGCAGATTTTTGTTTTTCAGCAAATAAACAGTCTGATTTTCTATATAAAGCTAGCCATCCTTCCAGCCTGCTGTGCTTCCCATTCCTTTCTAGCCTGCATTAATTTTAAGTGACGTGGTTAACTCGAGCCGCCAAGACAATATTGTTTTGAGCCCTCAGTTTTACAAAAGGCTGGCAAGCAGTAACGCAACGGTCCAGTGGCGCAAGCTAATTCGAGAACACAAGCATTCATTTATCACACATTTTTGCCTTTGAACACAAACTCGAGACGACAATTCAGCCAAGTACCGATACGCAAACTGCTCTGACACCGTGCAAGCCTGACTCGCAGCCTTGGGTGAAACGCAGCGATGACAAGTTTCTCCTGCCCGAATGTATAACCCAAACTCCCTTCAGCCCTGGCATCCCCTGCCAGTTTGTCAGCTCCCTACAAGCAGAGGATCCCGGTCAGACAGAAGTGCACGGATAAATTTACGATCCAGGCAGATTTTACAAGTCAAGTCAAACTGTGCCCTGCAAAGGGGAAGTAAGACCGGCATAATCTACACCTCCCTCCACCTTCCTTTGAAAAATGACGTATTGTCATCCCCGCTATAGGCAGGCAGGGAGGCTTTCATAACTTGCTGCCCAATTACGGGAGGAATTCTGCCCTCCCCCTCCAGCCTATACAATGGGCTCTTTATGTAAATCACTCAGAAAAATTAATACACCATTAATCCATCAGTAAAGCTTCCTCTCCCATCTCTGCCTTGCGGCGGGAGCGTGGGCTAAGGAAGGCAGCGTGAGAAACTTTATGGAAGTCACATAGCGATCAGCAGCAGGACTGTGAGGTTCTGATCCACAGCATTTAAGATCTCACAGGCGTTAGGAGTGTATTTGACTTTGCTCTGCAACATGCCAACAATCAAAAGTAAAAATTAGCCATTAGCTGCAAATCCAAACTCCCTTTACAGAAGATTTTCAGTGTCGAAAGGCGTTAAAAAACAATCTTCAAAGGACAGATTAAAATTGTCTCCTAGCGTGCTGGGAGCAAGCACAAGTGTATACATCCTGTGTTAGTGTTCCTGCATCCAAAACATTTACTGAAAGCCACAATTTACTCTGACTCGGAACTGAAATTCTGGTCAAATAGCTATTAACTGCTCACTGAAATGAAAAGAAATAAAAACCCCTTTGAAGTTCAAATGCCCTTGAAGAGCCTGCCTGCTCTTACAAAAATGACCTTACAGCAGAACTAAGTCAACCTTACACTTCCCATTAATACACTAGCGCTCTGGCAGCTCTAGAGAAATTACAACCAATTCACTTCATCAAGTATTTTTAACCACACACGCAACTGCCTACCAGCCAGTAAATGCACTGGTAATGGTAGCTCACCATCTCAGAGAAGCAAAGTTCTGAAATGTATTTTGATTTATGGTAAATAAGAGGTACGCGTGAATAAGTACCTGACAAACTCCACTCCAAAAAAAAGAAAAAAATCAACACAAAAAATAAAAGTGCTTTTTTAAAGTTTCATAAACAATACACTCCAGGTTTGAGTATTTCAAGTGTTCCTTCAGAGCTGCCTATCTCGCATCACAGATCTCCTTCCTCTGCTCTCCGGAGCAATTCCCATCATCATCCTATCATCTCTTTTATTTTACATCTGGGACCTCTTTCCCAATCTGCCCTCATAAAACAAAACACACTTTAAATTTTCCAGCAGGACCATGAGGCAATCATGCAAAAGCCACCCGGTCTGTTACAAACTGGAGTCTTAAATGGCTTTTTGGTACCACATAGAGAGGACAGATTCTTGCAGCACCTGCCCAAAGGATCCGTCACAAGTGACTATCGACTACAAGAAGCATAAACAAAACTTACCTACGCAGTAAGCACCTTTATGTTGCCCAGATAGGAAACTAAAGGGTTTCCCTGTTGATTACTAGAAGCTGTCACAGTTCCAACCCGAAAAAACCCCTTGGCAGGGTAGTGCTGCACCTAAGCTTTTGTGCTGCCCTCCTCCTCCTACCCCACCTGTGGCTCCGGGCTCCCAGCGGGACCCGAGCAGCTGGACAACGGCATGAACCCTGGGCTGACACGGCAGCAGCAATCCCAAGGGTTAAAGAGAACGCGAGTCACCTTTTCTCTGCTGGCTCCTGTAGGTCCAGTTCTCGTCATCCTCGTCTACCTGCTGCATGCACATGGAGGAGAGTTCACCATCGCTGCGAAACAATCTCTTTGTCTGCCTTGACAGGGAGGAGAAATTTATCCAGCTTACAGCACGCGAGAGGGAGCCTGGGTTTTGTTTGAGTTTGAAAGATCTTGAAACACACTCCTTTTTCATTTTCTTTTGAGCCAGCTACTGGCTTCGGTTCCAAACAGACCTTTCTGTCGCCTTTCTCAGCGGTTTGCGTGGAAGGCTAAACAATTTCAGTACAACTTCCGTCCAGGTTTCTTCTCGCTGCATTTAAACCAGCACCAGTATGGAGGTAGGTCACCGTGCCAGCGCGGCTCCCCTGAAGCTGTTTTGATACAGCACAGAGGGAGCTGCCAAAGAAAACAAAGGGGAGAAAAGCAGCAGAAAGTGGCACCTTGCAGCAGCTCAGACAAGCATGTAACGGCTGAGCAGAACGCAGTACTAAGGCACGTGTTTTCCCCATTCTCCACTCAACAGCAAAAACTGTAGCTCCACTCTTCTCCCTGGCATCGCTCCTGGAGCACGCATGCAATTCAGCCCTCTCTTCTGGCTCATCAAACACACTCCGGGCAGGGATCTCACCCCAGCGCGGCACAGCCCCGGAGGGGTGACAAGACTGACCACACTTCTGCCTGCCCTCCTCTCCTTCAGCAAAGAGCCTGGCGAGGGAGCTCCGGGAAGACTCCAACAACAAAACAGACTGCGTGGCTATCGCTTAGGATTGGAGTGAAATACGATAGGCTCGCTCGCCTAAAAGCACGACCGCAGAACCAAAACTCCTCCTTTCCTCAGCCAGCTCGGTGGCAGCACTAACTTCTGAACCCTGTGCGCAGAAATAGAAAAGCACTTGTGCACCTCTGCGGACTCGGAGAGAGGAAAAATAAAATTCTGGAGCTTGTCACGGCCACAACCTTCCTGAAACAGAGTGTGCTGAAAACATTAGTGCCCCTGTAACTGGTGATACATTTAAAAAAAAAAATGCAAGTGCATCGACACAAACAAAACCTGTGCATGAGCAAACATTTTCAGTGACCAGACTCCCACTGGTGGGACTGCAGCTCACAAAACAGGTTCCACTCCCAGCTGTGCTATGTTCTGCCACCTTCTCTTTAAACTAGCAGCTGGAAAAAGCAGTCCATGGTGTGAAGGTTTTTAAAAGTGAGGTCCTACTGAAAGCTGCCGCAATACCAGTCACTTGTCCTGCATGTCAACACCAATGTTACTTCCAGGAGGGAGTAAGCCTGGAAGGAGGAGAGGCAAAGGCAGCATTTTAAAGGAGACAGAAGTTGGCAATACTGAGGCATCCCAATACCCGTGGGTTTTGATGGGATTTGTCAGCAAGATGCAAGCTGACAAAAACCACACAAGTTTGTATCCTGCAGCAAAAGAATAGAGTCGAATGTATGAGATACCAAATAAAATCAGCACAGTGAACCCTCAAGCAGATGCTGGTAGCAAAGGAACCCAGGAAAAAAAAACGACAAAACAAAACAAAACCAAAACAAACAAAAAACCCAAAAAAACTCAACAAACAAAAAAAAACCCCAAAAACCAAAGAAGTGCCGCCTATCTGAAGAATAAGCATTAATGCCTTCACATCCTAATGGCTGCAGATGATGTTCACAAAAGGAAAAGCAGCCTGAGAAAACAGGGGGACAGTGTTTCAGCTCCTAAGCTGTCAGTCAGATTTACACTATTGCAGAACACGCCCCGACCCCCTGGCAGATGCACTCGCAGCCCTCTGGATTCTGCTGCACAGCCTCTTCAAAACCATTAAAAACAAAGGCTCCGGCTTTTTCTGAAACTTATGGTTCTCTGACTCATAATAAGAGGATAAGGTTTAACCCACTAACTGGGAGGCAAAAAGCTAAGTACTGTATCAGATTACCCTATGAATCAACCAGGCACACCAAAGTGACCTTTGGCTCCTACCACCACAGCACAATGGGTTGGCCAACTGTCTCCTGTAAATAATTTAATAGACTGCATTTAAATTGAGCTTATGTAGACACACAGGTCTTCCACCACTTCCCAAAGTCAGCGGTGGTGTGATGGGGTTTGGGGGGGAGGCCTGACGGGATGCGTGAATGGGAGCACATGCTGCTAACATCTGCTTTTCTTGCTATGTCATCCAGTCCTTCTATTTTGGAGTTTTTCATCTTAAAAAGACACACAATCCCTGATGAGACAAGAGATCTGGGTAAGGTTTGGGGGGGAGGGGGGGGGGGGGTTTTGGTTTTATTCTTTAGATCTTTTGCTTAAAAGACGATTTTGAGAATGTGGGTGACATACCCCTAGAGATCCAAACACTGGAATATCCACTTTCAGACAGTCCATGTTCAAATGGGCAAGATTTAACGTAAAAATCAAACACCATGCTTGAAGTCAACTTCATGTTTCTTTTCAGACAGAGCAACCGTTTGGAATTGCCAGTACCGCAAAATACAGAGAACTGTAAACAACCACAGCTATTACTGGCTAAATTATACAGACCCAGATGTATAAAACCCCGGTAGGAACTGTAGAATCACAGTCATCTTTTCTACACGGTACGTCTTGGAAACAGAAGATTAGAGAACGCAACAAGAAGGAAACCCTTTCAGGTTAACCCAAAATGCCAGGGTAAAATCCCTGGCCAGCGTCTTGGCAGCAATTTGATTTTAGGAATCTTCCTGACCTGCCTGGAGCTCCGTCTTTGTATCACGGTGCTGAGTCACAACTTGATGACGCAAGGGTGAAAACGTTGCTACAGGTGACTGACCGTAACGTTTCCACTGTTAGCGTAAATACAAAGTGGTGCAATGCTTTGCTCAGAGTTTGGTATCATTATATTTTATTGCAAGAAAATATCCATCACGATACTGTCATGACCACGGAATGCTTTTTATTTGTAGGTAATAGGAAGCTTAACATCGGCGTATGTTGTTGCACATGTGGATCAACAGTAAATTTCTCATGATCAAGAGAAAACAGCAATTATTGTTTCAAAAGCGATACATACTGAGGCATTAACACCAATGGAATTGCAGGTTAATCCATGCTTTAATCAGTAGCCAAATAAAAGGTCAAGAAGTTGGAAATTTTAGCATCTGATACACTTTAGAGGATTAAATTTAATTTTGTAGGACACTCTACAAAGCCATTTCAGAAAAACAAGGCACAGTTCTAATAAGCTTAGATCATTTTCCAACCTGACTATTTTCTCCCTTATGACGTCGTCATACAAGTAAATAGAGTCCATATTTTGCAGGTTGTGCATGTAAAGATTAAGGCATTATTTTTGGTTCATCTCAGTAAAAAAACATGAAGGAATCACAGAAGAAAACCAGGATTTGAAGTAAAAAGCTGAATTGGTTCCTCCCCCCATTTTATTTATTTATTTTTAGAGATGAACAAGAGTAAATATGCATAGACTCCCACCAGGATTTTTACCATCTATCACAACCTGATCGTCAAAGAATTATCTAAAAGGTAAGCACGCACACATACATGGCTCACAGCCGCTGCATTCCCCTAAGGCCAGCAAACAAACAAACAAAAATATTGCACAGAAAATGTTGCGGTTCAGTGTAAAAACCCAACAAAACAGAAAGGAAAACAACAAATCCCGCAGATGTGCCCTGGTTTTGGTTGGGCTGTGCGTTTTTGGTACAATTCATATGTTAATTTAATTCCTACATTTTCTAGTCTATCATTTCTGATGACTCAACCAGAGAGTAACACGAGTGCTTCACAAGTACAGCTTCCCGGGGCAGCGGCTGCTCCAACAGCCGAGGGGACACCTCTCTCCCAGGCTTCCTGGGTGTTCTTCTTCAGGTGGTAACAACTCATCACCAGCCGGTCATAACACCATTTGCATGCAAATGGTGAAAAGCCCACTGAAAACACCTTGCCTGCAGACACAACCCTTCCATATGCAGCTCTTGCTGCAGCCAGGGACCCTCCATCCCAGAAACTGCACCCCAGTCCTCTGGATCCTCTGCGTGTGGACACCTCTCCAGTACCACTCACCATCTCTGGGCAGAGATGTGTGGGAAATTCAGTAGCTTCTAATCCATATTCCTGCACCATTATTTACAGCAGAGCAGCCACAGAGAGCGTTTTGGTATTACAACAGAGCCTCAAACTTCCAGTTAAGATTGTGTCCCCTTTTGAGCAGGGCACACAGCGAGAGACTCTTTTCCCTTCCAATGTGAATTGACCCGAGAGGGGGAAAAACAAGTAAAGAAGGAAAAGGATCAAAAATGAAGTTACTTGCCCAAGATCACAGAGAGGATAAGCAGCAAAGCTAAGAAAAGAAAGTAGGTCTCCTGGCTACCAGCCTCGCGACCTACTTAAGTAGACCCTGTCTCACACAAAGAGCAATGCCTATTAATTGCTTCTATCACAACCATTATAGAGCCTTTGAATGCCCTAATTACAAATTAAAATTTCCTGTTTTGTTACCCATTTTATCCTTTTGGGTTTAGGTTTTTGTTGGTTTTTTTTCCAACCTAAAAACCTACCATACCATAAATAAGCACCTAGAAGAGACGGGAGCACTCGTAGGACTGCTTCAAGCATCCCATCCACAGTCCAACTTTACTAGGTCGGTGGGGGAAAAGAAAATAAAAATAAAAGAAACAAAAAGAAATCAGCCTGCAGACAACCACAGAGGATAGAACAGTTTTTGGACAGGTCTGTATGATGCACCTGCCACAGGCTCCCTCCCTTCAACTTCTGTACCCTGGAAGAATTCACTGCATCAGGGCAGGCAATATTTTTTCTGACTTAACAGGTGCACTTACCTTGACAAGGAAATTTCCTAAGACCAGTGGGAGAGTTTCTGTAAAGCGCCAGGCTAAGCTGGGCCTGGTTCTCCCCCAACGCCAGCCGCACACAGGGGTAACTCCCTCCCAGCCAACCAACCCGCTCATACTGTGAGAGAGGAACCCGGTAAGGAACGCCAGCAAGGCACTCGCACAGTTTGCTTTGTAGCAAAAAGAGTAAGATACCTGTAGGAGGGGCAGAACGGACACTAGAATCACCCAGAAACAAATGCTGCTTTTCTCTAAAATAGTTTGATGCCAAAAGAGCAGGCAAGTTAACTGTGCATAAGACATCTACCTGCTTCCACCAGCTACAAATACATTCACAAGCTTTTAGTTTCTTAATCAGCATCATTCCAGAACTGATGCAAACCTCAAATTTCAGAGAAAATCTGCTTCCAAGCATGCAAGGAGTTGGGCAATCTCCCACTGCAGGAGCAGTTCCAAGTACTGAGCTTTGCTGGGGAAGAGAATGATGGATATTCTGAGGGGTTCGGGAGGAAAGGGCTCGAACTGCACTAAGTTTCAGCCTTGTCCGTACACAGTAGAGTTTCACCTCATGGCAGCCAATAACTATTTTCCAAATAAAGCAGTTTATATTTATTGGTAAAATAACTTCTGCTCTCCTAGCACACAGGTGAAGGTTTATGTCATCGTACAAAACCTAAGGGGACAAGTCAATCACAGAATATCTCAAGTTGGAAAGGACCCATAGGGATCACCGAGTCCAGCTCCTGGCTCCACACAGGACCAGCCCAGTCAGAGCAGATGACTGAGAGCATCGTCCAGATGCCTCCTGAACTCAGCCAAGCTCGGTGCGGTGACCACCTTCCTGGGGAGCCTGTTCCAGGGCCCAACCACCCTTTCGGTGAAGAACCTTTTCCTGACCTCCAACCTAACCCTCCCTGTCGCAGCTTCATGCAGGACTGTGATGAGCTCAGACAACGTGCAACTGCTCAGACACTTCCCAGGCAGCGCCCCTCACCAGCGCTGCAGGGCACGGCAGCGCAGCTCCCCGCCGCAGGAGCTCCCAGGGCAGCGGGCGGGCGGGCAGGGCAGGGCAGGCCCGGCAGGGCAGGCAGTGCGGGCAGGGCCGGCAGGTGGCAGCAGGGACCCAGCCGCCC
>VWZZ01006221.1:26439-69944 GCA_013399095.1 Psophia crepitans | reverse complement strand
CCCGGCCGCGGAGCCCGCTCCCACCGCCCGAGGGGTGCCAGGGTTAGCGAGAGACGTTCACAGCGACACAGTTCCGGTGACACACGCTTGTGACTTAGCAACCTGCTGACAGAAAGCTGTTATTATCTCTGCTTAAAATTTAATTACTAATTTTAGTGTTTTTTGACTCGGGCATAACAACTCACTAATTAAGACAGCTCTGCTAAAACCTCCCACTAGCTCTGGGCACTGCCCAGATGCCTACAGAAGCCCTCCTGAGCTGTGGGGCTCTGCTTTCCTTAACACAGGATCTTTTTAAAATCTCTTAACCAAAGGGTCACCTACCTTCCAAAGCTGAGGCTTGGCCAGGGAAGCGCTCTCACAGCCCGAGCCAACGCATCCCAAGTGTTGATAGTCTGTGAAGATTAACTATCTAACTATTGAATTTTGGAGGAGGGAGTTAAGTTTGCTGTCTAAAGAAGAGATTTGGTTTTTCCCCAGCCACTTGTCTGCTCATTGAACCACCACAAGTTACCAGTAACAGTTCTGATCACCAGGAGAAGTCACTGACAGAGCCTGGGAGAGAGACACGAGAGGTGCTGCAGTGGTAAGGCAGCATTCAGCACCCCGTTACACCCACCCCCACTGACGCTTGCTCCACCAGGCACCCACCCGCTCCGAACCACTGTCCCAGCTGATACGAAGGATGCTCCAAATCAAACCACCCTCTACATCTCGTCAGGAAGCTGCTACCCCCCAGGAAAGCTGTGTGCTTTTGTAATACCCTTTCCCTACTTCACATATATTCCTCTCCGCGTTTGTTACCTAATGCTCTTTAAGGCTCGGCGATGAACACGTGGATTTAAACAGATTCAGACTTTATAAATGCAACTTGCATTGCTTTAATCTAGCCTGTAAGATCAGCTTACCCTCTGCTACTACTTTACTCAACACATGCTATGTCCGTATTAAGAAGGGCCTCAAATCACTTTTAATACCTGAATGTGCACAAGAAACTTTGCAACATGCCAGTCATATTAGAAATTTAGAAACAAAGAGATTTTGGTGAAGCACAAGTTTCCTGTGGAAATGCTGACAGCTGTAATAAAACCAACTGGAGGCCAGTTAAAAACAAACGGTATTAAAAAAAACCAAAACAACAAACCTTTATTGACATCTAATTGAGGACCATTCCGCCAGCACAAAAGTACCCTAGGCAACTAAATAATGTCTTTCTATTTCCCTCTTCTCTGATTAAGAGGATACCAGAGAAACTACAGAGGGGATAAGGCTGTTTGCTTTGAGGTGGAAGCCCTCTGCTGGTTAACATAAACTAATTAATGCACTAATCTGAATGTTTTTGTAGATAACAGAACCACAAAGAACAAGAAAGGAGAGAGTGGCTAAAGAAGCAGCAGGGAAGAATCGTCAGTAATCTCAGAAATCCTCATTCTTCATCTTATTTGCTAAGTTCAGAAACGCGAAAGGTGTTTGTTTGCTTTTCTTTTTTGCTGCTTCTGTTTACGCTTTGACTTTGAAAATATGCAATTTAATAAATCTTACCAGGAATTTGCAATAATCAAGTGCTAAAAAGGAATTTTAGAGCCCAGTGAGACATCTGGGCAGACCTGACCGTTCCGAGACTGAAAACATAGTTCCTCTCTGTGTTACAACTAGCTCTCACCGTTTGGCACACAAAACACGGGAAGCTATTTCCTCCTACAGATAGAAATGCTGCTTGCACACATCTTTTTGTCTTGAGTCCTGTATCTTTAAAACATATTTCAAAGTTACTTCAAGCCAAACCAGCAAAATTATTTGACCCTACTGACATTGTACGTATGTCTGTCTCTGCTAGTAAGTAAGTTTGCATGCCTGCTTAGCCTCATACATGGTAAGTACAGAGGACTGTGTTGCAACTCTGGACAAAATTTGTAAATGAAACCCAGCCCCGCCACGCCTGGAGGAATGCTGCAATCTCCTCTCTTCCTCACAACAGGCTCTAGGTTAAAAGAAACTCATTTCTAGGCGGAGGATGAACACAAGGAATGTTGCTGACACACAGACAGCGAGGAGGAAAACACAGAGTTTGCGTCTTAGTTACTGTCCTACATAGTTATATTTATTCCCAATTAAAATAGCCCTGTTAAAAGCTGGATAAAAATGCAAGAGAAAACTGGACTCCTAGAATAACGACCATATGGCCTAAGCACGTGTACGCGCTCCCTCTGTACGGAGTCCCTGTGCATGTGCTCGCTCCATATGCACACATCCACGCCGGATGCTCAGCAGGAGCAACAACTGTGACCAATGACAGAATTTTTCTCCCCTGCCTGCAGTTTCCCCTTCTGACATACACAGGCCTAAAATCAACCTTGATTCTTTTTTTGCAGCCCTGAAACACTTCAACATTTTCCCTTACCAATAGCAGTTTCCGGCTGGAAAAAGACCCAAGAATACAACAGAACACTGCGCAGGGTCATTCTTGTAGAGCCTACGGTCCCACCCCAGCAGACCCTATACAAAGCATTTGACACACAGGAAGGGTTCCTATTCATCAGCTGCCAAAATGAGGTGAGGACAGGAGGGAAAATGAAAGCCTAAATTATCCTCAGTAGAAGAGAAGACAGGATAAATAAGGACATTCGCGCTAGCAGCAGGAACAATCTGACGCTGCCTCTCAACCACCGGCATGTGAAATAATCAGTCTCAACAGATCAGCTGTTTAGTTGCAGTTTAAAAAAAATCGAGAGTGTCAATTCTTAAATCACTGCTCTTTGCTCTGAGCACAGAGAAAAACCAAATCAAGGCTTCGCAATCTTCTGTAATTTGCACCACAGCTTCTTGTTTACATATCTAAAGAAAGCTCATCTTCTGGCATCCCACTTACTTAGTGTAATACAGGGCGGGAGGGGTAGAAAGTGAAAGAGAAATCACATCTTATTGAAATTACAGGTGTAAAAAACGTTTGTTCATCAGATACTAATCTGCTGAGAGCCCAGCGGATGTCTCCCACAATGCTGGCACCCCAAACCAACTTGTCTTGAGGAGGAAAGGGTTTAGCAAGCTGACTTCCCACAGCCAATGCCAACCACCAATCACTATTTCAGGCAGTCTCATCAAGGCAAAGATTCACACCTTGATTATCATTTTTAAATGAAGTTGCCCTGACATTTAAGTATTAACTAGTGGACTAAATTACAGGCTTAGTCATCACCTAGGGCTTTTTCTTGCCCACAAGACAATCTGCTTGCAATACCCTGCTAGCCTGAAAGTAACTCTAGGCTCCTCATCATGTATGTTCTTCAAAGCCTTCCTCTTCAGATGCTTAGAAACCAGATATCAATCCGGATGCATCCCCACACCTCCTTCAGCACGCCCCCTCCTATAGCCAATGCCAAAATACTGCTCCTGTCTACACCATTTTTAATTCTTTTCACTAAACCAAGTAAAGCAATCGGCTCAACCGGCAGCCCATGTGCCAAATCCAGTATTTCATGAGATCTTTCACCTTCTCCTTGGCAGAAACAAGGAAGACAGCTTGAGCTTGGTAACTGAACTTGCACACTTATGTAGGAAGAAGTGGAGGAGCAGCAGATCTCCACGATGACAGGCCCGGGTCCGAGGGCAGTGCACCGCAACAGCAATACGTCTTTCCATCTTTCAGGAGGTAAAGGGTAAGAAATAGAAGTAAGACCCAAAATGGAAGCCAATCCCTTTCTTACTGCATTCTTTGTGTAAGCAAAAGCAAAGGCCACTAAACATAAAAGGAAACGTCAAACTAATTTAAATAAAGCACATCCCCAAAATGAAATTCAACATGTGCTTTAAAAGATAGATTTTCATTGTAAAGAAATCACAATGAAGATGCAATTGCTGTGTTTTTCACCTAGTCCTGCCTGTAAAGTCAAGCCACCTTCATCAACATGAACCCTACTGCACTGAACGTAAATGGAAAACAAATGACATTGAGAAGTAAGGGATAGTTATTATTTCACTTCCAATAAACATTCCTTATTTACAGGCATCTGGCAAACTGCCAGCAGTAGAAACAGATGTCATATAGATACTCCTAAAGAAATACGAGTACAGACACTTGGGATTACACAGAAAATAAATTTATGCAGAAATACATATTATCTAACCACGTGCTCTATCGCATACCACATTCTTGTTATGCAAGCAAGTTTATTCACCCGGAGGAGTCTGCTGACAAATAAGGAGAACGTTTCATATGTATTTATTCATCAAATAAAAATAACAATGGTTTGTAGATGGGAACTACCACCTTCTTTTGATTCACATGCCTCCCATACTACCTGTGTTAAACTCACCAAGTTGACAAGATTATCAAGACTGCTTAAAGAGCTGATACTTCTCTGCGGTACTTTTTTTCCTGAAATAGCAAAGTGGAAAACACGCTGGCTTTCTCAGCCACGTTTGGCATAGAGATAATGCCATGCTCTGTGGTTAATTGCTAGCTCGTCTTCCTCCAAGGCACCAGGAGTCATCTCTGCTTTCCACACTGGTGTCTCCCAAACAATTCTGGGTGAAACTGTGCTAGTTCATTCTCACCAAAGACACTGTATGAGAGCACAATTACACAGAAGGGATCACATATTAAACAACTTTTTTTAAAGCATTCCATTAAAAAATGTGCAAGGCAAATACTGCGGTAACTATTAATCAAGTCTAAAAATAAATTAAAACTAACTTCATGAAAGACGCCGTGGCATTTGCTGGCATTTAAAGCTTTTCCTTCAAGTACGAGCAAAGCCACAGCAGGATTTGCTCCTCTCATCCAATGGCACCTTTTCCAAGCTTAGACAAACAGATGTGAGGAGATGCTTCCAACCTTTCCTTGCAGGCAGTATTGTTTTTTCATTACGACAAAGCGTTGCTGAGCTTGGCAGTAGAAACCACCCACTTTCAGGAACTCTCAGCAGTTAATATTCCTCTGCCTCACAAAAGATGCCTTGGTCTAAGGCTGTTCCTACAGGCTGTTGTTACTGCACTGCACCCAGCTGACCTTCACTTATGAAGGGCTGCTCTGGTTACAGGATCCTGAGTTATTCTGTTTAGTTTAGGGCCAGCAAAAGGCCACAGACTGACAGCTGTAAAGATGACTCGGGGCAGGGAAGTCAGAACCTGGCTAAAATGTATGGTACCTGCCAGCATATTTCAGCCATCAATGGGCCACCTTAAAAGACACAGTTTAGTTGTCAAGTTAGTGTCCTGCACGATTTCTCTTAAAAAGAAAAACAAAATAAAAAAAAATCCCAGTTTATAGACACTTCTAAAACAACTAAGCAAACAGACAAAGCAGCTCCTTTATGGCTCCCAAATTCTAGGCTGCTGTAAGGGTCTCTGTGAGTATCTTGTGGGAAAAAGCTAGGACAGCCCCCCAGAGAGCGCTTGCAGCCCATCCTCCTGGGTAGTCAATGGGATCTCCCCTCCGGTGGGGTCATAGCAAATTACTTTTTTTTTTTTTTCCTCTCAAGCAAAGCCAGAAAATAAATTTCCCGTTTTTTCCCTGCCCTCTGCACGCCTGTGCCTGCGCCGGAGCACGGCAGGGCTCCTCCACGTGCAGGCACAGCCTCTTCGGGGACTGCCCGGGACACAGCACCACTGCAACCGCAGCCTTTCAGAAACACGGGATTTAATCTGAACCACTACAGCAGGCCAACTTACGGCCCCAAGCAGATGTGTCAGCACAACCAAGGGAAGGCAAGCTGAAGGAGACGGGTGGACACGAGCACTGGAAGAACAGGAACTTCTTCAGAAGCAGAGCGCATCACGTTAACCAGCCGTACCCTCCAAGGCTACATCTATCCAGGGGTTTCTACAGACTCTCCGATTCTCTTCCGGACAATTCAGGGCATTGATAAGGAGAAGAATGCCAGAGCAGAGTGCCTTCCTGGACCCCTATTCAACTTGTACTTTAAAGAAAAAAAAAAAAAAAAGAAGCAAGCTTTGATTTTCAAACAGAATCTGGGACGATCTGTTTGCAGCAGAGGGTTTCTTTGGGGTTTTGTTTCTTTGGTTTTGGTTTTTTGAGGGGTTTCTTAAACAGTGTTTTATTTTCACCGTGTGTGGGAAAATGATACTTAAAGTCTTTGGTAGTTTTCAACACAGGAAAAAATAGTAAAGAAACTCCATAGTGGGGTGAGGTCAGGGTTGGGCAAAGAGAGCACTCAGAACATTTATGTGAATTATGTCACCAAAAAAATTCAAAACACTTCATAAAAATGTGTGGAAAAGTCAGTGCCAGAGCACAAAAGGAATATGGCATCCAAGATCACAGGAAGGTCATTACTTCATTATTGGACGCAGACTGTTTTTTTGGTGTTTTTTTTTTTTTAGGTTTGGCAATCAGTTTTGCTATGTTGGAACTTCTCTGCTGTGCTAAGAAGATTTCATTGTATCCAAAAGCACCTCAGCAACCAGCCAAGACAGGGATCAAAAGAGGGAAATACTGCTATGCTCTCCCCAATTCAGGAGAGGAGGAAGCCAACGTAAATAATTTGAGCGCGCCCTCTTCCGAAGTAAATTATTCTTTTAGTTGATGGGTTATTTCTACATTGTCAGCCAACTACAGGCAGTACAGTTTGTCAGGGCAGCCTGTTGAAATTAAGTGGAAATGTATTGCCACCTCTGTTCCAGGGAACCTACTTCCTTTACAAATTTTTAACTCCAGGCCCCCTTGGCAAAGTTGCTACCTGCTGCTTGGCTTTCAACACTACCTTTTTTTTATTTTTTAATGGAAACCTTCACCTCCAGACCTTACTGCAGAAAGCCACTACAGGACAGGGCAGAAAATACATTTCTGTGCTAGAGCAGCAAGCACGGAGAAGAAAAAAACAACCAACCAAGGGACGCATTATTCATGTGAGTGGAGGGTGGGACAGGCGTCCCTGGCCCTCCAGCTCTGACGGAAAAGAGATGTCACTGCCTTGCAGCCGATGAGAGGACACAAGCTTGCTCCTCGACCAAAACACATAACACGCACACACCCCTTCTCAGAAAAACAGCTCAAAATACAGCCTGAAATATGTTCCTTGCCTTCAGCAGCAGGTCCACTAGGCACGCACTCACCCTTCAGGCGCTACCAGCTAGTTTTAAGCTTAGAGGGGGCTGTTGCCTTTGTATGTCTTCAGCAGAGGTTCATCTGCAGTTGTCCTGCAGGTTCTGCCTGTAAAACTGGGTCTGCCATCTCCTTGCAGGGAGGCCGGCCTCCTTCCTACCTTCGCGTTGCATCTCCATAATGACAGCCTCTCCATAATGACTGCTTTCTTCTCCCGTGATGGACACTATTAGTCAGAGCCACACACTGACACGTGAGAAAATATCTTTAACCTCATCAGATGTTTTCTCCGGTATCATTTCACCTCCATACACACCTTCCCAGGACACTGCAAGTGGAAAACTACGCCGAGGAAGGCAAGGTAGCACAGAGCGACCACGCTGCTGCCCTGAAGGAGCGGGGGGGGAACACCATGCATGTGCACCCGTTCCCCCGCCTTTCACAGCGCTGCCAATTTCTGCAAAATTCAGGATGAATCATATTTGTGCTGCTTCTTCCCACATCCTGGTTCTTGGGAGTCACGTATCTGGGCAAGAGTCTCATCTTTTATCTTCAAATAAAAGAACATTTCTAAACTTGATTTGAGGGAAGGGAGAAATTCACACAACCCTAACATCATAAAAGTTCAAATATCAAGAACTACTAAAAAAATCCTTTTTATTTTCATATTTCATTATTTTTTTCGAGTAAGGTCAAGATCCTGAATGATTTGGTTAAACACACTTCTACAGGTGAGGAGATCTTAGCGAAATTCTCTTGTCACGGAAGCAGTTACACTGCAGGAATGCAGCTGAAGCAAGATAAGGGATGCTTTCCTGGGGAGGGTGCTGAATGCTTGCGTACAATAATTTTAATGTCACTCCTGTCACACTGATGTCCCATCAGGGTGGAAACAAGAAAAATACAGGCTTTTCATTATTGGATAATTGGGTGCACACCCTTATTAGTGAAAGCAGTTTACTATGTAATTGCTCACCACCAAGTAAGCTAAAACAAGAATACTAACAAAAATACTGCAAGATCCCAAGTCATGAGTGAAGCAAGAACTGAAGCAGCACCTGTATGAAAATAAGGAAGCAAGCTTTCTATATGGTAAAGACTTTAGCCAGAACGAACCAATAATGCACGCTCTCCGCTCAGAAAACACAGCCAAACAAGCACAAGTGACTAAAATTATTTCACTCAAAAGCTAATTAATGAAACTTAAAATTCTTGTCCTACAATGCTTATTTTGTTCAAAGAGTTTACTGACAATCCGATCTCGATTCTTAAAAACTCTCATCATTGATTACACTCAGATTTTAATCAAACTTGAAAAAAACACAACCAACTTTATCTTTGAAAGCTCTCATTCTGAAAAGGGTAACTTCACAGGTTTTTTTAAGCACAAAGCAAGCAACATCTGAGATGACAATGGGATTGCCACTAGCACGTCCACCATCCTCCCCTTCTTCACTAGCTCTGTGTAAAAGAAATCTCTGAATCACCTAAAGCTGGGTGTGTATATAAAGGCGGGCAGGCAGCTCCAGATGGATGCCTCCACCTAGCTATCAATTACTGTCACAAGACTTATACTCCATGTTTTCCTCTTGTTTCATTTTTCCAGCATCAGTACAGAATTCAGGACAAAATCACAAGACTCAAAAATTCAATCACTGCCACCTACTGAAGCCAGTTCACCAACAAATGAGCTTACCAATTTTTATATTGCGTGGTATGAAAGATTAAACCACAAGTTCTAGTGAAAAATTTCTTGTTTATGTTTCCTTATTTTCCTCTAAGAGACAGCTTACTACTGAGTTTGCAGATCAACTGACACAAAAGCTGCTTGTATTCTCAGAAAGAGCAAGAAGGGACCAAATTAACATTTAACACTTTGTATCTAAAGAGGAAACGTGCCTATCAATTTAGCCAAGTGACCTGTATCCGCTATAGACCGACATTTTCTTTTGTCTTTTCTTAGAGAAAACTAAGCCAATATATTAAGAGGAGTGAGAAAGAAGAAGCATTAATGACTGACTACATAAATCAGAGTATACTGACACTTCTATTGAAATTGAACAAACTAAGCCATCAATGGATAGATTTGCCTTGAAAACAGGAGCGGTCAACCCAAATTGCTTTTTCTGTTTTTATGATCAAACGTACAAGAAGCTGGGAAGAGATACTAATGCAGAAGAGTCAATTACTCAAAACAAATCATAATACCTTGGAACCAAATAGTATTTTAGAACTAGAACTAAATAATGGCCTAGGACATTTACAACAAACGTCACATGCTTCTGCCAGGCAAAGGAAGACAACCATGAGAGTGCTGCACAACACAGGAGGTGACTAATGAGGATTTGAAAGTAAAATAAGATAATCGGCAGAAGGAGAGCTGACGCTTCCACCACAAGGACGAAGATGACTCTCTGCCCACAGTAGAGATGCCATTAATTTGGGGATGGAAGAGGGGAGTATTTCCCTTGCACACATAAGGCCTCTGAGCTAAAGCTTCTTTGTCTTCAAAGATTTTGCACGTATGCGGCATTTGGACATGGGTTAGTTTGTTTGGATTTTTGTGTTCAGTTTTTTTCTCTTGTTGCTGTTTTGGGTTGCATTTCAGAACTCAGCACAGCCTTTTCATATGATATAAAATGAAAAATGTCTTCCATTTTATTGACTCCTTTCACTGCTCTGAAAGACAAATCTTGTGTAAAGAAACACAAGCTATGCACTGCTGTAAATCAGCTGGTCCATAGCTGAAGCAGTCTGCTACAGCCCTGTATTTATGTTACTGCTTAATTCCCTCTTCTTCTAGATTTATGGCATTTCTGAATCATCAACACAGAAGACCAAAATAGGGTACTGGTCATTTGACTGGGAGTTTCTCGGGAATCTTGGAGATAATATTAAAGAACAGCAACTTTGGCAAACAAGAGAAAAGACATACAAGGAAAAATAAACTCCATTTAGTAGGATTACATAGTCAAACTGATAAATGATTTTTTGATCTGATCTATGGCATGTTGGCCCTTTGTTAAAGCAGACACACATTTGTTGAATGTCTATTTAAAAGCAGAATACACTTACTAAACCATACTGGAGCTAGAAAACTATTTGTAACTGAGACCATAAAAGGGAGAAACCTATGGAATGTGTTATGTTCATCTAGCAAAGCTGTTCTCTAGCAATCAGCAGATTCAGGCAGCATATAACAGTCTTGCTCTTAGACACAATAGAGTCTAGTCTGGAATACAAGGGTAAACTAAGACAAACCATTAGAAAGCTCTCCAGAGATTTCATCCTTTTTTCTTTTTTTTTTTTTTTTTTGTTTTTGTGTTTTTCATTTTGCTTTTTTTCCTTCTNGGCAGGAAATCCTGAGAAACATCATGTGTTCAAAGTTTACTGCTCTGACTTTCTAGCAGGAGGATGAAATCAAAACACCTCCCTTCATATAACAATTTTAAAAAGAAAAGAAAGAAAAGAATTAAATAAAGGAAAATGTCAGCAGAGGTCTTCATCACAGTGAAAAAATGTCTGGAAACAATTAGCAACTAAAAAAAAGAGGAGGAAGCATAATAAATAAATACTTAAAATAGTAAGTATTAAAGTAGTGAATTTTTGTGACTAGAACCCCCTAAACATTGCAGAAATGTAACTTAAGAGTTTGATACATGCTTCCACAGAATTTCATGCAGTTCAAAATATGGCCAACCTCTTTAATTATCGATGTTCTGTGGCCATAAATCTACACAGCAAGTTATCAAAGCAAAACATCTGCGCACTGTCCACACATGCAGCGCGTGCTTGTGAAACAGAAACCAATGATGTCATCTCAGCCTGGTTTTTATTATATTCCGTTTTCTAAATTCTCAGCAGCGCTGCCGTACCTCCGCCTCTAAGAAACAGCCCAGCGTTACTTTGCCATCATTTGGGGGACAGGGGAAGCCACCTGCAATTCCTGTCGCGGGCTGAGGAAGATGCCGCACGGTTTCATTCACCCGCCGCGGCTGCGAACGAGCCCTTGCCTATAAACGAACCTGAAGCGATACCGGCTTTGTCGGCCTCCCCCTCGTGCCACCAGCGCAGCCAGCAGCCTGCTCCCTGAACACAGCTGGTCTCCAGCAAAAGCATGCGAGTCTGTGCAGACGAACACGATGCTAAAATCGAGTTTCTTGTGGAGATAAAATCTGCTCCCCAACAGAGAGTCACAGCAAGCAAAGCTGAAGGTCTCGGACACCTACTGCCCCCTGAGGTTTACATGCCCCGAGCCCGCTTGATGCAGCAAGGAGGTAACTGCGTGCTTGAGAGAAAATATCTGAGGCCACACGTGACACTGGTTCTGTAGGCCGACTGCACCGTGTCCATCAACCTTCATGCTTCATCCTCCCACTTCAGAAGCTTCATTCGTGCCAGCCTCCTTGCCACTGTTCAAAAATTCCCCCAAGCGAGTCTCTGCGGTACCACCTGCCAGTGGTTTCCTGAAACTAGCATCCCCCTCACCATCCCCTTCATCTTCCCATCACCATTCCCCCTCACCCGTTACTCCTCCCGGAGATGATCACTCACGCTACCAACGCATTTTCTACAGGCGGAGTAAGCATGAGGATTACTGTTGAGACCTGCAGAAGCCCCAGAAAGCGGGGCTAGGCTAACACAGCACCGCGCTGCTCATTTCTTCCCTGTTGGGGGAAGTTAATGTCAATGAGACGAAGAGATTTCTGGTACTAAGGCCTAGAATATTCCTAGGAACTGTCAACCAAACTAGCTGCTTTTTTTTCTTTTCTTTTTTTTTTTTTCTCCTAATTTACCATGCCACAGAGGAAGAAAGTGAAACTCGAGCAGAGAAAACAGTTTTATAAACCTGGTGATTCGCTTCTCATTTTAATTATCTGAGAAGGACTAGCACATTTCAATCAGGGCTTTGTAAATGTGGAGCTTCAGTAGTTTTGTGGAGGAATACGGAATACAACTGTTTCTCTCTCAGACCAGTTCCAGGAGACAGTGGAAAAAAGCCATACCCCTTGATTCAAATGAAGTCACTCCTGCTTCTCTTCCAAAAATTACAATAGCACCGTGTATGAAACTCATCAGTAACTGGAGAATCTTGGACTTCATTATTTAAACCTGGATTTGATGCAATATGAACTCTTTATAAAAAACAACTTCACATAAAGGCATTAATATAAACTTGGTCATATGTATTTTTTTACGCATACCAACACTTTCTTGTAATACTCTTGGACCATGTAATATTGGCCTTACACACCACATGTAAAAATAGCCTGTCTTCATAGCAAACGATGGGCTTGAGGAACTCCAGGGTTTTTAAATTTGGACAGACTGTAGTAGAAACACGGGATCTGCTTAAGGACTCCGAGTGGGAAGCAAGTACCTCTCCCAGCACTGCAGAGGCCAACATCCCCACAGGATGGCCAGCTTGGCCGCCCTTCCAGCCAGAGCAGAGACCTGGACAGAGCAGGGAAAGCCACACTCCCTGCCAGAGCCATTGCAGCCGCGTTGCTTTCTTTCCACCTCTGCCATCTCTTCTCACCCTTACCTGGTATGATACGGTAGCAAATGCACAGGGTACCTGGACAAACTGCTTGGCAATATCACATCCTCTTTACACATGCGTGCAGCATGTTAACCCACGCATTCATCAAAACTTTCATGAGATTTGTACTAGTCCTGAAAGTAATACAAATTTTAAATATTCCCAAACGTAGTAATTCCTGCTTTGAAGCAGCCTTTGCATATAAGGTGACCTAAGCCAGCTAAAATCCACAGTCAAATACCTGAAAATCATCTTGCTAAAAAACTGAGGGGAGGAGACTAAGTTAAGAATAAGTCTCTGAAAATGAGACCCTAAATTAAAGCCCCAAATTCATGTTTACTCCAAACCAAAACATCAAGTAGAAGAGTTACTAGCAACGGAGAAGGAACTTACAAGTGCGCATTTTTAGTATTATAAATGAAATTGTTTTAACTGCCACCGAGAAAGAAAATACTACTGGCAGCTCACCATTCTTATCATTGTTAATAAGTTCTTTAATACACTTTAAATCAACATGAAAGCAATTGATATCCAGATGGTTTCATTAAAGGTTTTTGTTGTTGCATAATGCACACATACACACACAGATTTTAAAAAAAAAAAAAAAAAATCAATTTGCAAGAATGGAGCGTATTCAGTCAGCATCTTCTCACTGCAGGAAATTACTCCCATCAGATATCTGCTTATATTTATTTATACATATACACTGATAGATACACGTTTCCATTCCTGTTATGTATTGCATAATATTTAAATCTTCCCAGTAGGTAAAGCCCTATATACAAAGCAGCCTAAAAAGGTCATCCGAAAAGAGATGCTGCCTCTGGAATGCATAAAATATTCAATCCCATTTTTAAAAATGTTCTTACATATACTTTAATTGATAAATCTTCATCTGGAGTGAGCAAGTGTGAGAACACTGACACTAATTTGATTGTATTGTAAATAAGAATTTTGAAGACTTCCATTTAAAGGTTCACTTCACTAGAATTGCTTAAAAAGCAAGGAGTTGAGAGTCTTCGCATTGTTTTACTAGCCACTTCGTTAAAGCGGTTCTTCCAAGCATTCAGTGAATTAAGTTTACTCAGCAGCATTCTCTGTTGTTATTTACGCTTGATATAAAATACATTATGAAATCAAAAGGGCACATACTTAGGTTAGAATCTGTGCACTTGGACTCTGACCTGACTTTTATACACACCAAAAACAAATTTTCCAATTTAAAGCTTTCATCCATAAACCAAAGTGCAGCCTTTATCTGCATAATTATAAATGCTACGCAGCTGTAATAAAAAACCCTCAGTTGCTCCTGCTATACTTAATTGTTCCCTTCTAAATATAGAACAATTCCAGGCCTAGAGACTCAGGTCACCAGGTAAAGCTTTGCAGAGCATAAATCTGTCACCACCTTTGCTCGGAGCACCTCTTTAATCAAAATTCATTTACTGTGACAGTGAAAAGCGGCCGATTTAGACAGCACAGCCAGATAATTTTGAACCCGTTCGTCCTGTTTTCAAAGGAAGGAGATCACAGTGGAAACTCGGAGGAGTCAGCAGAAACTCTAGCAAGCTGTCAGCCTGCCAACCAAGCTTTTTATCTTTTTGTTTGTTTACTTAATCTTCTTCAAAAATGCATGTTCATTGCAACCATTACCAATTCCCAATGAAATTTCCTGCAGCATCAGAAAAAATGTGTTTCTGTTTTACTTTTTGGTAACAATTATAATTACTAGATATATGGGTAGCCAACCACTACCACAAATAAGGTCATGTATTTCCCATAATTACAAGGGAAAACATTAAGACCAATATTGTTCAATTTTGCCAATTAATATAGTTACCACTGACATCTAATTGGGCTCATCTGTGTCAAAGTGAACAGATAACAAGTACATTTGTCAAGGGAGGGCATTTCAGTTACTGACGTCTAAGGCATAAATGCATCTGTAGTAAGCTTTTTCAAAACCAGAGCAACCCTATGTATTTACGGGTTTTTTTCCCTCTTTTTTGCTTCATATGTATTTTTAAAAAAAAATCTACCATTGATCTACAACTATTTGAAGGCATGTGCTTTAAAAAAACAGGAGACGTTCACTTTTCTAAAGCAACTTACATTTTATAAGACATGGTGGCACTGAGCTTTAACAAAACAAAGCTGTCTTCCAAAAAGACCTGTTCGAAGAACTTTAAAATACTTAAGTACTCCTATTAAAATACAAATGTAAAAAATTCAACTGGAAACGAACATTTCTTTACAATTTTAGTAAATGCTTCAGTGCAGGCTACCGAAATAGAGACGCAGCTGCACTAGCAGGTTACTGAAATCCAGCATTCTTGGGGAAAAAGGGAATCACCCAGTTCCCTATGGCACATCATACAGTTAATGAGGGAGGAATTAGTCAAGCAATGTTATTACATTTAAATTCTCATAACAAATGACTTTCTCTAGGGAAGCCAAAACAAATTAAACTAAGTGCTAGAGCAGCGCGAGCCGTATTTGAGCTGTGATTTGACGCCTGGCGGCAGCCCCGCTCCACCAGCCATCGCTCCTGCCCACACCCCGCGGCACGAGGACTGGGGCCGCCCCGGCAGCCAACCAGCCCAATGAACCGATCCGGCTGAAAAATAACCCCACGAAGTCCAGTAAATCAAATAAAATCAAATAAAATCTTCCTGGGCCATTTTTCATCCTTTCTGTCCCCCCACCAGGTTCCCTATGCAACGACACGCACGTGTGTGCCAGCACAAGGAGGGCATAGCAACGGGAGCTGGTGTCAAGGTTTTACTCAAAACATGCCCCAAACTTTTTCCAGCAAAGCCCGTCAAGAGCAGAGGGAGATTGACCAGCTGAAGAGCAGGTAGGAGCCGCAGCTGAGACGTAGCTCCAGCCGCTGCACGACCAGGAGCTGTGCGGACACTTCCCCCCTGCCCGCAGCTCCTGGGCGAGCCCCGCTTGAGTTGGGGCGCAGACCGGCCAGTTTGAGCTGAGAAACGAAGCCCCGAGGACCCAGTCTCGTGCAGCTTAAGCTGATCTAATTGCTGTCTGCCAGCATCCCAGCCCTCCCCTCCTGAGCCACTCACCCGACAGAAAACAATCTTTTATTTCTCTGTTGTGTTATCCCATGGGTTTTGTTTCCATCAGCTTACTGAAATGGCCCAGCAGAGAGCGGGGGGTGGAACCACAGCAGCAGAGGCGGTGAGAACTCCACTGAGTTCACAGACAGGCTTTCTTAGGCTGCTGCCAACCTTCAGCCTAGGTTAAATAATCATTTGCAGCAATTCCTACTGTCTTCTTGTAGATGTAACGCAGCACTGCCACAAACCCTTTGCAAGGCCCATATTTCTCATTTCATTTTGCCTTTGCTTGTAGACTGTGCATTAAAGCTAAGTAAACAGATGTTGAATACATTTCTTGAGTCTTTCAGGATTGCAGGATACACAGGCCTCACCGCAGCTCTGCTCCGCAACGCTGCCACAGCAAGTCATCAAAGAGATGCAAGGGTTGGCTGGTGATTCCTACGGGTCTCATAACTCACACGCTAATTCCCAGACCTGCACAGCAAAATCAGTCAGGACTTCCCTCAAACCACCCTCTTCAAAGCCACAGAGAAAGGCTGTGGTGAGACACGGGGGGATGGCGTCTCACCACACGCTGAGGGAAGCCCTGACTAAAGCCCAGCCTCTGTAGGCTCACCCAAACTCCCACAACTATCTTCAAGCTGAGTGGAGCTCCCGGGCCAGGCGCTGAGCGAGGGGCAGGTTCTAAACCCGCCTCTGAGCCTCCGAGTCCCAGCAGCGCACCACCACTGGTGGGATAACCACCGCTGCGCCTGCCGCATCTCTGTTCGTCTTCTCTGGCAGGAGAGATCTAATATGACACAGTCACCACAACCTGCCATCGTTAGCGTGTGACAGCGCAGTATTTCCTACAAGGAAACACCACGTGTACTACGTGCACATGCTATGAAGGCAGGGCCACCATTCTTTAATTTTCTGCAGTAGGTGGGGAAAAAATACACAGAAAACCACCCTGAGGATCATCAAGGAGGAGACGCCCTTGTCTGAAACAGCCATCCAGCTACAGATTCCTTAAAAGAATTAATTGGTACCTGCTTAAATATGCCTTCTCCTAATAAAGGAGATTTCTTTCTGTTATGTTTCCACTAGTGAATTAACATGTGGGGAAGAATCAACTTTATTATTTAGAAGAGACCCAATAATCTACCTACATATCCACATCATGCTTCAACCAAAACAATCTAACACCCCATTAGAGATTATTAATACACAAAGCCCCATGACCACCTTGTGATTTATGGTACCATTTCATCCACTTCACAAACAGAGAAAACTACAGAACAGCAGTTATCTCTGTTGAGTAGGTTATTAAAAAGCTCTGTGAGGGAACCCACAATAGAAGTCAGCTAATTTCCATGGGGCCGGGATTTCACGTCTGTTTTTCTGACTCTGTGCCTGTGCTTTAACTTTAAAATTACTACCGAACTTCAGTGAAGCAAAGCTCAAATAATTAGAGACATCGCCTGCGTCCACCGAAGCCGGTGGCAAAACTCTCATTAATTTTAACAGAAGCAAAACTAGACTGAGGGTTTATAAAGCAGTTGTGATCACTGGAAGGCACTCATGAGCTCTCAATATTAGCAGCGCGAAACTACATCTATCTAAGATCAACTTCTGTTTCAAAATCTGGTAGCAAAAACCTACCAGGTTTTTAAAAGTTCTTGTTCTTCGAAGAACAAAATTGAAGGAATGGTTATTAATCATATTGAAAACTTTTATATGAATAATTTAAATGTGTTGCTAAAGCCCATACCAAAGGCCACTCCAGCAAAGGATGGAGTCCCTCTGAGGATTCTCACTTCTTTCGTATCTGCTCTTGCCCCTGGTTATAACAGCTTTTCATTCATTTTCCAATTAAAATGGTAATGTAATGAGATTTGGAAAATTCATCCCATCCACAAGTTAATTGCTGTATTCACTGGAAAAATCATGAAATGCCTCAAAATGGAGGAAGAAAAGCTTTTCAAAGTCTTTTAGATCAAGTTCTTAAAACGAAATTGTTTAGATTATAAAGCATAGCAGTTTCTTGCACCTGGCTGACCCGTTCCTTTTTTGAATTAGGATTTTTTCTCTACGTAGGTAGTGTCCCACATTGAAACAAATATATCCTAAAGATCATGAATGATGGGTTCCACCACATTTCCTTGCTCAATTTTAAAGAAAAGTTATATCCCGAGTACAAGATAAGAACTAACGCAAAGGCGTACAAGCTCTCCCCAAGCCATTTAGGCAGCAAGTGAGCAAACACGCATGACTTCATTATGCTTTGTGACCAAATCAGTGCAGCCGAGGGCCCTCAAGTAACAGAATCGTGCCAAGAGCATCAAAGGACCTACCTTTACTAACTGTGAGCAAGAACTACATAAGGAAAGTGATAAACAGGCAGCTCTGCTCCACTCTGATCTTGCCATATCTTTCACGGGATTTTAAAGAGAAGGCTTCATTAAATGCCTGTGGAAGCCAAAAAAAAGCATAGCTGACAGCAACAAGTTTCACACAAGAGAAAAATGCCACAATTATATCAAAAAGAAGACTCCCCAGGCAACAAAGGATGCAACAGCATCGTGAAACCACACACACCTGTATGTCAAATCTCAAATAATGGAAACTTTTTTTCCATGAGCCTTCCTCTGGTTTTGCAGCACATTGTAAACGTTTGGATGATGACTGCCATGTCAGTGTAGTTGTTTAGACATATTCACCCAGATTAAAGAGAAAGGAAACGAAAGCCCAAAGTGCTGCTGCTTAAAGGAAATTCCAACATCTCAAGTGTTCACACATTTCACTAAAAACATGCGAGGCCACGGCAAGGCAAAGTACGCAACTTCAGCAAATGCTGCTTCTATCCTCCCCATAGTCACAGAATTCGTATTACAGGATCACAGACTTCAAGTGTAACAGAAGCTTGGATCGCTTTTAAGCAAGGATGTCTGTGAACACTCAAAGCTTTTAATTATTATTTTAAAAGACATGAAAATATTTTTGCAAATCAGCTTTAAGGAAAAAAAACAATCATTGTTCTTTGCCAGTCTTAGTCTGCAGCCCCTGTGAGCTTGTAAGTATAAAGCGGTCTGTTTTCCATAGTCTCACCTGAGCTTCAAGGATTCATTACATCAAAGTCCCTCACAGCTTCACTGTATTACAATCCCTACATTTTTACTGAAGATAAATATAACTATATTCATTTAAAGCAAAGAATACTCATGTTTTGCTACAGCAGCGGACCTTGTGCATTGTGTATGCTTTGACAATTTTTTTAAACTAACTTCATGTTCAGATGAAAATGCTAGATTATTCTGAACAGCAAGGACAACTTGTTCTTTTACAAGCACGAAAGCACACTCTTTCTTCGGTTTAGTCAGCCAAATGCCAGAAACATAACCCCCTATTTAAATCTACCTGCAATAAGCAGAGACTAAAAATACTCCTACATTGCTTCCAAACATGAAATCTAATTTACACAGAAACAAAATTAGTTATTTCCCCAACAAATAACTGCATCTACAAACGGCCCGACTCACACCTGTGCTAAGAGACAGAGAAATTGGCACCTTCTACCCACGTCCCTCTCAACTCCTGCAAGCGGGAAGCCCAAAGCCGCCGGTGAGTGATCTTTCCCCCCTGGCACTACACACCACCCGTTCTTGCCTCCCCCCCGCACATCCACTCACCCCCTCTCCAGATAAACTCACAACAGATATTCTACTCAAAACACATTCACACCCAGCAATACCTGCTGCTTCCTCGGGTGAACATCTCCAAGTAGCTCAACTTTCCAGAAACGAACCTGAACCTTCTCCATCCTTTATTACACAGGGTCTTCCCATATCTCTGTAAGGATTTCATCACGCTGGTGAGCACAGGGCACACAGTTTCACTGTTTAAGCCATCTGCACCACTGGATCCCTTTATCCAAACTACTCCAATCTGAGCTCATTCGTATCTTTCCTGTCATCTGTATATTTTCATCCTTGTCGATAACCGTACAAGCTGTGCCAGCTACTAACGCCAACCACTCGCTGATTTTCCATGCTCCCCCAGCCCCTTTCCAAATCTCGAGCCCTAACCAGTTTCACATTTCTCCACGATGTGCCAGGTAAGCATCGGTCTCCTTTCACAGCTGAAGACACAGATGCAAAAATGTTTACCAACTTGTTTAAACTGGTGGGGGGAGGACACGACTTGTGAGTTAACACTTGTTGTGATCAACAAAAACATAATGAAGGAAAAGAACTATTTAAGAGCCTCTGATATTACTGTGGTACTGGCATTTGAAGCTGACATACAGTTACGTTTAATAATGTTTTGAAAGCACCTATTAAGCACAAGCTGCATCATAAAAAGGCCATATGTTACTGAAATAGAATTTTGAAACACAAATAGGTATGTAAGGACTGACATTGGGGCTTCTTTTGAATATTTACCACTGTAAAAATAAAGAGGAGAAAAAAAGTCTATAATTCTTCACAGTACCATTCATCCTATTTAAATTGTACTATTAAGCTGTACTGCTGGAAGAGTGGAAATCTACTTACCAAAATGGTAATCCCTTGTTTTGTACATCCAGAAACAGATAGGGTGATTAAACTACACATTATATTTGATATGAAAAAGAATTAAAGAAGGGGAAAAAAAAAAGAATAAGAAACTGGCAGCAGATCTAATTTCACACTCGGAGGATTAGAATGTAGAGAATACACACATGCATTCTTTGCTGACAACAGCACTGTGAAACACTCAGTAGATTGCCGGCACTCCTAGGATTTAAAAGATTTAATGTTCTGCTTCGTTACTTCACAGCATGCAAAAGTTCGGAGGACGAAGCAGCTTAGCAGGAAAGCAAAACACAAGAAAAGGACCTCATCAAACTTATGGGATCCTGATAGACCTTATTTGACAGCATTTTACTGTGCTTAAATTGTGGAAAATAAGAAACAGAGTGCTTCTGTTCCTTTAACTGCATAATCAAAGCCACATAGCCGGTGCCATACTGATTGCCCCAAAAGCAGACCGTACGTGCACTGATGTCCTATTTTTACTTAATCTAATAAAAAGAAACTTCAATCCTTTACCCTTACCCTTTCAAAAAAACCCATGAAGACTGGCAAGAGCAAAAACCAGAAATGAATTGGTAAAACTTACACCTTACTCCATTAGAAATTTTGCTTATACCTGAATACAGGCTGTTTCTCATCCTGGGTCTCCAGGAACCGACACTTCACAAACTCATGCTTTCCAGCGGTCAGCGCCGGGGTGGACCATTGCTCCTCAATGAAGAATAATAATTAGGGCAAAGCATCTCTGCAAGCTGCAGTAATTTCTCCCTTTTCTCTCACGTGCAGCCAAGCAGGAGCAACCCCGCGGGGTAGATGACAGCATTACAATAGCTAATCCCAACGAGTGAAATCCTAAGCGAGGAAATGTGCTCTGAAAATGTAATATTTATTCTAGGAGGATGAGACTCCTGAGAAAAGAGAAAGTCTCAGTAATTAGTCTTCAGGACAGTGGCTCTTTCACCTAAGAATTCTTTTCAAATCTGGGATGTTTAGAAAACAGTAAACCAAGAAAACAAGCTTTTTTGTTAAGCAAGTATCTAAGCACCTGGAAATTTCAGAGGCACACATACAACTGCAATGAAAACTAACTTCAAACAACTGAATTCTGTGTGTAAAGTGCCCTATAAACTATCTGCATAACCCTGAAGATTTTGTGGCTGTTTTTACACCTTTTATGAAAAAACATTTTGGGGGGACGTTTTGTTTCTCTTGCTCTGTTCAGAAAGTCAAAAATCGACCCAAAAGCCACTGGCCCTGTCCTTCCCATCACCTGGTGCCTCCTAGGATGTGCCACAAACATCTCCCAGCATGTGGGAGAAGAGCGATGGATCCCACCCACCAGAACAGCCCAAACTCTGTGGGGGAAGCTGATACCCTCCGCATGCCTTACTCTTGGAAACCATTGCATGAGACCTGTCCTCACGCACTTCTTCCCATTTCCATCCCTAAAGAAACCCACCTGGGCCGGGAAGAGCTCATCCCAACAGGAGATGGTACGGCAGCTCCTTAGGGAGCACGCACAAAAAGGAAAAGCGGTTTCTGTTTTGTCCCTCTTCAAAAGTTGCGACCTGTTGGCAAAGAGCTGGTAACCGACGGCACGTCCTGCACAGTCCCAACTACATCATAAAAATAGACTAAATTAAGCATATTCACTTTGTTAAAAAGCTTATATAAACAGCGGAAGGGTCCGAAGCTATGCACAGACACGTCCAAGCCAGCAGCGAGTCAACCATAACTGATGACAAAAGCCTGCCCCTTCTCCTTTTCTCCCTGTTCCACACCAGCTCCGTTCCCAGCGCCGGCTCGCAGCAGAGCTGCGCGGCTCACGGCACCGGCACGGCCAGCCCGCGGTGCCAGGCCACGTGCCCGCGGCAGGTGGGGGGACAGGCGTGGGCGGCCAACACATTCGAAACCACCGTAAATTGATGATGTTTTGGCAATACAGGCAGCTTCACACGTGCTCTCCCAGCCTGCCGCCATGGCTCTACTCAGCACAGAGAGCTTGAGGGACATATTTTGACAACTAGAATTTCTGTAGCTGACTTTCAAATTTAAAATTATTCAGACCGCATTTCTGCAAGGGATGATGCTCTCTGGGAGTTCACCTGCTCTCCACTCTTACTGGTGGCCATCATCCGCCTCCTAACCCTGTCACGTTTTCCCGAGTACCAGGAAAAGGGACAAGGTTAGCAAAGTCTACTCAGACACAGCAGCTTTTGTGGGTAAAGCACAGAAAGCAAAAGGAAGACAGAACTGAGTAAGAAGCAAAACAGGATTCCATAAGCAGGTCTAGTTGATGCAAAGGTTGAAATATCTAGCTCTGATTTTGTATCATATATGAAAATTTTGTACAGCAGGAACAGCACAGAATGTAAGTAATAATTGCTTTGGAAGAAACAGTAATATGCAAGATGGGAGGAAGTACCGGAGGCCAAGAGCAAACAGGAAGAGCTAATTTGCCAAAGAAAGATATTTGAATAAAAAATTTGAATTAAAAAGCATACATTATTAAATAAAGGAAATGTCAGTGCAAAATGCACATGCATTTTTGTCAAGTATAAGGCAGGTCTAAATGCAGTACGAAATAGCTGCTCTTTACAGGAAATTATTAGAGCTACACAATACAGTGTTTCATTTTGAAAGCTCACTGGACTTACACTAAGCTGGACAGACAAAACAGAATGTTACTCATTACTCAAGCAGCACTGATCTCAGAAGGATATTATGTTTATAACCTGATGCTGCTTACTCATAAGAAAGTCTAATTACAGCCTAACAAGCACACCCACTAACTTCAATGAGACTAGTCAAAGAATAAGACAGGCCCCACCATACGTCAGGTTTGGCAGCTTCCTGATGAAGTACTCCGGAGGAAACAAACTATTCGGCCAGTTAATAGAGGAAACTATTCAACACGGAAGCCAGAGGAGAAGTGATGCAACTTGCTCACCACCGCGGCAGTCACCATCGATGCCAGAAGCAGCACTTGGGAACTTGCAGCTTCCGTGTCAGATCTCCTCATGGCAAACGATCACCTTCAGTAGATCTTTAATTTCGTTGTTTATTTACAGCTTTGGTAAAAAGTTTCTCAATCACTTGTTTTTATTATACTGGCAATTACACAGGGACTTGAGTTATATAGAGGTCGCTGTCTTCTACTGGAGGAACGTACACTTTTGCAGCTGTAATAAAATGCAGAAAGGCAATAAAGGAAAAGTAACTGGGGAAGACACTCAGAACTAAATGGCTGCTGTTTTCAAGCTCCACTTCCCACCATGAGCCAAACATCAAGCGGTGAATCAGTCCTACGTATCTGCTTGGCATACTACAACATACAGAACACACACCCATGCAACTGATATCTCCTTCAAAACCCTGAATATTCAACGTCAGCGATATCAACCTAGATAGCAATTCCACTCCAAGAGCTACCTCTCGGTTTTGAGTATGGCGCTCTGCTCCACTCCTCATGCTACACTCCGCGCTGGCTGCAGAGCACTCCTGATCGTTGTCCCGGCTCAAAGCATCCTCATCCAGCCAGGCCAGAGAACTAAGTGGCTGTGAGCTGCCTCTGTTACAGGGCATCACAGCTGGGACCGCCGAACCTTACAGAACCAGCCGACGGAGAGCACGCTGAAACGCGAAGCTGCTGGCAACGCAGGGACGGGAAGACAGTGACACATTATGGGGAAGCTGTGCCAAACGGACTACATGTGGACTGTTTTCCAAATAACTTCTGTGTTCTTTATTGATATGAAGTTGCCTTTGTGTTCTGGCTAGAGATGGATTTGGTTACACAATGAGATTAAATAAAAGATTTCAAATGTTTATATTTGGGTACATAATATTATGATTGAGCCCAGGTACCCACATTTCACATACCGTTTACATTCTTCCTTCTTTTGTTTCCCCTCACTTCCACCTGAGTTACGACCACCCCAGCTCCCATCAGCTCCGCGTGCCACTTTGAAACAGGACCTCTCCCCCTCCGCCTTCAAACCACGTTCCTCCTGGCCAGGAACACTTTCCCCTCCGACTGGAAAGGATGGGATCCGGCCAGAGCCCCACTGCCAACGTCACCCCGCTTTGTGGCAGGCCGACTCCATTCAGCAGAGAGCTAATGTAAGCACAATTAATGTAATCTCAGTTACACAGGCACAGGGGTTCTGCATCTGGTTAGTCCACGTGCGACATCTCTGGTGCCCGTCAGACAAAGCCGGACTTTCTTAAGCTGCGGCAGGCTTAGCTGTGGAGTTGAACCCAACTGCACTCGAGGGCTGGCGATTTATAGGGGAAAGTCTGTGTTGTGTTCATAACAAGCTATGTATAATTTGTTGTAAAAGCTGAACAATGGCCTGGATAAAGAGAATATCCACAGCAGTTGTGTTCCTGATGGATCGCAGCACTAGCAAAGTCTTAAAACACCCAGGGGAGTTAAATACCTGTGTTTTTGAAAAACAAACAAACAAACCACTCCAACAAACAAACAAACAAAAAAATTGGGGGGGGTGGGGTGGGAGTAGAGCTTGGCACATACCTCCACTGACAAATTGCACGTTATGTCTCTCTGGTCCAAAATTCAAGCCGCCTACATCGATAGCCATTTGATCGGTTACAAAAACACACTGCTTTTTGAAATGCCTTTAAACTCAGTTCATCACAGCAGCATAGCCAGCAGGCTGTGTGCACACGTGGTCCTCCCGCACTCCACCTCGCCCCGCTGCCCGGCTGCAGCGGCCAGGAGGAGGAGGATGAGCCGTTGCAGGCATCGGCCACAGCAAGGGGCAGCACCGCCACCCCACATGCAGTGTGCATCCACCCTTTTTGCCAGTTCTCCCCACATGCATTAAGCAAAGGGGAAGTTGCCATCACGCACATACAAAATGAGCCGAAGCCTAACATGACAAGATAACTTTGGATACGTACTAACTGGTGAATCAGACATTTTTCCACCCCTTCTCTCTTCCCTCTGCTAACTGAGAAGTCAAACTAATCCCTCCCCTTTGAAACTGTAATATTTAGATCAGAGGTGTAAAAGCAGACTCAGGTTGATCTTTAATTATAATTTCTACATATATTTTGGTTACAGTCTTAATAAGGGCATGCTAAAGGCCCTTGGGTCTTATTTCCTTTCCCCTTGATTTTATCTCGCTTCATTCAAATTACTGTGTATGACTTTATACAATTCAGCTGTTCCAAGCATCGGAACCTGAATGTGGTAAGAATCAGACCACCAACAATTCCTACGGCGAAGGCCGCCCCAACACACACAGACACCTGCAATTTCTTTTACATGCCGATCCTAGCAATGCTGCAGATAGCTCTAGGTGGTTTCAAGCACGGACCGATGTGCTGCTCCTCAGTGAGCTGGGAGAAGCAGAAGGAATGAAGGAGAAGGACAAACAAACCAAGGTGGTCATTATGTCATTGCATTTATTTTTCAGGATGCAGTCCTAAGCAAAAGCTCTCGGTTTCCTGCATCAGCAGGGACAGACAGTTGGGATTCCTGCTCTGCTCAAGAGGAAGGACTTCAAAAAGCACACACAACTGGTTCTCAGGCTCTTCAAAGTGCTCTAGAAGCAGGAAAATACCAGACTACAACATATTCAAAACCCAGTAATAACAGTGGCAGCTTCTGCCACCTTCTCACATTAGAGAGATATCTGCAACCTACCCAACCAGTGAACTGAGATAAAGAACAAACCAGTATGATCAGCGCACAGAAAAATGGAAGTCAAGAGGATAAGAGGGAGGATGAAGGCCTTCTCTGAAATATTTAATTATTTTGGTAAGTTACTGTACTGGAAATTTTAAAGACTAGCTTGGAAGACTGTGGGTGGTAAAGGGTAGAGGTTGCAACAAAGTAGAAAAATGCTTATTTTCGATCAGTGTTGTCAGATGTGCTCTTCGACTTGTGTCTCTGCTTCCCTGGTGAAGAAGGAAGGGCGCTATAAAGGGGTTGCTCTGCTTCCGAGCAGAAAAAAGGAAAAGAAGCAAGCAGGTAAATGTCTCAAAAGAGACAGCTTCAAAAGGAACCGACAGCGCCAGCACCATTAACTGGAGAGACTGCCTGCATAAATCCATCCATATTTGAATGTGTTAATTTCCCCAAAGCTTCCAAATAGCCTTTGCCTCATTACCTCAAGGAAAGGGAAGAGGTCTGAATGAAGCAGGTCAAAAAAAACAATGCAGCATGACTGTGCTGGTGACAGGAGGATGGGCTGACCTCCGCACAGACGCGCCGTAAGCTGATGACATGATTTCATCCACCGGAGCCTCCCACGGTAGTGCTTGTTTGAAATGCTGCTGCCCGCCCCGCTGCGATGCCAGCACGCCTGTTTACACAGCCACGCTGACAATCAGATCTGGCTTCACCGAGCAAAACAAAAACCGCAAAAACATGTTGGTTTTTTTCCCCCCCTCTCTTTGCATTTGTAAGTCAAACCCAGTCCTGGCTCCGGGTCACAGGAGAGCTGTACGGCTGCGCTGGAATCACTGAGATGGGTGTGCATGCGAGCATGGGGTGGAAACACGGGATATGAATTCATCTTGTAAAAACATAGTTTAAGCCAGCTCTCCCTGCCAGAGACAGATTTATCTAGGCTTAGAGGAATTTATAAATGAGCAAGTAAAACCTATCCACATAAGCCTTTTTTGGAGACAAAGCTACATCTCATGCAGTACCGTATCATGTATCCAACAGGCATTTTCGAGGGATGAAGAAACAGCACCATGTTCCGAAGATGCTGAGACCCTGTCACTGACAACATCTGCTGTCACTAGACTGCAGAAGAGAGGCCCCTGGAGAGCGCACGATGCGAGCTACTGCTCAGGAGCTGCCTGTGGCTGGCACGCCTAGGCAGAAATCCCGACTGTAGGGCACCAGAGGACAGATCCTGAAACTGAGTCCCAAGAAAGGCAACTGTCCAAGGCCTGTCACCTGCACTCCCTGAACAGCCATGAGCAACAAAACACACGTAAGAAAATTCCACCTGCAGAAGCCAGTGCTCTGGTGTTCTAGCGCGTGTAACGCTCGCGTTCAAACTGAGCTTTCAATTCAAGGAAAGACTGAGTTGCTAAAACACTTGTCAGTGTTATAACCAGGGTTTCGACTGCAGCTGAATGCCTGTTTCTGTTACTCCGCATCAATTCCAAATACCCTCAACCCAATTTACTTCAACTTTAAAAAAGATAAAGTTTCTCATTTATTTGCCTTATTTTTGCATCTTGTTTCATTCACACATTCACAACTGCTTAAATGAGCACGGATTGGAGAAGACTATTTACTGAGTTCTCAGTAGCAACGTAAACAATATTCATGCCCAAAGGAAAAAAAAACCCCACATCACATTTATTAGAATACAGATATCTTTCCAAACACTTGATTCCACAGAGTTATTACAGCACACTCGAACAGACCTCCTCCACCACTACAGTGAGAAAACATTCAGATGTGAACTCCTGCTTTGAAATAGAAGAAAAAAAAAATTGGCAGGCTCCTGCAGGATGTAAAAGCAGCCTCACGTGCAGTAAGGATCACGTGTGCAACAACTCAGTGGAGAAAAGTAGCTGGAGTCATCAGTTTGAGTAATTCTCGCAAAGAGACATTTTGGAGAACAAAGTAACCATATATAAAGTCACGTGCACTGAAAAAATAATGTGAAATAGGTAGTAAGGCTTGTTTCCTGCCCCCCCCCCGCCCCGCTGCAGAAAACCTCTCCATTACTTATACAAGGAAAAGTAATTAATGCCTTTTATTAGCAGAGAAACAAAAGGTATAATTCCCAGTTGCATCTATGCATCATCTTTGTAATCCATATTCCACACATTTTATAAGTCAGTAATTTGGAAAATGAGCATATGCACACAGTTTAATCAAAAGCAGCTCCAAGAAGTGGCTTAACCAAACCCAGCACTAACACGTAGAAGCTTTCAGCTCACTTAAAAGTTAAGTTGCAAAGCTTGATCTTTAGCTCTTCAGGCCTCTCAAAGCCAGCTCCTGGCACTACGCCATGCTACGCAGCTCAAAAAAGGGCATCAAGATTTGGAAGCACATCCTAATGATGTTCATTTATGTGAAAACTGGTGCAAGTAGGCAAAATTGCGCAAAGTGTAATTTATCAACTCTCCCAGCTACCTTCCTCAGGTTTACATTTATTTCTATTTAACAGATATTTTCTTCTCATTTAAGTATTTCATGAAAAGCCCCAAAACAGGAAGACCAGAAGCTCCTAGTACTGCGTTTCCCTCAGCTCTGACAACAGCACGAGAAGCTCTGGCAGCCTGGCATCACACTGCAGGTGCTTCAAGAAACTTGTGCTGCTCACAAAAACTTCTCAGCACATGCTGTGTCCAGTGCAGTTACTGTACTTCTGTAGAAGGACGCATTTGATGTATATCCAACAAAACTAACTGATTGTAGCAGTTGGAAAACAAAGATAATGTAACTGAGGGGTTTTTCGCCTGGTTCTTAGAAAGACATCGAACTAACACGGGGTCATGCTTACTGGAAGCCCTGCCTACTTGTTAAAAGCTGTTTGCATTAGAAAATTCCCTACTGTAAGGACACAAACCTCATAGGCTTGATCAAAATTTGTATGACAGATACAGGCACATAAAGCTCCTATCTCCAGCTTCAGAGCTGCTAGTGTTTGGGCTTTTTCCTGCTTTCTTTTTGCTGAGCACGTGGCCTCTGTTAGTCCTTTCAGCACCTTGAAATGCTGCAATTAAATGGCAAACTTGACATGACATTTCCATAGATACGGATTACACAAGTAATGCCAGGGGAACCCAGACTTTGAAAAAACATCACAACTCAAATATTTTGCAGTTATTTATTATCTTCAGAATATTATTAAAATTTGTATTGCTCCTGTATGTTGCAGAGTGCAAACTCTTAGGGAAGAGGAACAGGATTTGAAGTATACTTTCAGACTGTTTTTTCTTTTAGGGTGAAAAATATTTTTATCTTTTATAACTTCTAATTGTCAAACATATTTCTAAGAGAGATGATTGTCTCAGACGTGTATTATGAGCCTGGTGTAGAGGTTACTGGATGAAACTCCACGAGCTGGGCATGTCTGACGAAGTGTTCACAGAGACTTAGCTCTGTAAAAGCTTAATATGAAACCATACATTTGGGCAGAACAGAAAAACAGGCTACCCCAATTTTGCATCCAGATGATAATTTGGAGCTTATGCTCATCTTAAAACTGGCCCCACCTCTTTACTTTAATGTGGGTGCCAGAACTGCTGTCTTTCACCTCCATCACTCCCATGGAAAACTCCCATTGCCTACAGTAAGAGACTCCAACCTGAGCAGTACAAACACACAATATGAAACATCATCTTCTCCCAGCCATTTACGGCCTTAAGAGAAAATAAAACAAATGGGGATAATAAAACAAACAGTGAGGTTGATGGACAGAAGAAATGGAAGTAGAGAAAAAAAACACACACAGCTTCACAGTACTACTATAAGCATGGGTAGTTGCAATGGAGCCTATAGATTTGTACTGTTTATTTTGAGTTGCAAGATACAAATAAAATACTGCAACTTAAACAACTATTACTCATTAGACTCAGGTATGTATTAAGCCTTTATATATTCAAATGATGAATAATTCTGCATATATCACTCAGCAAAAGCTCATGCATTCTGTATGACATGAAAGAAAAATAAAACAAGCAAGTCAAGGAAAAACACTGAATGACTGAACATTAGAATTGGCAAGGACAACAACAATGAAGCTATCACTTCGCTGACACGTGAAGTTAATACGCAGTACCAAGAACAGGGGCGAAACTACCTGACCATCAGGAGAAGGCAGCAAAGCTTGGAAGAACAGGATCATAGCAAATACTCAGAAATACTGACGTGCTTACTGCTTTCTGCTAAAGAGCAAACAGCAGCGAGAGCACGGCTTTGCAAGATGCTCCGGCTAGCTGCTGCCCTCTCCCCTGGTTTGCTGGCTCAACAGCAGGGGCTGTGCAGAAATGGTCCAGACAAAAGGGAACATAAGGCAGAGGTATACAAGACAGTGAACCAAAAATGTGCGGTTATCCAGCCAAGGTTCACTCTCTTTAAAACACCTGACTCTCTAATATTACCCACGTTTCTAATACTTGAAGCACCTGCATGATGTAGTAAAGCAGGCAAAGATGTAAAAGTTCAGGCACGTGCTAATTGCAAAAGGTGAAAACAGCAAATATGGACAGATTTAATGCTTTTAAGGAAGCTGTATACCTTCTGGAGAGGGCAAATTTCCAAGAGTCACAATGATATCTGGTTTGAATTTCTACTGTCTTGAAGTTTATTATAATAAATCGTGGTTAAGAAGAATTTGTGTAAAAATAGAAGCAGGTTACAGAGAAGTGAACTATTTCTCAATTTATAACATGGGCATGAAAATACTCTGCCTCATTTACATCTCCATTATATTGAAACCTCAAAGTAGACTGAGGGTAAATTTTTTTTAAAGAAGCTTCACAACAAAGCACTTGACAGATAAGCTTTGGAAAAATCTTGCTGTCGGGGCACTAACCTGCAGCAGAAGGTTCCAGGAAGGAACTCCTTAAACTCTGCAGTAGTTCCTTTCTCAGACACCAAAACTCACATCAGGCTTCTGACAGATTTGTAGCAGTCGGTAAAAGTCAGACAAGCAAAGTTGCTCCTATCTCTAACCACACACCCTGTCCCAAGGCAAAGGTACCTCATTTGCACATGAATCAACTCCGGAATAAACACAGTTTTCCTCCCAGAAACCAGAGTCTGTTTACCTTGGTATATGCTCAGTTAAAATGCACAGATTTCTCATGCAGGGAAGTGGAAGAGCTTGGCAATTGTAGCCTCTCCTTGAAACACTGGTTTCAACTTCCAGATCACTTCCCATCGCAGAGCCAGCCAACAGCACTAGGAAATCGCTCCAACAGACCCAAGATTGAACCGTGTATTAACGTACTCATCAAACCAAGTGCTGGCAGCACCGGCTAAGGACAAACGCTCGTTGTTGCTACATCCCACAACTCAGCATAAGGACATCTCCAAGTAAAGGACCATCTTTACACTTGAAGTGCAATGTACTAAAGTTTTAAGCTTAAGTTCGAAAGGATATTCTATTACAGCACCAACCTTGTGTTGCACTGCTGTCAACACAATGCCTCCTGCTAAAATTGCTTCTAGTTCAGTAATACTCTCAATCTGCTCAAATACCCACTAAATATCTGTCTGTATAACATTCAAATCACGTTATGCATTAACATTAATGTTAGACTTCAGCTTTAACCACACAGTGAAATTTACTCAAGTAGAAGAAATAAGAAAACTTCTAGAACTGTGAACACCAAAATTACATGTAACAGCCCATTATACACACAACTCTGTAGCCACACCAACTTCCAAAATATTTGTTACCCCCAAAGAAATTTCAGTGTTCTTCCAAAGCCAACCTGTTTGTATAGACTAAGAGCACAAAAGAATGTCCAGCTCAATCACGGTCTTGCAGAACTTTCACCACAATTTCTACACACCACCAAAATTTAGCATTTACCAAAAACGTCACCATAATTTTCTCACGGCCATTGTTCCTCATAATCTTTGTTATGAAGATTTATACCAAACTTGCATTGACTCCAGTGGCATTCAGTTTGACAAATGATGGCAAGACAGATGATGGCATTACTGACAAATACTGAGTTTGGTATGGGAAATGTAAATATCAGCAAGCTCTCAATTTTCACTTTATTGTTTTCATCAGCCGAACCTCAACTCTAATTTGGGAGCATTTTATTTCAGTCGAAGAGCTCATCCAGTAGAACAAGTCAAACTTTGTTGGTTCTTGCCCAGGGGATAGGTGTGTTTTTCAAATTATACTCTCACAGACTAGGAATAAAGAGGATAGGTTGGGAAAAGAAAATCATGATGGAGCTGGGCTTCAATTTAGTTGGAGACAGTGGAAAAGAAAATACTGACAAGGTATCAGAAGGCTTGGATACTTTTTATATAGTGAAGTATCAGAAAAAAAACCATTCCAGCAAATACAACTCTTAAAATATTTTTAATGCAGCTTATTATAATAAAATATCCTATTTCTTTAGTCTTCATGCTTCACCCTCTAACCTTATGACCCTGTGCAAGTTCCTGAACAACCTTCATATTTCGTACATATAATTTCTATTTGGCTAATATCTACCCTAAAAAGCAGATTTTATATTAAAGCTACTGAAATTTCATCCTCAGGCATTATTAGAGGGTTGTTTGTGTTTTTTTTTTTTAATAATCCTGAAAACTTGTGGATACTGCAGTATTTCACATTTCAAGGAAAATCGCTGCAATTGAAGTGTCATTGGTAGTTTTGAGTAAATTAATTAGCGTCCATGAGAAGACGCCTGGCTAATAGCCCTGGAGAAACTTGTCTACTGTTGTTCCATTTTGATCTGTAAAAATGTCTGAATTTTTGTATTAGAAATGCAGATCCCGTCTAGCCTGGAAGATCAAGAGCCTGCAAAACAGTGGCACTGCAAGAGTAACAAACCCAGGAGTGCAGACAACAACACGAGAGTTCTTGTAAAAACTTCAGAGTTTCACAAAAACTAAACTAATGTAGCGGGTAAGGAAACACTGTGCTCCTTTCACCATAAAAACCCTAAAGTCTTACCAAACAGCCTTCACAAAAAACAAAAAGATCAGAACGGACATTTTTGGTATTGAGTGGTGGTGGTGGTGAGGAGAAGGAAAACAATAGCGTCTTTCAAGCCCTTCTTTTTCATTCCGCACTGTAAGATTATTAAAAAATAAGATGTAAGTAAATCAGAAATTATTATCCTTTCCCAGCTAACAGAGTAGACACATAAGCTATGTCTACATGGCACTGCAGTAGATATAGGCAGTGCCACTGTCCACACGGTACTATGCTGTAATACAGCAGAGTCTGGGGTGGTTGCACCAGTTATTGTGTATAAGCTTCTTACCTCAACTCCGAAGAGGGAGGGAAACCCATCAAACTACTTATATCAACAGCTGAACTTGTTTAAAACCCAAGCTTTATTCCTAATTTGACATAAGTTTTGACTTAATGTCTCTCCTGTAAGACAGTGAAAAGTCTGTAAATTTATGCCGGCCACAGTGATGCCTTGGAAAGATGAACGATGTGGCCCTTTGGAATACAACTGAGAAAAAATTTCATGTGCTACAAGAAACATCAAACTGCAATAACCTTCAGTTCCAAATAATTTACTCTTGAAGAGAACTAGATCTTAAAAAAAAAGAGAGAAAAAAAGGAAAAAAAGGCAATTTCGTGTGGGCCTGCCACAAGTTTTTAATTCATTTTGAAGAAACAATACATAAGTAGTAATTTGCCTAAGTAGAACTTCACGCTTTTTGGTCAACAGGTAAGCAAGGTTGTTTCACAAAAATCACAGAAAGGGTCAGGAACATGTCTGCATGGCACACAGAAGGCACAAGGCCATCAAAGAATATTGCTTCTGAAATACCCATAGGCAAATTAGCACGACTTAAAATAGTCAGAGAATTCTTAAATTTCAGCTCGGCCCTGTTGTTCCAGTTTCTGCTGCGATGAGAGTTAAACCAGGACACTTGTCCTATCCCAAACACAAACAGATGGAAAGAACAGAGTTTATAAAAAGTTTATAAGAACTCTCCCATTACAGCTCTAGAGTTCAGTTTAACTTTGTACTATCTTAGTCTGACAATGCTTTCCCTTTGCCCACACTATTTGGAGGTAAGGGACAAAAACATGGGAAAATAATTCAGATGCTACATACAATTCTCCATTATTTGATTCCCAAATATAAGATGATTAACTATTTAATGAAAAAGTGTATAGACAAATACATAAACAACTTGACTGGAGTTTACTTGAGCTCTATAACCATAGAGTGGCATGTCCACAAATTCCTGGTCTTCCATAAAAAAAACCCAAAGGTTTACTCTCTAATCTTTTAACACCAAATAATGGTCTTCTCTCTCTCCAAATTTTTCAGACTTCACTTAAGCCTGCACACAGTAAGTAGAGGCACACTCATGCATTCATGCTCTTCCAAAAAAAACAACCACCTAGAACTTCCCCCAGTGGGTAATGCCAATTTAAGAACAATCAGGAAGAGCTTTGTAAACCAGCAGTGAACAAAAGATGTTTCTGGTGTTGTGATGAAGGCGACACTGACACAGCAGAGTTAGCGGGCATTGTATTCCTCCTGAGCAGCTACTGCAAGTTTCAGCAAACGGGAAGACCAGCCTCACGATTTAATCACGATTTATGTCTGAGTTCAGGATCAAAGTGCCGGGCTGACAGACTTCTGCCAGCTTAAAAGCAGGTAATGTCACCTTCTCAGGAAAAAAAATAAATTAGGTGGAGGACCTGAAAATTAAAAGCCAACTTCATTTCTGCACGGGTTGTCTCCTACGTGCTAAGCCTGCAGGCACGTCCCACCCCAGGGACTGCCACACATGCCCAAGTGCATCTTCAAGCCACCAGCTCGAGCCCCGGTGCAGGGGGGCTGTCCCTGAGCTGAGAGCGGGTGTACGGGTGGCTGCCCGCCACCCGGGGCCACGGCAGCGACCGGAGCAGCTGGCAGTACAGAGAGCTGCAGTCCTGCTCTGCACCTCACTAGCTTCACGTTAGAGACTACGCTGCACCCACAGCAGCGCCTGTTAAAAGTCGATAAAGAAAACCAGAGTGGGTTTTACATAATACATCACAGGACATAAATGAAAGCAACTTCAGATTTAAACCCTTCCTTAGACTAAACTCTCCACTGTGGTTTTCCAAAGCCCCATTTATTCCAACACGATTAAAAAAATGATGGTGAAATAAATCAATGTTAGCAAGCATAGAGGATGGAACACAGCACATATGATTCTTTACTAGGTAACAATAAAATACCAGGTTTTATAAAACCTAAGAAGAGGAGGAAAACTGTCACGAGGCGACTGGCTCAAGCCGACGCCGGCAGCGGTGCAAGGCTGCTGACCACTCGGCAGTGGCAAGGGTTAAGGAGCAAAAAACGGAGGGCAAGGCCTGCAAACTGTCACCCTCCGGTTGGCAGCTTCCTAGGAGGGCTCAGGAAACACAACCAGGTTTTGTTTGTTTCATGTGACAAAGAGGCAGCCCAACGTCACCGGCTTAAACAAGTTTTGAATTCACCTGACAGAGCTACTGACTGTATAGTCACGAAGAAACTCCCTTTTTAGTAAATAAAGATTACTTTTATTATTCAGTTAGGTCTTCCACATGTAAGCAAACAGAAAGTTGAATGTGCTGTGGAGATGATGTTTTATTTGTGCTTTCCCCTCCAATCCTTTACACATTTGCAGCCGTGCTACAGAGCACTTCTGTGTACCTGGCACCCACGTGTTTCAAGATGAACGAATGAACGCAATGAATGCTGGAACTGCGGCAATAACACCTCTCGGTCCTGCGGACGGGGAGATTCCAGCATCGATAGGGAATAACCTGGACTAGGGACGCTCTGCAGGGAAACCATGCACCCCCCACTACGAGAGGGAAACAAACCACGCAAACTTCGGGTCCCAGTGCTGGCGAGTCCCACTTCAGTCAGCAACAACTCAGCCGGCACAGAACACCCCAGCTGGGCACCACGTACCACTCCAATCCTCTGTTTAACAGCAGCACAGGCCTGCTCGGGCGCAGAGCTGGCACAGCATCTTCCCCTCAGCCGCTCGGTTTTTCTGATATTTTGCATCTTTGCTCGCAGTGGCAGGGAGGTGATCGTCCCCCTGTACTCAGCCCTGGTGAGGCCACACCTCGAGTGCTGTGTCCAGTTTTGGGCCCCTCACCACAAGAAAGACATCGAGGCCCTGGAGCGTGTCCAGAGAAGGGCAACGAAACTGGTGAAGGGGCTGGAGCACAGGTCTTATGAGGAGCGACTGAGGGGAACTGGGACTGTTTAGTCTGGAGAAGAGGAGGCTCAGGGCAGACCTTATTGCTCTCTACAACTACCTGAAAGAAAATTGTGGCGAGCTGGGGGTTGGCCTCTTCTCGCAGATAACTAGTGACAGGACAAGGGGAAATGGCTGCAAGTTGCGCCAGGGGAGGTTCAGGTTGGAGATGAGGAGAAATTTCTTCTCAGAAAGGGTGGTCGGGCATTGGAACGGGTTGCCCAGGGAGGTGGTGGAGTCACTGTCCCTGCGGGTGTTTAAGGAAAGGTTAGACGCAGTACTGAAGGACATGGTTTAGTGGGTAATAGGTGGTGGGGGGACGGTTGGACTAGATGATCCTTGAGGTCTCGTCCAACCTTAATGATTCTATTCTACTCTATTCCCTTTGTTCTAGCCCACCATAGCAGACTATAAATCAGATGTTTAAATTCCTTGATCTGGGAGAGAAAGACACCATATTCTTATTGCTCCCTCCCCATGTGGCTCTGACCACTGTCTCTCTCCCTGCCTCTTCGTCCCACCTCCCTGCCTGGGACACCCAGCTCACGACAAGGCTCCCCAGCTCCTGCTCTTACCTCAAAGGCTTTCCCTCCCCACATTAAGGTGGCCAGAAACATCTGGGGCTGCTGGCTCTCCCCCCTGTTACCATGTCTGCCTTGCTGATATTTTACTTTTAAGAGAACCATATGAAAATCAGCATGACAATGAAGCAGGGCCAAGCCACTAATCAGAAACCATTCGAAATTAATTTCCTTAAAAACGTAAAATATAAACACTTGCACAGTAGGAAGAGGACCAAAAGCTCTCCAACACCAAAATGAAAAAAACTATCTTTTTCTTTATTGAAGTATGACATCATTGAGGCTCCTCTACCTTTTTAGAATTTAGATAATTTTTAAAAGTATCTTTTGGTTTATTCAGTTAAAAAATAAGAAGAGAGACAGCATGCGAAAGAGAAACAAAAAGAAAAGAAACAAGTGGAGGTTTTTCCACTGTAGAAATTATGCAGACACACATACCCGAGATAAAATACCAGCCCCGTATATACCTTAAAAACATTTAAAAGCATAAAAGTACTTGAGAGATCTTATAGTTTTTAGAGCACTTAAGATTTAATCCTGCAAAAGCTTATGCATTTCACTGACTGTGCCAGCAGTTCCCTTTAGATGGTGCAAGAGGAGATAAACTGTACATATTTGTAGAATCATGCCCTAATAATTGCATTAATTCCTAAAATACAAACAAGAATTCTAGAAACACATCACAGAGCCATAGAGTCACTAAGGTTGGAAAGGACCTCCGAGATCATCAAGTCCAACCGTCAACGTAACACTACGATGCCTACTAGATCATGTCCTGCAGAAAGGTTTCTTTGGAGCATTCTTATCCATCCCAATTTTCAGTATTCAATATGACACCAACTGAGCAGAAAAACCTTTAATAAATCAAAAGTGCAAGGAACGCAAGGTGCAGTGTGCAGACTATATATAATCTGCATCAGCGTTGTCTGTGGATTTTTGTGCAATCTTCTCCCAACACTTAGCACTCAATGTACACCCACAGTTTCAGGCTTTTCTACATTTTTTCCCTATTTCACCAGGGCAGACATTCCAAATGCCTTTTTCTGGATAGTGCCTTCTCAGTTCTTGCCCTTTAGGTTTGAAGCACCTGTAAAGCCAGTTTTCAGAGAAGACCCTTATTCACTACCAAATATTGATATAATCCTACACATTTAAGTAGGATTTTTATGCTTTCATAAACAAACAGAAGACAAAAATCTTCCTTTGTTATCACAGCAATGATCTGCAAACAGGATTTCTTTCTGCACGGTTCGTCTGTTTTCTGTGTTTACATCCATGGGATTTTTTTGCTGGTATTCAGCGCTCGGAACAGTACTATGACCTCTTCCACATTCAATCACAGTCATAAAACATGTGCCAGACCTAAATAAAATCAATATATCTAAAAATAGCGACATAAATAGAAGACTCATATTTACCATTCAGTTCAGAATATTCTGCGTTCATCATCAGGTGCCAGCCAGGACAAAACGAAGCGTCTCGGACCACCAGCAAACGCGTGGTTCTGACTGAATAGTTTGGATGCAGTTTGACAATGAAAATACTTTTTAAAACAGAAACCAAGCAGGCAACAGCAAGCTGAATAGCGGGTGGAAAGCACTAGTAAGCGCATTCTGTGGCACATGCTGCTGCAAATCACAACAGGCAATTCCACTGTTACAGGTTAAATCAACCTACAAACAATAAATATCATTCTGGCAACTCTCTAAGAATCATTAACTAAGTGCACGTTTAGCACAGATTTTATCTCAATTCATCTGACACCATTCAGAGGCTAAAAGAGCCAGGCTTCCACAACAAAATTACATCAACTCCTTATTAGTAAATAACTTTCAGAACAAAACAGGAGTCAAAGTTTTCACAGTTTAAAAGGCATAAATTTAAAAAGCAGTTTTAAATCAACTATGAATAAAACCTTTGTAGAGTGAAACAGCTATATTCCCAGCACTTGTACCAGGCAAAACACCCGTGCAGATGGTTTGCTCAATATCACTTTTTCTGCAAGAGAAGAATCAATGCTGTCCATTTGCATTAGAACAGCCAGACAAAATCTCTGTGTGTGATAATTTGCTGTAGCTGGAGAGAATCTGCAATGAGAGCTTGAAAGTTTTCATAGCAACCCACACTGCCTCTATGTGCACGAGGGATTAAAAAGGAGCCGCTTCTTTTGCTCGCTGCCCAAGCCCAGTCTCACACAGGGCACAATCCCAATGCCACACACCTTGTGCTTTGTCCAGGTTGAGTCCCAAAATTTCTTCCTGGTCTTCCCTTGGGTTTTTTACTTATTCATCATCTTTCTCTTGCCTAAACACATCATCTCTCTTCGCCCTCTCCTCCAGCTTCCCATTTGAAGCCTCTAATTCAGGTCATCCAAATTGTTGCATGGACATAGGTATTTTTTGGGGTTGCACTGTATCAGTTTGGCTCTAATTTCTCTCTCTGTGTTGTTTTTTTACAAGTCATCTAAATGAAGGGCAGTTCTTACGCTGTAATGATTTAAGCAGATCAATGATTTCATACACATGCTATTTTTCGCCTACAAACACCACAGCTGAGTGACAAAAATAATTACTTTATACTTTGACTTGGATGCTTGTATGCAATACAAAACTCAAAAAGAAGTGAAATAGGAAACTCTCAGCATAATAAATTGTTTCTGATATGGATCAAATGCCTGATTTTATTAGGAAATAAGAGCACTTCAGCTAACTGCAGTGCTTATTACCATGCAAAGCTTTTCCAGAATAGATGGGAAAACTCCATGGTGTGTCCAACTCCCATTCAAGCTAGCTTAACTCAAGAACTACAAATACGTAGTAATGATATACACAGGGAACAGCTAATGCCAGGTATGCTTAGCTAAGCAGGGAAACCCTTTCACAGCTGCATAATGTAGGCAAAATGAAAGGAAAACTTTCGAGAATTACCTATAAAGAGAATAAAATATGTCAGTCTGCACCGGAGATCAGAAGCCTTACTTTACAATACGTTATGAAAGAGAAATGATTAAACATCAGACAATACAATAGCCCTGGAAAAAGGCATGGCAGCCATTACTTACAAAGGAGAAGAATACGGCAAAAAAGTGAGGCCCTTGCAGATTCAACAGAGCTACATCTTGAATGGCTTACTACTGGTAATATCTTCCACTTACTACACTAATATCTCCCACACATGGAGTACAGTTTGTAGGATACGTAGTTAAAGCAAAAAGCCTTCCATCAGTCTCAAGTGACAAAGTTAGCAGTATCAACTTCATTGTCTCAAAAAAAAAAAAAAAAAAAGATGGAGAAAAACCACGGTATTGTTGTAGCCTTGGAGAACCGTTCACCATACTATCAACTGTATGTAGGTAGCACAGTGGCTTTGAATTCCCTTAAGACTAAGAGAAGGACAGGAATCAATTGCTCATCCCCTACCTTGTCCCAAGCCGTAGAAAAAGGTGAGCTGCTTCTCACATTGTCGTGTCTGACAAAAAAACCACACTATGTACCTAAGACCGCGCCTGTGGCACGCCGCCTGCGGTGCAGGCGGGTACCCTGCCTGGGATACAGGGCTTGCTGCTGCCTGACGCAGCAGAGTGAGGTCTTCACAACACGCAGAAGCATTTCAGAAAGCCCCTGAAAAGAAAAAAAAAACTAAAATCTTAAAATGCCTTTTCCATGTTTCTCCAGTCTCTGTGGTCTTCTGTTCTCTCGACAGGACTGGTTTCCCTTTCCTTTTACTCCAGGTAACGGACTGGGACAGAGAGCACCCCTTGGGAGCGATGATGCAGCTGCTCACTGCCAGCTGCTGCTGCGCCCTGACAGGGACAGCGACGAAAGGGAAGATGAAGTTACAAGACACGCATGAAGCACCAAAGGCTGAGAAGCCCCAGCAAGAGCCCGATTCACTGATGGCTGAGCTCATTAAATAAAAAAAAAAGTGAAAATTGGACAAAAAGGAAAAACGTGCCTAGTTGTCTTAACAGTGTTTGAAACTGTGTAACTAAACTTGACTCTAGTATGTGTTTTAGTTATCTTGATGAAGAAGACTTGCGGCAAGCAGATACAAATCTCCCCGTTAGGGAGTACTCAAATCACCAAAAATAAGTGACCATCCAAATTTCAGCCAGAATAAGAATAATTTTATCTGGTTTATAATCACGTAACATGTACAGCATCTTTCCTCTTTTGAATAACAGGCATCACTTACAAACCTTAATGCATTTCATTTGTAACATTGCTTCCTGTTCCTGATAGGGAAAGGAAAATTCATGAGGCAAATATTTAGCTCCAGGCAACAGGCCAGTATAGCAACAGAAAGTTTTACACTTGTGCCAAGATTTCTTGGTTTCCTTTTAAAATGAAAATCGTGACAATTATCTTGATGCTCTCTGATGAATCAGATCTGTCTGTATGAAAAAAAGACTTTTTTTTGTTTCCAACGCGCTATTTTACAAGCTTATTCACTTTCTTTAAAAAAAAGCAGCTTATGTACCAACTTAAAAGCTAATGTGCTTGCATGAAAACATTCGTAACCAGTCAAGCCACAGAGATTTTCAGTCGGTAAACCTGAAATGCCAATTGAAAGAGATACAGAATTTCATCAAGGGGACGAATTTAGAGACACTTTTCAAAAAATACAGTTATTGTCCACTTTGTTCAACATTTTCCAATCCACATTATATATCTGACTGGCTTGTAGTGCCAATCCTTAATAATGTCGGCTTTTCAAAAACGATCTCACCACAAATTAAAGCCCCAATTGAACTTGAAAAAAATCCCAAGCACTTCACATTCCATGCCCATGCTGCTTACCACCATGATTCTAAATTCAAGATTATTTTGCTGATTCTTTGTCTCATACGTGCTTGATTTGCTCTGGGATCCTCTCAACAGTACTCTTGCACTGTTTTCCCACCAAGTGTGGAGAGTGTCAGTGGTTAGCTGATTTGCAGGTAGGAATATGAACTCTGCTCATTTTTAACCTCCTGTTCTAACTCTGTTCTCACACCAAGAAGCAATTTAGGAAAGGCTAAGGTCATTTCAGTTAGCGAAAAATCCTAGCTCATCTCCAGAAGGCTTTTTGAAGATAAAGTTATCCGGTGATTTTTCAGTTTACTGAGATTCAAGAATCTAATCTGTTTCTAATGTGCATTTGTTTCCCTTGTTTTTGTAGCTCATCTCCCAGAAGTCTCTTCCTGGCTCTCATGAACACGCTTCTTGACCAGCAGCTGATTGCTCCCACTGGTAAACCTGAATCCAAGAGCGCTGCAGGTACAAAAGTTCACAGCAGAAAACAGCATCTACATTCACGCAAGAACAACTCATTTTCTGGACTTCTGGCTCTCCCTCCTCCTCCGCTCCCTGGCAGAGCTGCAAGCGCACTTTCTGCTCCTGACAGAACGGACACACAAGCACACTTGGAACGAGCAAACTCTTGTTAAACGCAATATCATACACAGGGTTCAAATCCCATCATCCACAAACCCCAGTTCCTCTGGCAGTCAAATTTCCCCACCGTGAATTACCGAAATTCATGGCTGTCAGGCTGTGAGCAAAAAGTAAGGTAAGTAAGTAAACAGAGACCATTTGCCAGTAACCAGGGAAGCCCTCACTGTCACACAGCAGCTTCTCAGCTTTCAACCTGCCTCACCACTGTAGACACAACAGATCATCTCCACCACTCTCTGCTTACAGTTACTATACAGAAAGGGTATTTTCAGTACAGGAAGAAAGACTCTAAAACCAGATATTCTGCAGTTCTTCAACTGATGCTGGCAATTCTTTACAAGTCCATCCCCCAAGCCAGAGCACCGTGCCCTTAAGAAGTCTTTCAAGTCTTTTTCAAAAGGAATCATACATTATGCAAAGCTCCTGTTCACAATATGCACCAAGACTACAGATCCATGGTATAAAGTCAGTAGACCTACAAATAATATATAAAAACAAGACTCATGGCACTAGATTCTGCGTTTTCCTCAGCCATTCACCTTCTGTGGTATCCAGCCCTGAATCTCCCGCCCTTAATAACCCTGCGGTCAGACGTGCTCACCCGTACCATACAAACGCAGTTCACATGATCGCGTACTTGAGATATTTGAAGACATTATGACAGTACCTAATTTTAATTGTTAGATCTTTATCAGTGGGTTAGCTTTACTTTTTAATACATCTGATATTAGTTCAATGAGTGCAAAAATACCCAGTAAGTAGCTTGCTTTTTATTGGAAAAGGTTCCATCGGTTGTAGTTAATCAAGCTCAATTCTAGAAATTAAAACTAACTCTTTTTGGATTTCCTTGGTGAGAACTGATTTCAAATCTTTTTTGCCTGACCGGAGCTTTTGACCGAAGAGAAGAGGAATCTTTTTGTTCTTTTAAGCATGCCCCATCGAAATCTCGTGGTAAAAAACACTGCTCTCCCTCCAAACACGCTTCATCTGGAGTTAGACAGGGTTGATGCCCAAAACCAGACTACTGAGAACTATATGCAGGGAAGAACATAAAAGAAAATAAAAAAAAAACCACCCAGAATATAGTGTATTATTACTCCTGCAGCGTTATATTATTTGTGGCTGAGTTCTATTTCTGTTAGCTTTCAAGCGGACTCATATTATACAGTTAAGTATAATTTCTATATTTGACCTCCCCTGAGATCATCCATTATGATTTTGTGGAGTTAGTGCCTTTCATAGAGCAGCTTAAAGTAGAGAAAACACCCTTAAGCAAAGACAAGCTGGATCACACTTCCACAGACACCGTATTGGAATGGACAGGGATTGTTG
>VWZZ01006221.1:0-26393 GCA_013399095.1 Psophia crepitans | reverse complement strand
TTCATTATTTTGCAGAAGAGATCAAACTTACATTTTGGTAGGAATATGTAAATCTTGGGGAAAAAACAAATGCATGGCTGGTTCTCTCAAAACAATTATTGGGAAAGCAAGGTTGGGCATGCTACAATAACCATAATTCTATTTCAATCTTTGAAAGTTAAACAGTCCTTCAGAAGGGTCAGGAAGCAAACGTTTCATCACAAACGAATTATAGTTTGGTTTTACTGTCTTCTGCAAGATCTCACCCAACCTCGGGCACAACAAGGAACTGAAAGGGCAGCAGAGAAACCCTCTGGTAGCGGGAGAGACATACCCGCAGTACCACAGAACATTTGCTTTTTCTGAAATGTCCCATCCCAAGCCCAAACCAGCAATCTCGGCAGTATTCTCTGCAAGTGCCAGGCTTTGTACTGAGGAATGCAGGCACTAGTTCCCATGCTTACACGCACAGCAGCCGATGTACCCACAGAGTCTTCACCAGGCTCCAAGCTTCAGTTTGCCTCTCTCCACAAAGGTCATCTCATGACAGGTTTTCCATTTCTTTGTTTAAAAACAAACAACAAGAATACTCTCCTCTTCCTTCTCTGGCTCCTGCTACTTAAATCTGATCCTTTCTTTTATCATCTCCCCTCTAGGAACCTTCCAGCGCTCCCACGTGCCCCCATGCTGGCCTGGCGTCTCCTTCATCGACCGTTATCTCTTTCTGCCACTCGACTACAACTTCCCCTCACACTTCCCACCGCGCCACCGGACCCCTCTGCCCACACCTTTCCCCACAGCCCCGCCAAGACTCCCTGCCTGCACGGAGTAAGGTCACAGGGGAGTGCTGCCTGCACGTGCTTAAGATTTGGGCTTCTGTTTTATTATTTCTTCTACGGTGTCATAGTTAAAACTCTAATTTAGGGAAGGATGAGGTACTTAGCAGCAAGAGAAGCCCCAAGTCCAGTTGAATTCAGCACTCCTGACTAAGAGCGTGGCCCTCATCCTTGCCAAGATTGAACTCTTGCTCTCGGGCAGGCAAAGGGAAGTGCTGGGCAGGAAACTGTCCCAGCAGAGGATGCACCAACCTCCTCCTCCTCCTCCCAGCTTCGTCTTCAGCTGGAGCAGAGGAGAGCCACAGCACCAGCTTAGGAAGGATTATTAATGGTAACAAGACTAAAACAGGAACTGGAGAGAGGCCTTGATTTCAACAGGAAGGACTGAAGAAATGCGCTCTTCACTGGATTGTTCAGTGCTTCCTATTAGCTCGCTTGAAATAGACCTTCTAGTAAAGACAGGGACATGGGAAGAGTTTATCCCTGGTTTTGTGGGGGATTAACAGCAGAGCTGAAATTAGGATTCCAAGCCTTGTGAGTCTACTCCAGCGCTCAACCAAGTCGACAATTGTGTACAACACAAGCTTTAAATGGCTTTCGATGGCGTGCTCCTCTGCTGCCTACAAAATGCCCATCATTTTTACTCCTGCTGTATTCAGAAACATAAGACGCTACTCCGACATTAAAAGACAAAATATTACTATCACTGTGAAACCACTAACAGCCTTTCTTCTATGGCAGTGCTCACAGGCAACCAACAAATGCACTTCACAAAAGCCAAGGGCCGCGAGCAATCTGAGCAACGCATTGCTTCACATCCAATACACATCACTGACGGGCAAACCCACTGTACTGCTAGCTAGCCCGTCACCTCAACCTGTGTGCAGCCACTATTTGATCAGTTTGCTCGCTGGTGTTGTGACTATAATTACAAACCGGATAGGCTTAGTAAATTCACACTTGATCAGTAGATACAAAAAGAATTAGTGTCCTTTGATGAAGCTGGTACCACAGAAGTCCATGCTGTGCTAAAATCTGGGAAATCCTGGCTCAAACTACATTACAGAGAAACTACAATCTGAGCGCTCAGGCTCAATGTTGGGAATGACCAAGCATTAGCGACAAGGAAAAGAACCACCATTCCTTTTAAACCTTTCCTTTGAATAAACAGTTTTCTGTTAGCAACACTGAAAACAAAGCAAAGATGTTGTGTTTGGATTGTTTGGGGCCGATTTTGAGAAAGGCAGTCTTCTTGTGGGGAGATACGTACAGCCCGTGGGATGGCACAGGCTTCACAATCCTAAGACAGTTTCCCAAGCTGTTTAAGACAAGTTTGAGAACTGAATACATGCATAGGGGTTGGCACCAGTAGTTTGGGTTTGTTTTTTTTTTAAAAAAAAAAACTCTAATGAAAAGCAATTAAGCAATAATTGTGTACTGGGCAGTAAATACCTACCCACCAATATGCCTACTCCTACTGGCATGTCTACTAGTTATTATATACAGTGTTCCAAGCTAAACTGTGTATATAGCCATGCTTACAAACACAGTAAAGGGAAAGTGTGCTAAGCAATAACAATCTCCCCAGCCCAAGGGGAATTTCAAAATCAAGCCCTATGTGTACATTGTATAGAAGGGAGATAATATGAAGGGGCATGCTTGTTATAACCCAAATGTGTCCTCAACAGCAGAGCTTTTGGGGAAGCATCAGTACTAAAGGCAAAAATATACAGAACAAATGAAAACAGGGTAGAAATGTGCAGGGGAGGGTGGGGGAGAAATCAAGCAGGAAGAGGAAACTTGATCTTAATGCAAAAGGAGTTGAGACACCAGTGAATGTGGGAAGAGCCAGGCAGGGCTGAACACGGAGGAGCAGCAGTCCTCCTACCCCAGCTCCCGGGGAAGCGGGATTAGGGGGCAGCCTGAAAGCCCAGAGTTTCCAGCAAAACAGAACAGGTCAGAAAAAAAAAAAAATTACAAGCGCAAACCTGCCTGTTTGGACCTTAGCACTAGTTTTTGGTTGAATTAAACCTATCGTTTGTGAATAATTGTCTAAAAAAAACTTCTCCAATTCCTATTAAAGCAGCTGCAAACAGGAAGGGGTAATATCCTGTCTTCTACATATTTACTATCTAAGAGGCATCTGCTCTGCTCTCAACTCCAAAGCAGCTGCTTTCTGCCACTGCAACATAAGTCACAGACTGTTGTGCCAGGCTGAGAAGTTCAGTGACTCAGGTTTTTCAAGACATTAAGCATTTTTAATTAGTGAGTTGTAACGCAGACTAACGTTGAGCAAAACTGGTTTAATTTGCATTTAATTACAGCAGTAGATCAAGCCACACAGGTCTGGCATCAATTTCAATAGGTGAAACTAATGAATACTCAAGGTGTGTGAGAGAAACAGGAATTTCAGCTAAGTGAAAATTCCAGTCCCTACAGACAAAGACAAGACGCAGCGAGAGAGCGGGGAGGTATGCTTGAGAGAAATATAGGAAGCAAAGTCTTCCATTTTGACATGCCAAAAATACTTGGATATCTAGGTAAAGGAACAAGATTTAAGTGATGTGGAACAGAGAACTCAGGATTGGATACACAGAACTTTTCATTAATAGTAGTTGTATTATTCTTAATAAAAGACATGAAAAAGAATCACTGGACTAAAGCACATAAAAATCCCAGAGTGCAGACCAAAACCCACATTAACCCAAACCAGCCAAGCGCCCTAACTCCCAGGCTACAAAGCCTAAGAGGCTTCTTTCCTAACTTCGTCCTTTCTGGTCCCACGACCTTCACTCTAGCAGGAAGGATAGAAAGTGCTGCTATTTCACACCAGCCCAGTGACTGAAGCTCATGCACTGCCTTCAGTCTGGAGAGACCACTTCATGAAAAGTGCCTATCATTCTTAAGGAATTAAAAACAATGCCAAAACCCCCCAAACAAACAAACGAACAAAAACAAACGCAAGGAGGGATGTGTCAACTGAGTTTAGACATTCAGGGTTAGCCTGCAAGGTAAGTAACTTGCTATCCAGTAACTGGACCGTGGGGCCCAGCATTCTCCCAAGGCCATGGTTACTCACGTATGGTTTTACAGTAAGCAATGCCAGATAAAGAGCTCCCACCAGGTTCTTTTACTTCTTCACAGTTATCTCAGCTTGGCTTATTTCTGTGATCACTTGGTGCTGAGCTAGCACACTAGAGAAAGGGCAGATGCTGTCAAGGCGCTACCAAAATGAATCCACCATGAATGCTCCAGCATGGGCATTATTCTTGATCTAGTAAAACTACACGTCATCCCTTCTGCCAGGTTTCCCCTTGGATCAGCAGGCTGAACGAGCACTGCACCTTCGGTAGATCTGGCCCAAGGAGCCTGCAGCAACAGCAGGAGAGGACAACCAGTGGCAGCAACCTGCAGTTATGCAGATCAGGTGTCACCCCGCATGGTGGGCTGAGCCCATCCACCAGCTTGCTGCCACCATCAAGGGGGGATTCATGCTCTTCTATCTTCTCTTGGGGATCAAAATGCATCTGGAAGAGGTCCAGAACATTTCAGTGGTGCCTTGTTCCTGCTACCTCCTCCACATACACCACACCAGGCTCTTCTGGTACATTAGGTACGGCTGGACAGGTTATGCCAGGGCATAGTTTGGATGCTCCAACACATAAAACATACTGAAAAGATACAGAAACCAGCCTGAAGCAAAAATCAGCACAGACTGAAAAGCACCGTAGTTTTATGCAGAGCACCATTTCAACAGCAAAGCACGCGCACTGTGCAGGGCTCTGTCACATCGCAGCAGACAGCGAAGACCCGTTCATAAATTAGGGTGTGAAATAATTACTCTGTTTGGGAACAAGCAGCAACCGTACACCTTACATTTTAGGCCAAAATAATGAGTTAAAATATAAAACCCTCTCACAACCACTGCACAAATTCTGTTTGTTACTGTTCTAAAAATCCCAACTCAATCTTATGAATCTGTCGGATCCTCACCTCCTCTCCAGCTCAGGAGAAGCTGCTGACACCGGTGTAGTGACAACTCTCAAGCTTGTACCTGAGTGCTGCTGAGCAGCTGGTGCTGCCTCCCGCAGCCTTGAGATGCAGGCTCCAACTTCTGCGTCGCTGGAGCCTCTCTGAGCTCCCTGTGCTGTAGAAAGCAAAGTAAAAAGCCATCTAGAGAAAAGCTTGATAACAACCATGGCTGGGGAAAAAAAAAACCCAACAATGAAATACAACATCACAGGCAGAGAAAAGAAAAAGCAAACAAGACTTTTCAAAGCTTTCTACTGATGCACACATTAACTAAAAATAATCAAGGCACCAACAAGCAGCAGGCACAGACTTCATTTAACAGGTGAGGAAAGACAATTATATTATTTGTATGAACGTACAAGGCCTTCCATGGCAGCAAAGAAACCAGAAATAGCACATTTGTTATCAATTCTGTCCTCTAAACCGATATCTCAACTGTTTTTCTCCATCCTATATTTTTCCTACAGGCTTCTTTTTAAACAAGATATAATGACTAACAGATGCTACGGCAGCGCCATACTCGATGAATGGGTAATTAACAGATGAAAGTTCAGCAGTTGTTCCCAGTTACAGTCAGATGAGCTGTACACTCCTCATCCCGTAAGTGAGGGAAGGGGACACACAAGCCAACCCCCACCCCCGCTCCCCGCTGTAAAATGGCACACATCGAGCGGGACCTGCAGGTGCTGAGATAAAACAGACCAGAACCACTCAGGTTTTTTAGGTGTCATCAGGATTTAAGAATTGCAAATACTTACAATACTGACTTTGCCAAAAACTTAGGAATATTTTCTACCATTACTAAAGTTGATTTAAAAACCAAAAATCAGTACTAGAAAGCTAGTATCGAGGAATGAGATACATATATAAAATACAGACTTATTACAGTTTGTTCATAAAAACTTGTACCTTTTCTATTGTAAACAAAGCTTGCGAGTAAACAACTTCTGAAGCTCTGCAGATCTTCAAAACTTAATTTATTTCCTACAGAGTAAACAAACGAACAGAACTACGTGCAGTATATGGAGGAACTGCCACGTATGAATGAACACCACGTGTGGCTTCAAGTAACCCTAACCACTTCAGCTGCTAGTCCCACTGCTTGAGAGCTGTCACAGTTTTCACTGCTGCTTAGCTAACCTTAGAAATATGCCAACTGGGGCTTGTTTGCCACTTCTGCTTCAGGGTTTGGTTGTCAAAAACATAAGTTGCAACCATAAAAACAAGCAAACAATACATAAAGCAAGGACAAGCTTGGCTAGTCGTCATAATTATTCAGCTGAAGTTTAATTATTGCAAGAATAAGACCAAGTGTATTCCATGCATGTAAATTAGAGTAATAGTGTTATGGTTGAAAACATCACTATCATCATAAACACACGGTGCTGAGACATTCACGGTTTCAGAAATAAAAAAGCACTACTTTGGGTAATTATATTGCCCAGAACAGATCTCAGATGGCAATAATGACTCCATATAGGAAAACAGGCCACACATGCTTATAGGTAGCAGGAGGCTGGGAAGGAGGTTAATAAAACTCAACCTGTAATTTCCTGGTTACTTTTGAACTAAAAATAAAGTATTTTCTTTTGGGGGAGGCAGGGTTTGAGAGAGAGTACAGTGTGCTTTATTTTAAGGACTGTTGAGGAGAGCAGGAAAAGTTTTGGTGTTTTGTGGTGGTTTTTTTTTAAAAAGAAACTCTAAAAACATCACCACTATAGATCTGCTCTTAAGACAATAAACTGCTATCTAATGTTATTTAATTAAAAAAAATCGATTAATGCATTTATAAACAGACAGCGATTTCTTTTTCCTCTCCAAACAGTGGACTATCTACCCATAAGCTGAATAAAACTCCTGAAAATGTACCCATACCATTAACCACTCCACAGAGTTAACAATAGTTCAGTTCACTTTACTCAAAACCATTTATTAAAGAAAATACGAAGCCTTATACTTAAACACTTCAGTATTTATTATATCCTCTGGGAGTGGTTACGGAGTGTTGAACTACATACCAACTTCCACCAAAATAACTAAATCTGTTTTCATTTCACATTTTGCGTTAATTCTCAACAAATCTGTATGTGCACATTCATTTTGGAATCAGGTACTTTTTCAAAATGTTGCCACTGGCATTGGAGAGGTGGAAAGAGGTACTGCCAACACCTAGTGGTCATCATCAGTGATGGAGGGCTGGCCAACCAAGTACCAGGGCTGGCTCCCGTTTGATGTTTTCCTCTCAAGTACCACCAAAACCAGGGGCTGCTCTAGCTCACGTTAACTAGTAGCAGCCCCAACTGGCAGCAGTTGGTCACGCTCGCTCAGATCATTCCCCACATTTGCTCATCGGGAGCTGCATGGTGCCCCACATACATCCTGTGCCACCTTCATGCCAGCCAGTGATTTTGCCTATCCTTCTGTGGAGCCGTGGTAGCACTTCCTTTGGGTCATTGCTTTTTTTGTGTGTGTGTGTGTATGCACACCAAGACAGAAGAGAGAAAAGTAAATTAATTTTTAAATGAAGGCAAATGTGGACTATGTCTCTTTCCTCAGCATAAAAACCCCTAAAACACACGTGATTTTTCAGAGCTCTCAGCCTCCAGTTCTGTAGGACTGAAATCCAAACCTGTTTTAATGTCCTGACTTAGAGCTCAAGGCTGGTAGAACCACTTCCACCTCACGGCTTGCATTTTCCTCCTGACTTCTTGGTACTCTCCTGCATATCTATCCATCAGGCTCTGACGCGAACCAAGTCAAACACTACAGCAAGAAGCTACTGGTCACCAGCTGAAGCATTTAAAAAGATCCATCTCCCCCTCCAACAGAAAGGGCAGCCTTGCATGACTAACTACAGATGCGGGTATCCTTAAAAAAAAAACAAACACCAAAGAAAACACCACAAAAAAACACCAAAATGCTGCACTACATTGTTACACTAGCAAAAATTCTCTTCTTTTTAATAATTATTCAAGCCCCATACGGAGATGAGGAGAAAATTCTTCTCTGAAAGGGTGGTCGGGCATTGGAACGGGTTGCCCAGGGAGGTGGTGGAGTCACCATCCCTGAGGGTGTTTAAGGAAAGGTTAGATGTGGTACTTAGGGACGTGGTTTAGTGGGTAATAGGTGGTGGGGGGATGGTTGGACTAGATGATCCTTGAGGTCACTTCCAACCTTAATGATTCTATTCTATTCTATTCTACAGCATCCCAGTATCTCAAGGTCTGTGCTATGGCCCTTATCGGAAACAGAATTCCTACCCCAGTAAAATTTGCTGGTATTGTTTCCATCATGTCAGCCAGCTGAGCACAGACAGATTAGGTCTGATTTATCTGCACCAACATTAAGATCTTCCCAGCATCCCAGAAGAAACCAGACTAAGTGAAGGAGGAGCAGTCCCACCAGTAGCCTGCTGGAAAAGTCTGTCTGGACTGCCACTTCTTGAGGGACAGGCGAGGGGGGCTGCTGCGGTCTAGCACAGAGCTGCCAGCAGCACAGTGTGGAAGGGCTGACTTCTCCTGCCACAGCTGACCCAAAAGCCACCACTGCCATGTTAAATGGGGCCAAAACCACAGCTGGAATGATACCATTCGAAAAGTTGACGGACAAGTGGTGGACAAACTGAGCCCAACACAAGGCAATGTGAACAGGGTAGTGCACATCACAGGAAGAAACCTGAGCATGTTGGCAGCCTCATCATTAAAAGCTGGTTTTGAGGTAGTAGTGAGTGAGAGCAAGGTAGGCAAGATAAGCACAGGCTGCCTGCCTATCTGGATTGGAGATCTCACACTTGCATGTGTTCAGGTATGCTTTCCTTTACCACAACAAATGCTTTACCATGTTTCCTTTATGCCTAAGTAGAGAAACTGTTCGTTTGACCCATCCCCTGCACGCAGCAGGCACAGGGCTCCCAAGTCAATGCTGATCTGAGCGCTCCAGCACAAGAGGTAAGCCCCTCCTGCCTCCAACCCCCTCAGGAGTGCTACACCCTTGGACTCTCCATTTTCAACCAAAACCAAAGAAAACTCTAACTTCCATGATCTTCAAGTATCCGGAACCTCTAAATTTCTTTTGGATTTTCTATACATAGTGAAAACTTCTACATGTTCAGTTTAGATATACCCTTCTGAAGATTTTTTCAGCAACTGTTTGTCCATTTCCAATTTCTGGGCTACCAGCTAAAGCCCTCTGAAAAATTTAGGACTCCCTGTAACCAAGAAAAAGTGCTAATCATCCTGCTGCCCCAAAAAAATATTTTTATTGGGGTATCCAGAAACAGCACCCTATCATATAATCTGCATATCATAGCAGATTTTCACGTGTGGCTGTTGGAATGAGGCACATACCTTTCAGTGTGGTATTTTTCACTTATCAGTCTTAATCTAATTTCTTCAAATACACTCAATTTTTGTTCTGCCAGAAACATGAGGAACAATTTACAGCAAAGCCTCGAATTTTTAAATCAGTGGGAGTTAAACTCAAGGCTCTAAAAAATTCTAGACCCTATCTTTATCGTAGGAGCAACGTGAAATATTTTTCCCATTAGCACTTTCCACATCTAAGATTTCAAAAGCCTCTGTGGACATTTACATCTACTATTCACAAACTTTTTTATTGGGAATCCTTCAGAGACTCACATTACATAACTCAGCTGGGATAAGTATTTGAGAGCAATTAATCACTGGGAATATCACATACACATCTCTCGTGAAATTTACTTAACCAAAGTCACAAAGCATTTGACCCTTTCCACAGAAACCCTCAGACATACCTCATGAAGTAATTTTGGTATGCACGTGCACGTTACAATCCTTTATCAATTTACGTGGTAAAAACATCCTTGATTTCTTTGCAAGGGGTTGTTAGAATTAATCAAAGCGGGGATTTTTGAGGAAGGCTTCTGAGGCTTGTTGAAGCAGAAGGAAAGATTTCAGCCCAGGCACTAACGGACAGACCATCGAGAAGGCTGCCAGCGCAAGCCACCTTTGGAGGAGCAGGCATGAACCATGGTGTTGCAGAGTGTCTCTGGGCCTGCCCACAGCCGAACAGGTAATCCAAGACACCTTTGGACTATTCCAATATTGATCATTAGAGAAGGTACTTTTGTGGTGCCCCAAAACAAAATGTTATAATGATAATAAAAATACTCACTTCATATAATGCTGGGGTGAAAAAGTAATGCCTTGTCTTTAAATGTCTATGGAATGTTACAAGGAATACCTTAATTATTTTCCTTTACCATTAAAGTCGTCATAATCATCACAATCAGCCCAAGTCTGCAAAATACCAGGCACTCCTACTCCCTTCCTCCTCAGATCTGGTGGATTGGTTTGGTCACTGATGTCTTATTCATCAAGGCCAAACTGATCAAAGTGAAGTTCAACAGGAGACAAGCCTACTCCAGTCAGATCAAACTTGTGCAGCCTACGAATTGGAGCGCCGCTTAATCCATTAGGATATCCTATTTCACCAGGATTGAGATGCAGGCTCTGATACTAGCTTACTTAGACTTGCCACTTGACCTTTCTGAATTTGCCTTGTTTAAACTGTAAAATGGGAACTCTGTCATCTTCAAAGCCCTTTTGACATCTAGGACTGAGAACATCTTTTAGCTATAGCTACGGCCACATCACGATGTCCACATTTATGCTGTGGCTCACTTTGAAACATCAGCCTTTAAAAAAGGATGTTGCTCTTACGTATAAAGGATTTTTATTATTTTTTGTGGTGGTATTTTCATAGAGAGGTTTCCCAGTTCTTTGCGCATCAGTCCATTCTCCTGCATCCACAAATTCAGTAAGAGCATTTCCAACTTCCAAAATCAAGATCTGCCTCTTCAAGACTTGTAGAGAAAGATCTCTAACCTTCAGATAAGCCTTAAATCGTATTAGAAGAGGTCTTGCAAGCTTACAGTACAAGAGTGCTGGTCATTATGAGAGTTCTCATAGGGATGCTGGCAGCCATGAGCACACTAATCATCACGAGTACTTGTAGGATTTAACCTACAGCATTTTAACTTTTGTTGATTTTTCACATTCATTTGGGGTTTTTTCTGAAATTTCCCCTAGCAAAACAAGGGACATTTTTACGCCTCTCTCATCTGTTTATTTGTTTCACATACAAGCAAAAACCCTACTGGTAACAGTAAGACAACACACATGAGACTCTACCTTGACTGCCAGATGGCTGCAGAGGACAGAACTTCCTCAGTTCAGTGGGACCGATACCTGCCTCACGCTTATTTTGATTCTCTTCAATCCATCTCTTTCCATTCATGCCATCTGCTCTTGCAACCACTTTCAATCTGTTTTGCCATGGATGGACAAGGTAAACAAACCCACAGGAGACATCAACTGGATATGACTGCAATGGTAGTTCCTCCAGTTTCTGATCTCGGGACACCCCAGCCCACTGGCCAGAGCCCAGCTGGGAGCCACAGTGCCAGCCCAACACGGCACTGCTCGCCCCACTACTGCTCTACAGAGGTCCTGCTCTTACACCATACTCATTACTGAATATTAATAAAGCTTGATAAAAACTCAAGGGCAATCCTTAATTAGGAGGAACTCTGTTTTCAAATTTCAATACTGCAAAAACCGGCTTCCAGAGCATTCCTGGATATACTGTCGTTCAGGCTGCTACTTCCACTGCGGGTAATTCCCTCTCCTCCCAGAACTACCCCCTCTCTATTTTTATAGCATTTCAGTGAAGAAAAGCAAGGCATAATTCTCAGCAATTTTGCCAAAAACGAAACCCACAATAACTAGAGCTACTGAAATAAATGGAGGAAAAGTTGAAGGGGGATAGGGTTCAAAAAGATTATTTTATTAAAAAGTAATTTCAAAGCATGTACCACAATCCACATACAAAGCAAGCTGTTTGCAGAGAGAAGATGGAAGGAATATAGTAGCATTTTCTATGCAATAGATAGGCAAAATGCTGATTTAAACCAACTACCTAATTAGGAAACATTGGGGGATATCATCCCCCCAAAAGAAAAAAATAAAAACCCCGAAACTTACCTGCACACTTCGCACTTTTTCTCTCTCCCCACTACATCTTCACTATTACAAACACACTCCAAAAGTGCCCAGCCTCAGCATTTTTAACTCCCGAAGCAAGCAGGTTCTTCCCTGCAAAGACAGCGCTTCAGTCTAACGACGGGCTGAGCTCCGAGGATGTGAGCATGGGGGAGGGAAACTTCAATACTACAACCCATCCATCAACCACTTCTATAAAGCTCTTTTGTTCCAAGTTCATACTTAGCAACTCTGGGTCAAAACTGATGTTGGAAAATGCAAATCGTAAGTCAACCCAGACTTTCAGCCCTGCGTGTCTTCTTGACCTTAAACGCAAACAAGAAACAGGCAGAAAGAAATTTTAGCTACACAATCTACTTATATAAAAATGTGTATCTAGGAATATAAGCAACTAAAACAAATGACTGTGGGTTATGTTCTTAATCTGCACTATTAATGACAGAGATCAGAAAAACAAAATCAGTATATATGCATTCAGGATACAACACCTTTGCTATAGTTTTCTTACAGTTTGGGCAAAGTTAATTAGTTGTTTTCACCTGGTGAGGGCTATTTTGTTTGGGTTGGGGGTGTTTTTTGTTAGGGTTGGTTGTTGGCTTTTTTGGGTCTTTTGTGGGGTTTTTTTTGTTTTGTTTTGGGGTTTTTTTTGGTTTGTGTTTTTTTGTGGGTTTTTTTTTGAGACACACATAGTTTGCTTGAAAACACCACAGGGAAAATTAACTTTTTTTTTTTGTAAAAAAAAAAGAAAACCACCAACCTTTTCCTCTCTGGTAAAAAACAAAGGAACACATCTCTATTAGCCTTTGCCTTTAAGAAATCCTAGGTCAGATGTGGGCAGCCTCAACAAAGAAGAAGAATAGTAGGTATTCCAAATAAAAAGCAAGGCTTTCATTGCAGCAGAGAAAACAGGATGTATTCCACAGGCTATGACTATTCTCCTTCGAAACACAATAAGGGAAAATAAATCAATCATTCATTATGCTCAAATACTTCAGGCCAGACTTTTCAGTGAACCCCATTTTTTTTGCGAGGTTCCACAGCAGAAAGCAGAGGTGCCAAATACCTGAGATTACAAGCTTATCCAGTGGATATTTCCCAGAGGTGCTGTGAGAAGAATCCATTTACATATACAACACAAAGAGTAAAACAAGAGAACTCTGACACAAAACTGTAATCTAGTATTTAAATCTCTTAATTTTAAGATGATCTGGGAGTCTTTGGAATTGTCATCTCAAAACGTTTTAAAGTTTTATTCCAAGAGCTTACACGTAACATCTTTCATATGGGAAAAGTCCTGCCAAGAGCTTTATATATAGCTTTATCAAATGCCAGTTTGGCTTCCTCCATGTCAATTTGTACACTTTAACGAGAGTTTATGAACTTTCATTGGGAAAAAAAAAGAATGTATAATAACAGTTTGCCATCCATGTGTGTAAGTTAATAGGTAAAACACCAGGTAATCCTGCAGTCTAACAAAAACATTTTTAAAGTAAGTTATTTCTCTCCAATAGCTTTTATTTAGCCCTTAAATCACAACTTTCATTTAAAGCACCATCATGCATATGCATCATGCAAGCCCTGGCAGTTAACTCAGGCTAAAGGGGTGCTTACTTAGGGGAAGGATAGGAAAATGTGTTTAATTAGCAGCAACTCAGGATACCACAGGACTATTTTATTTGATCAACTGCTGCTGTGGATGATGAAAAAGGTGTTTCCCACAAATCTCATTGGAGTTCACTTGCTTGCCCCAAGCAAGATGAAGAACAGAACTATACAGTATCTTTTCTAACCTGCTTAATAAAGCTCCCATCCACAAGCCAAAAAAAAAAAAAAGAAAAAAAAAGGGTACTGCATTAATGTAACCTAGATCCTAGACAGTTTCCAAAAACCTAGCCAAGAATCTTTGTCAGAATTTCGAAAAGAAGCCGCTGCTGAAATTCTTAAGCATGCAGAAGGGTTGTTCAGGACTCCTCCCGCAAACACTGAATGCTTTTCACTTTGAGAGACATTGCCAGCAGCATCTGTAAGGTGAGACACTGGAAACAGCTCCCACTATCCCCAATGGAGAGTTTCCATCTCTTCTGAGTGCAAGTTCGTTGCCTTGCCTTTCAACAGAAGCAGTAGGTATTTTTATTGAGAGTATTAAAGCTCTTCCAAAGAAGCACTGCAAGGTCAGAGGTCCTCAAGTAAATAATTATAAATAAAAATTAATATTTTAAAAATCACATCTTAAAATTATAATTAATTTTTTGGCTGCCAGCTTTGTCACTTGATTAATTAACACCTCCCCTTACCCACCTTTTTTCAGATAAATGTGCTAAGGCCACAGAGTGCCCCAGCTCTCTTATTCAGGTTGTCCATCTTGGGTGCAAATTAGCCCCCCTCTTGGAAACCTTCCAGTAAGAAGGGTATATTAGTATTCCTGCTTATAATGCTTTGACAAGAGGTAGTGAACACAACCTGAAATCCAAGAAACTCCATTTAGACATAAAAAAAAACTTTTTTAATGTGAGGGTAGTCAAACACTGGCACAAGTTGCCCAGGAAGGTTGTAGATGCTCCATCCTTGGAGATATTCAAAAACCAAGTGGACACAGCCCTTGGCACCCTGCTCAAGCTGAGTCTACTCTGAGTGGGGTGTTGGATTAGGTGGTCACATCCAGCAGGTAGCAGTCAACAGTTCAATGTCCAGATGGAGATCAGTGGTGTCACTCAGCGGTCCATGGGATCAGTACTGTTTAGTGTCCTCATCAATGACACAGACTTAGGATCATGTGCGCCCTCAGCAAATTTGCAGACAACACCTGAGTGATGCAGTTGACACACCTGAGGGACAGGATACCATGCAGAGGGGCCTGGACAAACTCAAGAAGTGGGCCCATGTGAACCTCATGAGGTGCAACAAGGCCAAATGCAAGGTCCTGCACCTGGGTCAGGGCAATCCCTGGTATCAATATAGGTTGAGGACTGAAGGGATTGAGAGCAGCCCTGAGAAGGACTTTGGGGTACTGGCAGATGAAAAGCTGGACATGAGTCAGCAACATGTGCTTGCAGCCCAGAAAGCCAGCCATACCCTAGACTGCATCAAAACCAGCGTGACAGCAGATTGAGGGAGGTGATTCTGCCCCTCTACTCCACTCCTCTGAGACCCCACCTGGAGTACTGCTTCCAGCTCTGCGGACCCCAGTACTGGATGACTTCATGGTCCAGAGGAGGGCCACGAACATGATCAAAGGGGTGGAGCACCTCTCCTTTGAAGACAGGCTGAAAGAGTTGGGGTTGTTCAGCCTGGAGAAGAGAAGGCTCCAAGGAGACCTAATTGTGGCCTTCCAGTACCTAAAGTGGGCTTTAAGAAAGAAAAGATGGGGACAGACTTTTTAGCAGGACCTGTTGCAACAGGACAGGGGGTAACGGCTTTAAACTAAAAGAGGAGCGATTTAGATTAGATATTAAGAAGAAATTCTTCACTGTGAGAATTGGTGAGGCACTGGAACAGGTTGCCCAGAGACACTGTGGAGGCCCCATCCCTAGAAGTGTTTGAGGCCAGGTTGGATGAAGCTTTGGGCAACCTGGTCTGGTGGAGGGTATCCCTGTCCATGGCAGGGGGTTTGGAATAGATGACCTTTAAAGGTGCCTTCCAGCCAAAACTATTCAACGATTCTATGATCTCCAGAGGTGCCATCCCACATCTGGGATTTCAATGACCACAAAAAGAACATTTACCTGTTCAGTTGCAAAGGTCTCAAGGCATGATCTTTGGTGACTGCTCAAGCAGCCTCAAGAACTTTTCCTTGAGAAGTTTAATTCAGTTCAAACTCACAGTCACAGCTTCAACAACAGCCACCGAGGTGGGGTGAGAAATCAAAAAAGGTACTGCAGCAAACAGCACCCAGTTAACTGTCTTTTATAACACCCTGTAAGTAGAGATCACGCTCTAGTGTTAACTGAGGTCACGCAGGACTTTAGGCTGAGTAATGAGAAAGACTCTGGTCACTTCAGTCTTTACCTACAGAGTTTATGCTGAAGCCTGCTATTTGGTGGTGCCTGCCTTTTGTCAGTCATTTTTCCAATTTACTGTTTATGTTAAAGACTGAAATATTCTGGGTTCTTCTTGGTAAATTCAAGCTTCTGCTAGAAATAAAGCCACACTTTCCTTTGTCATCAGGATTGAGTTTACGTGTGCTTTATGTTTATAGGCCACTAATAATAATCTAAATTAGAAATAGTGTATGTGCATAGACGTAACTAGTGATAAAACCAACGGAGGGAGCACAAACACGCCAAGCTGACAGGAGCTGAAACGAAGACAGGCTTTTATCTACCGTGACCCAATTTGTTTTTACACCAGTTGCGCTACACAACGCATTTAAATCATTTAAATATTTGATGTATTAACCGGTAGCACATTATGTCCATGTACAACGCTAAAGTGCCTCCTCTTCATCCCACCGTTTACAAGCTGTAGCTATTGCCAGACTGCAGCAAGTTTCACAATTTGTCAGCAAGGTTACTACCAGTAACAAAGTGGTTCGTAAGGAAAAAGCTACTGTATTTTGTGTGTTGGGAAAAGGGGTGGGAGAGGAAAACACGCTCTGTTAGAGCCACGGGGTCAAAACAACACGCTGGGAAGAGCGCTCCCTCCCACGCTGCATACCACGCTCTGCAGAGGGGACATCACAGATTACAGAATTCAAGCCGAACGCAGTGGGAGCAGGCAAGATAGTAAGTACTGCAGATGGTTTTGGTCTTCATTACCTTTAAGTAGACACAATGTCTCCGTAACAAATAGGGAACAAACAGAGGCTTTTGTAACATGACAAACTAAAAAACATCAAGAGCTTTATGTTTCTGTGGTATTCTCTGCCTCAGGCAGTCACTCTGTGGATTTCTAATAACCTGCTCTTCCTCCAGACCTCAGGAAGGCCCATAACTATTGTGAAACTTTGGGTTCTTCAACACAGGTCTTCTCAAACCACACTTAACTAAATTGCCATCTTTTAGCTTGACCTGTATGTGTTATGACTAGACTCTCTTGGGGCAAAAAGCCTCATGCTCACAGTTAGATCTGTATTTTGGCTGTGCTAAATAAATGCTTTCTAATGTTTTAAGGAAATTTGTGATCGCAAGGAAGCCAACACTGCAGTTTCACCTTCTTCCAGCATAAGCAAGCACAGCCTCCTCTTGCTCTGTGCAGCAGACTTCTTGCTGAAGGGCACCCCTGTCCTACTGCCAACCACCAAGACAAGGCAGGGCAAGAGAACTGACTCACTCTCACCTCATTTTCTCCAGCTTTCCTATCTTTCCCAAATGTAAAGATCACGATTATAGATTACAATTCTGTATTTCATAATATGGTTATTATATAATTATAACTGCGACTGTAATTTCAGAATCAACTGTAATAATCTATTTACATTTAAACCACCCTTGTTAAGATCACGCTTGCCTCCCCAGGACAAGGTAAACCCTACAGGATACTAACCGAGGATTTTGGCAAGTGCGGCGGCAGAGCGACTTCAATCCACGTTGTGCAACTGAGGCTGAGCCCAGCTGCAGCCCAGTGGGGTCAGGGCCCCCCCCAACCTCTGCGGAACTGCTCCCCGCTGGGCTTGGGCTGCCCCAGCCTGCCCAACAGGACTGCGCATGCTCCCCACTGCAAGGGAAGCAGCCAGAGGTACGGGGAAGGGTGTTGCCCCTGTGGAGATCACTTGCTATACCAGTTTCCCGTACCTGGGCTTCCACTGAGCTCCCGAACACAACTGGTACAAGTCCCTGCTATTCTCCCATTATCGTCCGCCTGTTTCCTACCCTACCCGTTCCCTATGGCAAGCATGCAGCCATGCAAACTGACTTTCTGTGATAAATATGCTTATACCTTATGATACTCTTGATTTTCTATCATATACACATGCCAGTAAAAAGAAAAAAATTCTAGCGGGAGGAACTGCACAGTAACTACCTACCTCTATTTTAATAGAACAAGGAAATACTATAATGAACAAGCTTTAGAGAACTGCATCTAAACTGAAACACCAAGGCGTATTACGAACGTTATTTTCATTCTCTTTCGCCCTCACACCACATGTAGAACAAACCTAAGTTCTTTCTCCTATTTAAAATATTCAAGTTCACAATGCAGCTTTGCTTGTGCTATCTTTCATCCAAACTGAATATCAAGTACCACCGTTAACAAAAAAGGGAACGTTGTAGGTAAGTTTTGCAAGAGCTTCTTTCCATTTCCTGGTAAGTTGGCTTCTTTTTTTCTAAATCAAAATGTTTTAGGCACCTCTATGGACAACGTGGCTATCAACATTTTGAAGTTTTTCAAGCCACTCAAGCAGATTCAGTTACTTAGCATCAACTAGACACTGAATAGGAAGGGAAAGACAACACCACTCGTCTGCGAGCTCTTTCCTCCCATACAGCAAGAACAAAAGGTGCCACTAGAGATAACCCACAAAGCATCCCTCTCGGGTCCTGCTGAGCTTCCCGTAAGCAAAGTCCATCTGTTGCCAAAAGCAAAAAACTCGCCAAAGTAGAAAACAGAAGACAGATGTCCATTTGCCAGGAAGAAGACTAAACTTGCTTTCTTACTCAAACCCATGCTGTTGAGAAGGCTCACCAATGTAACAACCAGACACACAAGAGTATCTGTAAACCAGTGAGCAGCAATATTTATCCCACCACTTAGAAGCTGATGACAGCTCTTCTGTGGCAAGCATTTTGATACTAAAAAGAAAAAAAAAAATTGACAACAGGAGGAGCGAGGAGAAAGAAAAGCGTTCAAGTACAACATGTTACCATTAGGATAGTCTCTTGTTTTCATTTGCCACTTGGCCAAACAGAAAAAAAAAATAAAGTAAAAAATAAAAAAGCCACCATCACTATTAGTCAATATGCTTGAAATCTCTACTTTATCTTTTTTCCATTACGATTTACATTAATGTTTTTTGCTAGTAGAAAAAGTGGCTTGATTCTTCAGATAGCATCCATAGTTCCAATTTATTTCAGGAGGCATCTGTTATAGTCCTAATCTCTGAAAAGTAGGAGCTAAGTTAATTAAAAAATTACAATCTTAGGTTAATCAAAATTTGCTTAGTTAGACTACAGCCTAAATACAGTAAAAGGAAAATCCAATCAACTAACAACAGATCTACTGGTTGTCAAGATGTTAAATTTCAGATTAAAACAGAGCTGCTGCTCACATGTAGATTAAGAAAATTAAACCTACTGAAACATTAAAATGTTCTTTAAGTTCAAACTTTATGAGAACTCAGCCACAGGTATATATTAAAGTGAATTCCTTTGAATTTTTTAATTTTTTTTATTATTTCAAATAACACCTGGATGCCCTCACTTCCACCACTGAATGATGTAAATAGTTTTGCTCATTATTTCTACTCCCATAGCACAGCAACAGACATCTCCGTGTTTGGAAGGGAAGCATTAAAAATGATCAAAAGGGCATCTTCAGACAGAATTAAGACTATTACTACAGTGCTATGTACCCTGCCACAGCCGGGAAGGCCTTGCTGGGGCTAACACCAAGGGGTATGCAATGGAGGGGTGAGAAGGGGTCGTCAGGAAAAAGCCAGAAGCTCCATCAAATCTCACCTTTCCTGTCTCTGCCTCCCACCCCCTCACCTCCTGCCTCCCAAATCCTACCGACTATCAGGCACGTAGAGAGCGTTGTATTTGCGGAAGGGGAGATGCCCAAGGCCAGTTTTATCAGGCATGACACGGGTGGCGAGGTGCAGAGCAGACATGGAAGCTGTCGGCCCTCAGAGCGGGCAGGACTGGGGATGGAGAGGCAGCTCAGAGCACACCTGGGGTGGGGGGCTTAAGCTGCAAAGAAAACGAAGAAGATGAAGGAAAAAAAAATAAAATCAAGCCTTAACCTAAAAAGCGTGCAGAGCAGTGCCTCTGACAGGGCAATTACCAAGAGGAGTTATGGCAAAGCGATTACCGGGCACTGCCCCTCTCTGCCGGCAGCACCGCCCTGCCCCTGCTGCACAGTGGCGCGAGCTCAACCGCACTCGGCACGGCCTTAAGCATTCATATTCTAACTACTCATAACTCTCCAAGGGCAACGAAACCTCATATGCACAATGCTGACTAAAGGACAAGAGGCCAATAAATAAATAAATAAATAAATAAGACCTGACTTAAAACATTGTAATTCATAAACAACAAAGAAAAAACCATGGCAGCCTGAAGCCAGAAGAAGCCCTGCCCAACTAAAGCCCGGTACAACATAGATACAAACAACTTGCAAAGTCCACCCACATTAATCCACACTTAACCCACAGGCAGAAACATATTTTTTATAGCCTCTTAAGTGGCATGTCATCCAGGCTCCCTGGAGACTGCCATCCACCCAGCAGGTTTCCTATCAAACCTGCAGCCGAGAACAACATTTAATTACCATGTTTAATTGATCTTGTTAACTGTTAGGCTGGACAGCTTTGATCTCGCTGGCTGATAGCGAGTTTACGACTACAAAAGAAACTGGGACTTTGCATAATTGCCAAGCCTTCAATGGGCATTTTTTAATTCCTTCTGTTTCTCAATCCCCCTTCCTGTTTGTGCTGCACCAATGTCATAATGAGGACCCAAAGCACATACCCTCATTTCTCATATCATTTATTTTGAGCATGCAAAGTGTGTGTGTGGGGGGGAGGATGAGGAGAAAAGAGAAACCCCCCCTCCTTCACCTAGAAATATGGAAAAAGGCCAGGAATTACCGTAGCAAATCTGGCCTCGTCAAGGTTAAGCGCCAGCACCAAACACTTGGGAGGAAGGTGCAGGAATCCCTAAGCACGTGTGGGATAATCTGCTCCCCAACCCCCTCAAAAGCCTCATCTGACTCTCCACTGGTTAGAGGCTGGTTTAAATTCCAGGACAGAGGTTTTGAGGAATTTCAGTGGCTTTCCACTGTGTTGTTTTATGTTTGTTAATAGGTTTACCCAAAAAATGCCTCTTCTGCAGGAACTTCATATTAGCAGCTTAGGAGTGAAGCCCACAAGACCAAGATTACTAGCTGGTGCTCAACCAAACTGAGGCTGTGCCAATACTAATAGGAAGAGAAACTTCTGAGGACATTTTATTGTATCCTAAAATATCTAGGAGCCTTCAAAATAGATCCTAATTGAAAACAACTAAATACAAGTATGTTTAATTCATCAACTACCTCTCCTAAATACCGTTTTCCTGAACGATCAAGCCAATCATAAGATCTATGGAAATAAATGTTCATAGTGGTGTATAATAGGTTCTGAGCAACGTACAAAGCAGCTCTAAATTTCAGCCAAAGAGTGTCAACTGTTTTCAAAACAGCAAGCCAAACCCTCATCAAACTGAATTCAGCTGGAGTTTTGCCACTCAGCAGGACAGCGACTTGGCCCACCGTCCCCATGGGAAACCTTTTTCTAACTCAGACTTTCTTCCTGCTTATTTCAAATGAAATCTCCTTTGGATCAGGTTGAATTTCCACAGATAATTAGTCTTGCACTAGGCTAAATAAAACAAGAGTTATATTGCTTCTGAGCAGTAATCTGAATAATTACAACAGGGTAAAAGAGAAAATTTCTTTTTCTGTTTTTTTCTTCTTCCTAGGGGAACTTAGCAATTAACTGTTTAACATGGTTCGAGCTTTGCTGCTGAATCTTTGCATTACACAGCAACAGAGAGGAGGAAAGTACCATTGTGCACGATCACTTGCAGCATCTGTAGAGCATGGTAGCCAAAGCATGGCTCCCAAATATTGTGAGAATTTTTCCCCTGAAAGCCAGTCTCTCCTCACCAAAGCTCTCACCAGCACACCACAGTTTTGGTGGCTGGTTTGGGGAGGGAGAGCTGGTTTGGGGTTTTTTTTGTTTGTTCGTTGCAGTGGAGCTTGTCTTGTTTGGGTTTGGGTCTTTTTCTAAGCTGTTTTCTAAAGAAAGTTTATTCTTGTTCTCACAACTATACAGGTATCTTATACACTCTTTCCTTATACCAGAAGGTACAGAAGGCCAGAAAGCCAGCCAGCCCGTTCATCTCCTGCCTGCTGCTGATACTGTCTCAAATAATGCTCACTTTTGGTGGCTGGGGATGGAGGAGGGGTTTCCCTAGGAATAAGCTGAATAAAGCTTCCTGTTCGGCTAAAGCAGGAAACGTGCTCCAGTACTGCCTCGCACACAAAGAGTGGAAAATACTTACTAAACAAAATAGCAGGAGATGAAGTGTAAACTGGATTGTCCTTACATCATGCAGACAAATGGAATTACATACTCCCCACCCCCCTCGCCGAGCTCTCTTTCATTAAAGTGCTGAAACTTGAAAAAAATACATACATATGTATACACGTTCTGTATGAACATTAAATGGTTATGCTGTGCCTTTAAAACCAAACACTGAAGGATTTTAAACAACAACAACAGGGCTAATTAGGAGGTAGCATTTCCTCCCTCCCACAGGATCGGTTTCTTCTTGTTAGAATAGGAGGTACAACTGGCCAAACCCCATCCTACTACCAGAGAAACTGCACCAGAAATTGTCATTAGGTTTAACTTCCCAGCATCAAAACATCTCTTCAGAAAGACTAAAAATAAGTAGCATAGAAGATGGAAGGGACAGCCTTCTAGTCTGTCAGACCATTAGGATTCACAGAGAAGAACAGCAGTATTTTTGCATATCTGCAGATGGTAGAAGACAAGTATTAATGGAAAAAACGTCCTCCTTCATGCCCAATAAAAACAATGACTGTTTAAGGCCTCATAGCATTTCCCAAGAGCTGGCCATGTAACTCACGCAAGGTTTCTCCACTTCTGCCATTATGGCGAGGTCTGATCACTTCAAAGAGGCACTTGTCCTCACCCACCCTGACATTTAAGAACTGAAAGCGATGAAAGCTACATCACCTAATGCTAGGTCACAGCTACAGATGCACACTGCTAAGAGATGGAAAGCAGTTAGGCAAGTTCCACAGTGTAAAACATCTTACAGCAGCTGGATGCTGAAAACATACAACGAAACACCATGCAAAACAGCCACGCACATAAGCTTAATGAAAACCTGATGAGAGACTGGTAAAAAAAAAGTACTGAATCTAATTAATTCTCTAGACACAGCTAGTGAAGTTAAAGTAAGGTCACGAGTGCTGCACGCTGCACCTGAATTTTATAAGCCACCTTGAGCCATGAGTGCCTCCCATCATCACGAGTTACAAACCAGTCATCGGCCCCACAGGGACTCGTCTCATTTTATTTTGATGTCTCTTCTTATGGCACAACACCCTGCTCATCATGCAAAGCTCAAATACATGTCTGGAAAGCATTTTACAAGACGGCCTTAAAAATATCCTTCTGTTGAAATAGAGTCAGGCACAAGCTTCTTAGTTGGGGGACATAAAGAGAAGCTTCTCTACCACCCTAAATGGAAAGTTTAAGACAGCCAAACCAAACCAGAGAGAGCTGAATCATTCCAGTGAACCCCAACATCAGTGGTGAACCCTAGGAAAAAGTAACCATCACTGATATTGCATGCAACTGAAAGCTACCTGCAGTCTGCTGAAGCAGACGTGAAACCAAACTCTCCGAGCGCGTGTGTGGCACACCAACAGAGAACCTGTGGAAAGCAGGCCTCCCAGTAACGGGGCATGGCAGAAGTCCAGCCACCCTGACAGAGGAGGAAGTTTCCCCCTAGTAAGGGTGGCAAAAACGTAGCACCTACTGCTACATCATTAACCAGTTTGCCACATCTCAAACTTCTTTTGCATGTGGCGCAATGGATGTGCTTGAACTAATGCATTCACTCCAGGACCCCAAAGAGTATACAACAGAAGAGAAACAGCAGAGATCATTCAAGATACCTTTAACTACTAATACTCCAATACGCACATCTAGGAGCACATGGATTCTACACGCACACACAAGGAGGCACCGTACAGCCAGACAAGCACAGTCCATGGCTGTAAAAAATGACTAACTGAAGACAAAGAGCTTTGTTCCGCCTGCTCTCCCTCCCTCACACTCCCATGCTCCGTGAGGAACAAAGACTACCTGGACCCCTGTTATCTGAAGAATAGATACTACATGAAACTCCACTTTGAAACAAAAATGATGATAGCACACAGCAGGAAACCCCCCCCTCACACTTTCAAAGCGCGCACTTTCCCAAGCACCAGGGACCTACATAGCACAGCTTATTCCAGCTGCCAGTCCGCAGCTACTTCTCAAGAAACGGTTGTGACCCAGATTTGAAGTTTGCTAGTCTTCTTCTGGTCCTTCCCATATAAGATCATGCTGGGATAACAAAAGCCACCCTGGGACCTTCTGTTCCAAGAGGAAATTATCGTCTGGGCCCACAAAGAGAACAAAAGCCATTTATTCAAGTAGAAATTGCCTATGATTTGAAAAGCAGGTGTACAGCGTCCTATCCCCTCATCCTGAAAGCCAGAGCAAAGTCATCTGATAAAACGTCATGCTGCATCTGCCTGTGCACCACAAGAGACAGTAGTTTACAATATATTTCCCCACAAGAAAATGTTTGTGAGCAGTGAGAATCTAGTAAGTGGGAAAGCAATTATATTTGTTTACAATCCTTGCTGTTCTTACAGTCCCTCATCAGCAGTTTTCTCCATGAAGCTTCTGTATCTTCAAAAATGGGAAAGAAAAATCCCCCTTGTCATTGTTCCCAAACAAAGCCAGCACTATTAAACAATTCTATTTTGCATATATCTCCCTTTAATGCCAGGAGCAGCATTAAACTTCACAAAGCAAGGCGTCAAGGCTTGTCTGAGAGACGTTCATGATGCTAACTGTAACTGATCATCCCACCTGATCTCCTTGGCCAGATTACAATATGCAGAAGGCACATAATAAGAGAATTGACACATCTTTATGTGGAACTCCATGTCAATACGCTTAGCCTACACATCAATTCCTTGTGTGACCGATAGGCAAATACAGTAACCTTCCTTTACAAAAAGGCTGTGTATTTCATAGAATTAAAAAAAAATATTAGAAAGAAGTCATCATTAATTCTCACTGACTTTAATGAGATCTTTGAAAAGTAAATATTATCAGCAGCAATGCAGCTGTTAAGTAGCAAAATTAAATTTGACAGCAGAGATGCCAAAGAATTTAAAACCAAATGGAGAAAGCCAAACATAAGAACTGCATCCAGTTTGGGGAATTGCAATGACAAGAAAAAAGATCATCAAATTAAATGCAATAACAGGCTTAGCCCAAAGAACTGAGTTGTAATTAAAAAAATTCAGTAGTAAACACATAACTTGTACAAAACAATGACCAAGAGAGGGTACAATAACTGACACATGTAAAATTTCAGGGTTTGCACAGTGTAGCACTAGCCTCATTTCACCCTTCCCTTTAGATGTGTTGCATCAGTGTACAGTAATAATTAGCTCCCTATTTAAAAGGGAGATAAATAAATACTGCTTCCTATTAGGGCATCAGTGTCATATACCGCCATACTGCAGGCATACCCAGTAATAAAACATTCTCATTTCAAGCCTGATTGCACCATGCCATGCCTAGCTAGAATAACTATATTGGCAGAAACAATTTATCTGTCTTGGTGAGGAAGAAAAGCTCCTTAAGTTTGTCAAGCAGTTACAAAGCACACAAAAAAATTTACAAAATCAAACTTGTTATCACAAAACTTGAACCTAACAGTTACAAAGCACAGAAATAGCCTTTTGGTAAGGGTGACAATGGTTTCCTGCTTTGGAAGAGCCATACACTGAAGCATGCAAAAAGAATACATGAGGAGCACACATGAGGAGTAATTCTGCAATGAAATCTGTAAGTTCCCCACACAGGGTCCATACTCTTTGAATGTCGCCTGTGAAAGGCCTTCCCTACCAATTCTGTTCAAGAGTACGCCACACGCAAAGCAGGCTTCCTACCTCCATTCAGAAGAATGCTATGGGCGGTCTCTGAGCAGCAATCCTATTTAGGCTGGGCTTATACCTTACACAGCTGCCACAGAAGTTGCAACACAGTTCTCAGCGTTGCTGAACGCTTCCAACACATTGAGAAAGCTAAGCTGATGTTGCAAGCTGTCTTTCACTTGCGCTGTGGGGAGCTAGGGCACGCACAAATGAAATTCCTTGGAGCAGATAAAATTTTTACGGGATCCTTTCTCCAAAGTTGGATCCAGCTTGGGGAAAAAAGTTTGCTATAGGTTTGTGTAGCTGTACGGTTAGTTGCTTCTGAGGGCCACTTCACAGGCTCCGAAAGAAACTTAACAAGAACCTCCCCATGCTGCCACTACTCAGGAATCCGAGGCCAAAGCTGACTCTGGCTGCTCATGCTCTGTGAAATTGCAAATACAAACTTGGGACCAGTTCTGCGCTCAGGAGAGCCAAGAGATACAAAACCAGCCGCAAAGCACATCCAGGTTTGTATTTACTGAGGTCTTCCCAGGCACATCCAAAACCATCCATCAGGCGCGTGGGCTGAACCGTCAGAAGCCCGGCCGACCCGAAGCCTAGCGCAAAC
>VWZZ01006220.1:54174-69617 GCA_013399095.1 Psophia crepitans | reverse complement strand
AGTGGAGACTGGGGGGCGGGAGAGGAAGCGTGGGAGGGGGGCTGAAGCGCCCTGGATGCGGCCACAAAGAAGGAAAGGCAGCCAGCGGGGAGAGGGGAAAAGGAGGAGCGGGGGAGAAGCCCGGAGCAGCCCCACCTGGGCAGCCCCGCGCCGCTGCAGGCACTTTTCTGAACGCACCGAGCTCCCAACCCGGAAAGCGAGAGCTGGGAAGAGAGGAGGAGAGAAGGAAAAAAAAAAAGCCTCCACAAACCTGGGAAAAGAAAAAGAGGCCGCCGCCTACCTGTGGCTCCCCGAACTGGAGCCTCTGCCAGAGCCTCTCCCTTCCCGGCCAGCTAACAGCCAAGGTAGCCGCTGCCGGCCCGGCCCAGCCCCGCGGCGCTCCCCGGGGGACACCAGCCCCGTCCGGCCCCTCCTGCCCGCGGAAGGGGCCAAGCCAGAGGTGGGCAGGTCGTCCCCGCAGGCTGTTCCCCTGCCGCGCTGTGGGTCGGGCCCGAGGTGCTGCTCGCAGGCAGGAGCAGGACAGCCCGCCCGGGAAACGCGAGGCGCGGCGTGAGCGGAGCTCTCGTTGTTGTTTGTGGTTAATTTTTAGTAGGATTCACACTAAGGCAGCAAAAGCAAAGTCTGAAGCACGCAGCGTGACGTTAAGTGTGGTGGCATCAAAGGTTGTCCCAGCACATCGTGCTGGTAGGGGCTGAAGGCAGGTTCGAGCCTGAGGAGCCCCCGTGCTTTGCCCCCATCAGGCGGCATCAGCTCTTCGCGGAGAGCGCTGCTCGGATGGGCTATTCCCCACAGAGCCAATTTGGCCTACTGCGACTGTCAGCAGCTGCCATTTAATTTTAATTGGACAATACCCTCTGGCTCCTGCTATATGATAACGAGAGGAACCCAATCCCTCTCTTCTTGTGGAAAAGGGCTCTGGGGAGCAGCGATTGCACAGTCCGTTCCTGCCCACGGCCTGCCCCGGCTCCCTCGGCAGCTGCCCCTGCTGAATTTATGTGATGAGAGAAAGAATCAGCCGGAGAAGGCAGGACCTGGGGACAGACCCACGCTGCCCTTCCCTTAGCATCTTGGGGCCGCATAATTTATAACAAAATATTCTGCATTGTGGTAATTCTCATATGTAGTTTTAGCCTCGGCTAGTTAAGGGAAACCTGAAGAAAACTATTGCACCAGTAGTGTTTCAGAAGCTCCTTGGTGCATGGAGGAGTGTGGGGGCAAGGCCGCAGGCAGCGGGGTACCAGCTGAAGGCTCGGTGGCGGGCACAACAGTTACGATCTACAGGAAACACATTTAGTCTTGATACTCATGCACGAAAATTTGCAAGTCACTAATTCATCTCATACATTAATCAAGAAAAGTCTTTCAAGTTTTCTTGGGGGGGGGGAAGGAGGAGAAGCAGTGCAATCTAGCATTACAAAAATAAAAGAACAAGCCCCCCTTTCTTCAGACCTCAGCCCAAACAGGTTACCACTGGATGGCTTTGCAACGTGGAACGCTCCCGCTGATTTTCTGTTACTGACAGTGCCACTGAGCGCGTATGTGCAGTGTTTGTAGAAACTGATGAGAAGAACATGGTGCAAACAGGCTAAATGGTGTTTAACCAGGGGTTTAAGCACAGAAGGAATCCCAAGCGATAGTCTTGCGACGGGGAAGCTGTCAGGACTGATTAACGGAGGACGGAAAGCAGTCATTCTCTCGTATTGAATTCTTCTGGTTTTATTTTGGGACATAATGTCTTCATTAGTTCTTAGCCACGTTTGTTTGGGATAGTCATTTGATAAAAAGTATGGCCTGCTTACTGGCGGGCTTGAATTGAGACGAGTGTATCTTTGTATGTTTTGTTTAAACTATAGGACTATCACGGGGAAACCAAGTATGAGGTGGACTTAAATATAAAACACAGTAGGAAGAAAACAAGCCAAGAGCTCGGTTCAGGTATCAGCTGAAAAGAACCCACAGCAATATATCCGACATTGCAAATATTTTTGCATGTTCTTATCTGTAAGTAGGAAAGAGTATTTAAAACAGATTTGAGCACAGGGAGAATAATAACGAGAAATCAAAACTTTAGGCAACACTTCAATGCAGTAAAGAGCCTCAGCTACGGTGAATGAGTGGCATTTCACTGCCAGTGAAGCCGACTTTCCCTACTTCACAGGCTCCTATGTTGGCAAACTGTAAAATGAACTGCTGTGACAGCGGGAATATTTCTGGTGAGAATAATGTCTCATTAAAAATAAGGTCTTTTTCGGACTGATGGTTAAACCAAGTTAAATAAATCTGAATTTTAAATGCACCGACATTCTTGAAACATTCAAAGTCCGTATGTTTATTCCAGAACAATACTTTTTTTTTCATTAATTTAGTTGGGTCTGTTTTTCTGGGGTGGGCTGTTACTACATGGAATACTCACAAAAAAAAATACATCTGAAAAAAATGTAAATATTGAGTGACTGAAATGTGAACATCCGTTGACTGAAACCAGTAAAGGATGGTCTCAGAGGTTGCTTCTTCCCGTGCAAAAGGAAGGGACATAGGAAGGGAAACAGAGCTTAAATACTTACACGTTGGAGATTTAAAGTATTCATGGTGCTGGAAAGGAAGCATTTAAAATTTCTAAGTTCAGCGGAAATACAGCCTTTCTTAGGGACACCCCATCCCCCTCAGACACCCGTGCATATTGTCGTCTTCGGTTATGGCTGGAAAATTTTTCCTTTTCTGGCCACACCACAAGGATGCTCCTGCCTCTGTTTTATACTCCAGAGGGCTCTGGGGAGCACTGAGGCAAGGCGGGTACTGCTGGCCGGGGGGCGATGCCTGGCAGGGCAGCGGCAGTAGCTGCCCTGGGGCTTCTCCCCGCTGCCTGGAGGTGGGAGTAAGGGGCTGCTTTCCATTTAGCTGCGTCTGCTAGAGCAGGAGGTCTGTGAGCTCAGTGGGCAGCAGCGCCTTTCACTTGTGCAGCTGAGCCTGGCAAAGGTGTGACCCAACATTCTGGGTCTCATACCTGCAAATACCCTCAGTTAGGGGTGGGAGATCCTCTGAGAAGAGGAACAGAGCCTAGAAAACTGAGATGAGAAGGAGGAAGGCAGACAAAATGACAGTAGAGACTTTACTAAATATTTCAGGTCAATATTGATTTCATTTTTAATGAAAGTTCAAAGTTCACTGGAAAGTTCATTACATCTGAACTGTAGCTTTCTTCAGTTAAATTACCAAATTAAGGACCTAATAACTGCGATGTTCTATTTCGAGAAACAGAAGACAAGTCTTGTGGGAGTTACTCATCACCTGTTGCGGAATGAATGCTGCTCTTCCTTGGCTTGCTTCTGCAATCCGTTTGGGCTCTCAGAAGCAAATGGTGAGCAGTAGTACAAGAGCCATGTGGCCAATCATGAAACATCAGGCAGCCCTTCCTCAAATTGTAGTTACGTGCCAAGAAGGTCATTTAGATGTGGTCAGCTGGGCTCACCAGGCTCATCCGTTGGAGCTTAGTCCACAGAGTCAAGCTCTGTGCCTGTGTAGGCTAGGAAAACCCAACCATGTCAATACATAGGAATAAGTAACAGTTAAGCTTGAGGGGGTGGAGGAGGGCATTTCTTGGTTGCTCCCAGAGCAGTGCTAATGCACCCTGGTTTGTAACCTAGAAAGCAAGCTCAATCTTCTGGGCACATAGTCAACGTCTGGATTTTTGGCTGTTGAGCTGTAGAAGTTTGGTGTAGGCTTAAAATAGAGGCAAATCTGCAAGAGGAGGGTGTTTTCTGACATTTTATTCTTCCCTGGTTAACCAAAGGTATGTGTATGTTCCCAGTCTTGCCGCGACACTGGGCTCTTTTAATCATCATTTCATTTATTTTTCAAATAAGCCTGCAGAAGATAGGCAGAAAATGGGAGTAGATCTGACTCTTGACAAAGTTAAATGGTACCAGAATTTTGCCTGTTTCTTTTCTGGTCTGTCCCTCATGACTGCATATATTTTGTGCTTTATATAAAAATTAACAAATTACCAAATTTATTACCACAGAAAAAAAAATGATAGCTGTTTTGCTGAGTTTCTTTAAATTTACATGCCACTATGTTAGACTGAAGATCACTTTTGCCTAACGATGCAGGAGAACTTCCAATCATCACTTTTCTTCCAGCTTACCAATGCCAGGAACTGGTGGTTTTGTGTACTGGAGTTCGTATCCAGCATGGCCCAAAGGACTCCCTCCTTGTCCAGAAATGGAAACTGCATATTCTTTTGGAGTGGTGCATATTCTTTAAAACTAATAGCAGAATTTCTCTGATGATGACAGGCGTTCCTCTGACACAGGTTGCTTACAGAGTCCCATTTCCCTGGACATTCGTTGCTTTCAGACTTCTGTCAGCCCCAAGCTCTCCTTTCTGGTTTATCCCTGGCTCAGGTACCTGCTTGAAGCCTGGAGCTGATTCCCTTTTCTATTTCTTTCTGTAATATTTTTGCTGATTTTCTTCACCACGTTATCTTTACCGTTAAACAAAGGTAGCAGTGTAACTCCAGCACCTTCATCCCTGTTATTCAAAATTTTTAGCAGTTGTATCCACACTTTCATAATAGATGAGTTTAATATTTTCTTGAGCACTATCTTAAAGGTTAGTGGTTTGTTGCAGCAGTCCCAGTGACTTTTTTCTGTCCCTGCTCTCTTTCCTCAGTCCTAACATTAAGCTAAAACTTATTCTTCAAGTCTGTCCACCTTGCGGTTTAGAGCTTGAGTTGTTCTGCTAGCTGGGCCCTGAGCTGTTCAGAGCTACAAAGTTCTGCATATCTACACAAATGCAAGAGTCAGCACGCTATGTTCTGCCGGCTTAAAATCTCTCAAACCCTTTCTCATTTTTCTATCTTTGCACAGTTGTATTTGGATAAAAGCCGTACTAGCAATGGTGCAACGGAGCAATCAAAGCTAACTGCAGTAGGAATGACACCATGGAGGAAGCGGTAGTTGTGATTGCCTTAGGATATGATTCAACAGCACACCAACCAGGCGTAACAGCTCTTTGCCACTAAAAGAGCAGCTCTTCCACCCCTGCTTCCTTCCTTCCATTCCTGCTCACAGAAGCACGGTCTGTAGCTTGCTCTGCAAGCATCTGAAGTCCTTGGTGTAGAACGACTGCAACTGTGGTGCATAAAACAAGGCAGCTCATGTGCTGTGAAGAAATTGCAGGAAAATGTACTCTCTGCACTCCAAGGTACAGTGGTATGTTGTACCATTCTCAGAGGAGCAGAACAGTGGGGAAAGATCTAGACTGTAAATAGAAAAATGTGCAAGAGATCATAGGGTCCATGACAACATGACTGTAGCATTACAGCTCTCTCAGAGCTCAAAGCAGATAATGATCATCAGAGGCTTTTGGTCCTTGTTTTCAATGGACTGGAGAGCAAGAAGGCTGCCAGCCACTGTGGGACTGCAAGACAACTCACCTCAAGGGCTCCAATTCTTGGAAATGGAAACAACCCCAAGCTCAAGCTCCCTACAGAGAAACCATGTTGCTGAGAGATTATCTCAATAGATCAATAATATTATTCCTAGAGTTACCACATCAATTTTCTTCATTTGGTTCAGGTATTTCCATGTCTTGTAACACAGTGCGTGTCTCGCTTCCACTTCTGTGGCAGAAAAAACTTCTGATATATTCTTTCTCTTTTTTTATTGATAAAATGTTTAAGTTTCTGCTTCACTTCAGATTAGGTGACTTAAGTCCCCTAAATATCATGGAGTCATAGAATGACAGAATGGTTTGGGTTGGAAGGGACCTGAAAATCCATCTAGTTCCAACCCCCCTGCCATGGGCAGGGACACCCTACACTAGACCAGATTGCCCAAAGCCCCATCCAGCCTGGCCTTGAACACTGCCAGGGAGGGGGCAGCCACAGCTTCTCTGGGCAACCTGTTCCAGGGCCTCACCACCCTCACAGTAAAGAATTTCTTCCTTATATCTAATCTAAGTCCAATCCAAATCATGTATAATTATTAATGAGTTACGTAGCTACAGGTATGCATACAGCAAGTGATGTAGGACAGGAATATGGGTGTTATTGTTTGTGAAAGAAAAAGTTGTTCTGGAAAAACAAAGGCTGGAGGAATTCTCATCTGAACATCAGACTCAACATATGGAGATTCCATAAATGCTGAGCAAAGTCTTTTGTTACTGACTCTAGCTTTAATGAGAACAGTTTGTGTTGAAAGCTTTGGTAAATTCCAGATGAAATTTTTATTTATCTAAGACTATGACCACACTTATGTCTTCTCTAATTGTGTTATATGTGGTCTCCTTTGAAGAACTGACACAGTTTACATTTTGATTCATTAACAAAACTTTGTACCGAAAAACCTAAACCAGTTTGAAAAACAATTCAGTCAAGACTTGAAATCGTATTTTTTTAACAAGGCTGAATATGCTCTCAAATGAATGCCTCAGGACCCAGGGCAAGCAATGCATCCAACGGACAGGAGCCTCTGAAATTGCTCCCTGAATGTGCAGACTGAGCAGCTCACGGAAGCAGAGCTCAGCTTCTCCTTAGGCATGAGCTCTCCACCATCAGCCACTACAGCCAAGGCAAAGTACTTGTTTACACTACAGATGCGCAACACTTCTTAAAAAATACACCGCCCTGTTTTGTTTCAGTTGGTGAACACAGATCAGTGGCACACCAGTCAGTCACGAAGTATTTTTGATGCGTTGCGGCAGGTCCTGTCTCATACACAAAATAGAGGCATGGGTCACTGAAAAAAAGCAGAGCGTGATAAGCCATCTATCAAGCAACGCAGACTTCCCCGTTTTCTTCCTTGCGAGCGAGCACGGTTTGTCACTGTGATCTACATCATGGATGAACCAGTCACTGGTGAGATTATTCTGGGGCAATTGCCACAGACATCACTGCTGTCTAAATTCACCTCTCCGTTTTTTTTAGAGGTTTTTGGATACCTCCTGAGATTTTAAGATTCCAAAAAAGAAAAAAAAGAGACAAAATATTTCCTAATATATTTAGTATACTATCCATGTTTTGGATACTTATAGGACGCCAGAAGAAAATTCTTTTGGCCTTAAGCTGAGTTCTAAAAATATTCATTTGGGAAGAACCTACCGCTGTGGTAGATCATTAAAGGTCTCTGGCTGCCTTGTTTATGTCCCTCTGCATAATTTCATCTACCTGATGACTAGTTGAGATGAGATTCAATGTGTTCATGCTGCAAAGCTCAGTTTTTCTGTCTATATACCCAGTCAGTCTCAGAGACTGGCATATTGCCAATATATAAAGTCTAACAAAAAATACTCAAATTCCAAAATAATAGTTTGGAAGACCAAGAGTAAGGGAAGAGCTATTTTATGCCTATCTAGAGATGACACTAAATATCAAAAGCCTACACTAAATGCAGTAACAGTTGAGGATCCATACACCTCTGAATTAAGAAAGTCGCAGTGCTACCTGTGATGGCTGGCACATTTGCATTTTCCACGACCTGTGCGCTGGTAGTGCTGCTGCTTTACAAGTGTAAATGATCTGAGTTACTGGTGTTGCAGAAACATTACTATTAAAATTTCTAACTTCCACAGACAAAACTTGTATTAAATTTGAAATAAATTGAGAGCGATGTTAGAGAAAGTAAAGGGAATTGGGAGGTTTAGCACATACTGCTCTCTGAATATTCCCAAAAGTTTGCGGGTACCAAATGTGTGATCACGCAGCTGCTGTGATAGATGCAGCTGTGTTTATTTCATTGTGTAGACCAGACAAAATGCACAAGCTGAGCATCAGCGTCTTGTTCATAAATCAGTAAAAAAAAATGGAGCGTAGTATGCAAGATTTACTCAGACCTTCTTTCTGTTCCAAATGTTTTCAGACTTGGCAGAGTACGCGTTCCTCGGAGGACTATGAATACGCCGAGTTTTAAGCGTTTCTAGTGAAATCATGGTTTAGTTAGTTCAAGAAAAAAGCCATGTAAACACTTTGCTTAATAGCATAGGAATCAACTTTTAAATACAGTGAAGTACAGCTAAAAAAGTTCTGGTTAGCTTTTCTTAAAAGTGGGGTGAAAGAAAATGTGAAGAATTTCAGCCCAAGGACAGCTTCTTTAGAAGGCAAAAAATGCTGACTGTATTTAAGCCTCCTTCCAGGAGCCTCCCTTATGATCTCTTTCAGAAAAGTTTGCAAATTTAATTCCTGGTTATACATACTCGGAAAAAGCAAAATAAAACACAATTATGCCACTTTGGTTCTTTAATGTGTCGATTTTTCAGTGCTTTGTACTTAATGACAGCTATAACTGCAGTTTGGAATACTGATACAATTACTGTCATGCACAACCAAAACTTGTAAAGGCATATAGTCTGTTATTTTCCACTGAAGTCTATAACTTCTTACTATGCTTTCCATGTAGTTGTTTTTTAAATACATTTTGCTAAGGAGAGTTCATTTAAACCTATTACTCTATTAAGAGTAATTTAAGAAAACCTTAAAACAGAAATCTTCTCACTAATATCTACTCTACCGTACTATAATTAATTACAGTTGCCTTCAGTGAAACAGTGCTACCGGCATGGCCACTGTATTCCATCGTGTATTCAAGCCTTCAAACGTTTTGCCCTCTTTATTCTACAGGAATTCAATGCACACAGTCACAGGTGTCCTGCTTGGATCTGAGGCCTCGCACTGCTATTTCTTTTTTAGTATTTCCAGTGAAAAGGAAGATGCTCTGAATGTTTAACTTTTTCTTTGCTAATTAGAGATACTGGAGCAAAATCATAATAAAAAGAAAACTCTGGTGTACCGTTTAGCATAGGCATTGCTTAGAAATAGTTTTCTGTCCAAATATTTCTGTGTATTTCTTTATTCTCTTTAGAGAATGGATTTGTGTTTGGCTTTACTTCCTCATTTGTGTATGTCTAACAGACCAGAGTCTGAAATTACAAACATGCTTGTCTGGGAGAAGACTTCACGTAGTCAGTGGAACTTCTCAGCAATGTGTCTTCCAGTCTGGAAAAAAACAGTCACTTGATGCTTTTAAAACACCGTGGCAGTTGTATTTATACTGAGACACCAAGCTATAGAGGGGGAAGGGAATTAAATTTCCCAAGCAACACAAAGAATTGACTTGAGGCCAACTACAAATCTGACCAGGAAAAATTACAGACTCCAAATAACTCACTGTCCTACTTTGACATTAAGATAACAATATCTTTAATAATCTGAGTTATATTTCTAGAATATAATGACATATTTCTATAATATAACTTTCTGTAACTGTAACTATGAGACCTATATTTCATGCTCTCAGCACATTCAGTAAAGGAAGCCTACCTGCTTGCCTTCACAATTCTTTGCGGACATAATCTTCGCAAGTCTTCTCACCTGGAAAAATTACTGGATTTTTCTTGAGTTTAATCAGTTTCCAAATAAGGCCTATAATTTTGCATATGGAGTTTACCATTAAAAAAAAAGTATATTCAAGTAGGCTTTATATTGTGGGACTCAAGAAGCAAATTGTAAGTTTGCCTGGTTTTCCTTTAAGCTAAATGGTCTATCAACAAAATTCATCTACAAATTCGTTCCTATAAGCCGCAAATTCATCCTTGCCCATGATGCCGACAGAACCTTTGACAAAAATTAGGTCAGTGCTATGCTTAAACCATGCTTGATCACGTAGATCCAGGTTGTCTAATTATTTCCTTTTACCTTTTTCCTCTGTTGTCTTGTATCCATCTGTTTTATGATCTTTGTGGTGGGAATTGCCTTTCTTTGCTCCCTGAGTTTGTGCAGAGTTTCTCACGACTGGGATTCTTGACCAAGACTGAAGATTCAGAGTTGTGTGCGGGTGATTATGCCCACAAGTCCATGTTTGTGCACTCTAGTAGTGAGGCTGAAATTGCTTTGAATGGTTAAACTTTATTCACTGGACCTTCCCTGGCACCCCTGGGTTACTCTGTATTAGCTATACTGCTCAGTGGCATTCCATAGAGAAAACGTGAATAGTAATTTCTCCTACTGACATTAAATGTAAACACTGGCAAAGAAAATAAAACAATTTTTGTAGGCACTTAGCCAAGCTATTAAAACAACCAAGCAAGTATTTTATTTCAGCTGCTACCTTAAGACTGGTTTGGGTTTTTTTTTCTGCAAGGTCTTACTCCATTATGGTTCTCTTGTGATAAATTACTGAACAGTTTAAAAAGCAGGTTACAGAAAACAAAAGATGCACCTTGGTTTTTCATGATACGAACTGCGTGTTCTATCTTGTTGTACTAAATTAATCATAAACATTATTCAATATTTAAATATTAAAGAGGGAAAAAGTGCAGGTGCCTGCCAAGAACAGGTGTTACAAATTTAAGGTTTAATGTTTCTAGAATTCATTTCCCACTTTGGTTTACAAGGGTTCAGTTTTGCTGACCTTGATGGGAATCTGTAAACACCATGTTGCCGATTGTAGAGTGATTGTAAACATGGCTACATTTACAATGAGTGGCTCAATAACAATTCCTTTTGCAAAAATAATTCATCGGGCTGCCCAAGGATGAAGGATTTGCCCAAGGTTTGTTTTGGTTTATTTTAAAAGCATATACAAAATTCATCATTGTCTAATATTCATGCAAGCATTTGAAGGACTGGTGTGACATTATCCAAGCTCTTTCTCAAGTCTATCAAGGAATCATTTGAGTTCTGTGAGAACGGTTATTTATGCTCACAATAGTAAAACAGTTTGGTAGATGGAATAATTGTATTATAATGTATTTTGAAATGTGAACAAACACTGGCCAAGCAAGACAATGGTGAGAGATGGAGATTAGCAATCATCCTGTGCAAAAAGTTTCGTCCCTCCCTCCTTTCCCTCCGCAACATTTCCTTGGAGTAACTCACTTAAAGCTTGGACACACATATAACACTGGCGGAGGTTTCACACAACTTGCTCTCGTGTGTAACAGTGCTGACTTCAACGGACTGTTCAACTTAGAGATGCAGAAACTGATCAGTAATAATATAGAAGTCTAAATATTTATATATGCTTGTATTTATTCACTAAGATAGCCAAATCCTAGTGTGTGTATAGAGAAAGAGGTACAATGTAAGTGTACATGTTGACACATTGTCTAGTGACACTTCCTGAGGGCAAATCTATCATCATTCTGTAAAGCAGAACACACGTGTGCCTAACCCACGTGACTCTACATCCATATTAATCCAGTGTTTATATATAATTTCAATTCACTGCATTGTTCTGCACATACAGCTGGCTGATAAATACACACACACCTTGTTATGCTGCTGGTCGTAACCCAGAAATAAGTTCTTTACTCCATATGAACAGGTATGTCCCAGGCTATGCTCTATTTTGGAAGGTGATGCCATAGCAATGTCGTGCTTCCACGAGTACAAAGTGCCACCCTGTGAAATACAGCTGAGATTAATTATAGAAGCTAAAGAACCAGGTCCTTTTATCGCTGCCTTGGAAGCCTTTAGAACCAACTTGGCATCTCGTGTTAACTGAATAGAGTTTTCAGAAAGGAGAATCTGATTTTATTTGCATGCATATCTCAATACAAAGTACAGACTAACTTCTTTGAAGTTCTTCTTCAAAGCATCTTCAAAGGTGGGCCTCTAGTTTGTAAGGAGATATACATGTAAATAAAATCAGATTCAATTAACTTTTTAATTTGCTTCTTTAACAATAGCATTGTTCCTATTAAAATACTGTTACCCTTGGAGCACTTGAGTCAACAAGTATGTACAAATGCTACTGCTGTACTGCTTGTTGGTGTTGTCAGAAAAATGCCTTATAAAGGAAGAAAAAAGCATCTTCCAAACTGTGAATCATTACCACAACACAAAATTATGCAAAAGCTGAGATAAATGGAGATAATCCAAAACATACGGTTTTTTTTTCCCCTGCTGAGTGTATGCTATCTTTACTTGATTCCAGGCAACAGCAATTATCTGCAATAGGATTTGTAGTATCAAATCAAGACTACACTACCTTTGATTCTTTGCTCTTAACTTACTATTATCTTTTACAAGAAATTAATTATTAGCTACAAAATTACTCTCACTATGAAAACATACAATAAAGTCTGGTGCCTTCCCAATTATCTGTCCTTGTAGGCTCGGCTAAATCAGGTATAGAAGTGAGTAACAGAGGCATTTGAATACTAATTCTAGTATCACATAGAGCACAGTGATAACAACTGTACTTGGAGCAAAACCTTGCCTGCATGCTAAAATTGATTGATAGTTTTTCTGGGGTGTCCCAGGGAAATCGCACACTGTTTTTATTGGAGTAACTAAGTTAGTTACTTGATCCCTTGTATGAGAGACTAAACTGAAGCAAAGTTGACTGTGGAACCCAACTGCTTTCTGAACATAACAGAGATTTTCTTTTAAAAATGCTTAGATTAGTGACAGAAACATTTTGCCTTTATTTAAAAACAGCCGGTATGACATTCTATTTCAACTGCTTTGGTAGAAACAAAGGATACCTAGTCACCTTCCGTCCTAACTGTCAAACCTCTTTGCTTTATTCTGCATGCACAGAATACCATTAATCACAGGGGAAAAACAAACCACACCTCTATATACAAACTGCAAGGTGGGTACTTTCACTTGTTTATATAGTGTGTGAGAAATGAGCTGAATGAACACAAACGTTTCCAAAGCTACCTTGCAGAAACAGTATTTATCTCATACAAATCTCCCAAATATCTATGCAAATGTGTCTGTAAATATTGCTTTTTCCAGTTTTTGTAGCCCCCAAATATATCTCTGTGTGTGTGTGTGTGTGTGTGTGTGTGTGTGTGTGTGTGTGTGAATGAGGATTCTACTCGGACAGCCCCGTGCCTTAGAATTTGTGACTGGCTTACGGCCTGTGTGAGTTTTGCTAGCTCGTTTCCCTGTAACACGCGCCAAACTAGGTATCAGAAGCCTTTTGTATTAAACAAGCAAAAAGACGTCAGACAACTGTTTCTGCTTCTCTACCTTTCCCTTGAGTCTTTTACCACCACCTTTTTGTTTAATGTATCTCCAATGTTATGCTTTTCTTTCTGTCTTCTCACTTGTGCCTTTTTTCCTACAAGACTTGTAATTATATGTAAACACTCCGAGACTGTTTATTCCCATGAGGGAACTGTCAGCATACCACTGATAGTCTCTGGTACAACAAAACTATTCATAATGTATCAGAACTGACCCAGCTCCTCAGACCCAAGCTGTGTTCTGCTACAGGGAATTACTTTCACTGCAGAATGACCTTCAGTGGACATTTGTTCCCTGTCCTTCACCCAAGAGTCATTGTGAATGGTATCTCCCTCTGACAGCACCCCTTTTTGGACTCAGGTGGCCACTGAGTCTGACAACTGCGATGTCCAACAAGAGTCTTGATGACGCACTGTTATATCTAACAGCTTCTTCAGTCTGATTCAAGATCCATAAGAGGGTACAACTGGAGAATCAGGATTGTGGGATCATGAGAGGTCCAGACACGGGCGGGGAGGCACCCCAGCTGCACACCCGTTAAGCCATACAATAGCTGGTACCCTTGCAAAGATCAGTAAAGCGTCTGGCTGATATTTTGACTCTGGGTGATGTGGATTATACCTCTCTTCACAGCTGGTGTGTAAACACCATCGGAGAGTTTTCATCAGAAGACATACAATGATGAACATATTTGTCAGGTAAAAGCTAAGATCTCATTGCAAGTAGAAGAAATTCAAGTTGACAGACAAATTGTAGAGATAGTTGATAAGTTCATCTCTGTAGGCAACAAATTACTGTCACATGGGGACAAAAACACCTCGAGCTACCAGCCATAGGTAGGAAAGATGTTCCGAGCATGCAAGCCCACAAAGCTGTCAATGGCAGGGAGCACTGAAGAGACAAGTGCTCATCAGAAATGTAATTGAGTTCTTCAGCAGAGGCAGCACCAGGAAACAGCCTTTGGAGGTTGTGTTGAACTTATTAATTACTTAGGCTAGGCAGGCACACCCTGCTGATGTTCCCTGCCTTCAAACTTATGTTTCTGCAAGTCAACTAACTCAAGATTGGAATCAAGGTCGGAGAAGACAACACAGCATCAGACTACCTGTGGCAGCAGGGTCCTCCTCATTTACCCTCAATCAACAACCCCCAGGAACGCCTGTCAGGGGGATGAAGTTGTATGACAGAGGAGGGGGTCCTGCTTGTTTATCAGACCTGTTATTTCTCCTTGCTACTTGTGAACAGAGAGCTCAAGGTCCCCGAAGGGAGAGGTGAGGAGCAGCCAAGGCTTGAAGAGCTCCGGAGCATGAGGTGATGCTGCCATCTGGAGTACAGGACCGGGCAGGGATGAGGCTCTGTCTAAAGCTTCACACCTCCAAAACTCACACTAGTCTGAGCTTCTGCCTCTGGGCGACAGAGCTCCGAAAGTGCCGTGGGGCATCACGCACTATGGCTGAGGAGGCAACAGCCCCTGCTCAAACCATTCTGCTCTCCTTCCACTCTTCACGCTTCAGCACCACGGAATTTGTTGTTTCACCGGCATTTCTAGCACGGCCAGCGAGTTCTCCATGAGGAGCCTTGACATGCATGTTGCTAACTAGAGGGCTCCCAGGCGGTGATGTGGCCCACAGCCACCTGCCATGCCCACAGTGGGGGGCTCCCATCCAGCAGAGACAAGGAGGCCAGAGACAGCTGTCTAGTGCTGCGTCCAGCTCTGGCGTCCCCAGTACAGGAAAGACATGGAGCTGCTGGAACAAGCCCAGAGGAGGGCCACAAAGTTGATCAGAAGGCTGGAGCACCTCTCCTAGGAGGACAGGCTGAGGGATTTGGGCTTGTTCAGCCTGGAGAAGGGTCCAGGGAGACCAATTGCGGCCTTCCAGTACCTAAAGGGGCCTACAGGAAAGCTGGAGAGGGGCTGTTTACCAGGCAGTGCAGTGACAGGACAAGGGGTAATGGGTTTAAACTAAAAGAGGGGAGATTTAGATTAGATATGAGGAAGAAGTTCTTCCCTGTGAGGGTGGTGAGGCACTGGAACAGGCTGCCCAGAGAAGCTGTGGCTGCCCCCTCCCTGGCAGTGCTCAAGGCCAGGCTGGATGGGGCTGTGGGCAACCTGGTCTGGTGGGGGTGTCCCTGCCCATGGCAGGGGCCTTTGAGGTCCATTCTATGGTGCTGTGACCACGGAAGCAGCCGTGCCCACAGAGATCCCTGCTCACCCGCCCCGCCATTGTCCCTCCGAGCGCGGGAGGGGGCGGCTGCCGGCCNTGCTCCCCCCCGCGTGCGGCCCAAGCCGGCCGCCTCTTGCCGCGGGGGGTTCTGGGAGTGGTAGTCGCCCCGCCCCCAGAGGGCCTATCGCCGGGGCAGCGGGCGGCGCTCCCACAATGCATCTCGCAGGGCGTCTCGCTCCGTCTCGCGTCACAGTCATGTGACCTGAGCCTGCCGCTTCCCCGGGGGTGGGCGGGCAGAG
>VWZZ01006220.1:0-53028 GCA_013399095.1 Psophia crepitans | reverse complement strand
GGCCGTAGGAGCCGCACCGGCTCGGGTCTGGCGGGGCCCTCGCCTCTCCCCGGGGGAGGTTGGCAGGGGTGAGTCACGGCATCCTCATGCCACCGTCGTGCCTCGCAGTACTGATTGGCGTGGGCCCCTCCAGCAGTAATCCGCGGGACGCAGCGCCTGAGAGCGTTTTGAGGTACCTGTCGGCTGGAGCTGACGCGGAAGACTTGGATTCCTGCCTGCTGTGCTGCTCACAGGCCTGGGCAGCTGCTGGGAACGGGCTTCTCCGGTTTGCAGACGTGAGCGTCGGCTCAGCTTTGAAGAAACTGTTATAAAGCTGTGTTTCCGTGCACTGTGACCTGTTTTCTCCCTTGCTTTTGTTGTAAATGCCAGCCTTAACTGATGTTTCTTACTTTTTCCCCTTCCCTTTGTAGGACAAGAAGTTAGACTAGGTGCAGTAAATTGGAAGAAATGGAAGAAAGAAAAATCAAGAGGAGAAGCCCGAAATCATCCACCAGTCACCCCGCTCAGGTTACTAACTCCAAGAAAACCTCTGTGCCGGTCAGTAAAAGTACAGCCTTTTCAAATCCTGCACCACAGCCTGCAGTCCAGAAACCAAAGTTAAAACGGTAAGTTTGGGAGTATCCTGCAAGCTCAGTGGAAGTGAGAGCCAGAAAGGTGCCAGTGCTCAGACAGTCCAAGGGGTGTTTAGACTGTCTGGGCCAGAATGAAAAGAAACAGCTTCAGACTTGTGAAAGGTTTTGATGATGTGTCTCTCTTTTTTTTTTTTTTTTTTAGCAAAGTGATTTGTGTTTAATGCAATATAATGGTTATTTTACAGAAAAGGGAAGTGCTCGATACTCTTCTTGGAAGCTTTATAAAATGTTTACACAGTGGCATACACTGCTACTGATAACAGCTGAGCTGATGAGACAATAGCCTGAGCTGACTGGTGAAAGGCAAGAGTTGGGTGATCAAATATGGCAAATGTGGGCATCGTATGGGAGATAGCAGAGCCCCAGATGTACAGCTGCGAGGGACAAATAAAACATTACATGACTGCGAGTTTGGAACTGACAAGTAGGGCAGGAAATGAAGGACGTAAATTGAACAGGATGAGCTGGAACTGGAATTTCTAGGGCTTGTGAATTTTATTTTTTTTTTTTGTTTGGGGACCAGTCAGCAGGCGCAGCAGTAGCACGTGCAGGGAGAGGCATCCAGCTTTTTACACAGTACCGTTTTGGAGTAGTTTGTGTGTCATGGTTTTACTTCAGCCGTTGGCTGGGCACCACATAAACATGCGCTCAGTCCTCCTCATCGGAAAAAGGGGAGAGAATCGGAAGAGTGAAAGTGAGAAAACTTGTGGGTTCAGATACAAGAGTTTAATAAGTGAAGCAAAAGCCGCGTGCACAAGCAAAGCAAAACAAGGGATTCATTCCCCACTCCCCACGGCAGGCAGGGGTTCAGCCATCCCCAGGACAGCAGGGCTCCGTCACACGTAATGGTGACTTGGGAAGACAAATGCCATCACTCCGAACGCCGCTGCCCCCCTTTGTTCTTCCCAAATGTCCCTTTATAAACCGAGCATGACGCCATATGGTATGGAATGTCCCTTTGGCCAGTTGGGGTCAGCTGCCCTGTCTGTCCCCTCCCAACTCCCCGCACACCCCCAGCCATCCCGCCGGCGGGGCGGTGCGAGAAGCAGCAAAGGCCTTGGCTCTGTGTGAGCATCGCTCAGCAACAGCAAAAACATCTCTGCACTGTCAGCGCTGCTTCCAGCACAAACCCAAACACAGCCCCGTACTGGCTGCTGTAAAGAAAATTAACTCTCTCTCAGCTGAAACCAGGACAGTGTGCTATTTACGATACATCTATTTTGGTTTGAGAATATTTTCTAACATGCAGAAAAATTAACATAGTTCTTGACCATGGCAGGTATAGTAGATAAATGAGTGAGGAGAGATTTTAAAGTGAAATGTTGGCTAGAGAGAGGCAGCTGAGTTTATTGATAGGTGTTAGTTGAAGATTAAATACAGTTCAGTCCTCTTTGGCACAGATAGTCTGTTTTAAAGGACCCAGTGTTGGCCTGATGGAAACATAATGCATTCCTGCAACCTGAAGTGTATACTTCCCCCCCACCCAGGGAAAATGTGTTAATATTTTGAAGGAAATAATAATGAATACTAATGTGCTAGATGGTGCTGGTGCCTGCAGCTGATTGTAGTTTATTAAGACTCAACACTATTCTGAAGTGTACTAGAAATTAATTTCTTGTAGCCCACAATATTGGTTAGAGAAGAAAATGCCCTTTTTGCTTTAAGTTTTGGAAAAGGACAGTATTGCTCAGTTGTTAAGTGAAGCTTACCAAGCAGCGATAATACAGTTTCTCATACTCTCCAGGCAGGAGTGGTAACTGACGGAACAGTGCGAGTGTGAACTGCTGTTATGACGGTGGAGGAGGAGTATTTAATTTTCACTTTCTCTGCAGGAATCCAATGAAATAAGTTTTCTAGGAGCAGTAATGTATTGGATTAAACTTCAGAAAGAGGTGGAAAAAAAAATTGATGACCTTTCCGACATACAAACCTTTCTTTTAAGTCTGAAATTGAAGCAGAAGTAGCCAAAGTTAAACCAAAATGGAGACACGTTGCTCTGAGTTGAACCAGATATGATAATTATTGGACCAGTTGTTGTTCCAGCATACAGGCTATGTGGCCTGTATGATGTTTGTAGATTACAGAAGCTGTTAGGCTGGAAAAAGAATGATTATTTCTCATAGGGAAGAGAAAATTTGACTTGCCGAGCATGGGCGTATTCAGGGGAAGGGTGGAGCTTACTGTGCTGAAAACCCTATTACCTTCACTAATTAAATAAAGCCTCTTTCGGTAGGTGTTAGAGGGCCAGCAGATTGTTTTTCATGGTGAGTTTTACAAAATGCAGATGTTATTTGAAGGCAGGAAGAAGAAGCTCTATAGCAAAACTTACCTGGAGGCAAGGTCATCTTTCTGTATAGGTTATAACAAGTTGTTTTCCACACTGGTTGCGGTCTGTAGGGTTTTGCGACAACAGGAGTGTATGACTGCTGAGGGTTTTTCTCTCTGTTAGAGAGAGTGGGTTTTTGGGTGATTTTGTGTAGATAATTCCCCATGTGCCATTGTTGGCACAGTATGAAGATGGCTATTACATACATGTGCTCCATTGATGTTTCAAAAAAAAAAAGGGGGGGAAAGCAGATTGTTGGAATCCTTCATCTTGTAGTAGCAAACTGTCAAGATTATGATGTTCTTCTTTATTCTTAAGAAACTGGTGATCCTTTTTTTTCTTTTTTTACTTAAAAAGAGTGATGGAAATATGTATTATATTTCCCATTTCATTTTCAAAGCCCAGATGTAGACTTACCTTACATTTCCGATTCTCAATCAAAGTGAAAGCAGGAAGTAATCTCTGTTTTGTTTAATTTTTTCAGTGTAACAAAAGAGAAAGCCAAACCTCCAGGAGGCGAAGCAAAAGGGGCACAGGCAGCACCAATCCAGCATTCTTTTCTCACAGACGTATCAGATGTTCAGGAAATGGAAAGGGGACTTCTGAGCCTCCTGAATGACTTCCACTCGGGCAAACTTCAAGCATTTGGTAAGCGCATGACTTGTCTGTATGTGATGGTAACATTTGCAAACAAATATGATGTATGGACAGACTGCCAGTTTGTCATATTGGAGTCCACTGTATGAAATGAAATTTAACATAATTAATAGATCTTACTGCATTTTTAAATTACAGTCCTGTTGTAAGGTTGTCTCTGGTGCGAGATTATTTAAACACCGCTTCACTGTGCCTTCCAGCACGGCTTACCAAAGGCAGTACTGTGGCTTATGGGTTTAAGATACCAAGTTTAAAGCCACATATTTATGATCATATAGGAATAAGAAATACTAATGGTATTTGGCACGTGATTTTGATGCATACTGACACTTCAGACTGTTGGTAACAACGTTTATGAAGTCCAGTGCAAGTTGCATTTTAGCCAGCTTACTCTTCTGTCTTAACATCTTACTGTTTTTTCTACTTCACAGCTGAATGCTGAATGGAGGTTTCAGAAAAAACACAACACACTTCTGCTTCCTTTTCCCCCCCTGTACTGAGCAGAAAGATGCGTATGTGCTTTTGCCAGTTAGTGTTAGGTGAGCACGTCACGTTAATTCCGCACTGATTTTACAAGAGAGCCTGAAAAGTTTGTGTCCTATAAAGCATCAGTTACAAGAAAGAAACCCCAAAGAATAATCAAAATTAGAAAGAAAGTTTATTGTGATCATATTTGAAGTTAAAAATACAGAGCCTTCCTAAAAGGGAGAGAAGTTCAGAGCATAGAAAACCACATGTTTATTCTAGAACAGTTTAGTACATTCAGTGGTTGTAAGTTCAGCACAACATAACGCCAGACAGGGGGACAGAAACCTCAGTCTGTGAAACAGAGAGAAATCATTGTGAAAGCAAATTAACTTGTAAATGCAATGTTTAAATTTTTCTCTTATGATGTAAAAAGCTGCATCTTCACACATTTATTGGCCCTTTCAGGTTTCCTTATCTAACGCTGTTGCTCATCCTTTTAGGAAACGAATGTTCGATAGAGCAGATGGAGCATGTGCGGAGTATGCAGGAAAAACTTGCTCGCCTCAATCTGGAGCTCTACGGGGAGCTGGAAGAACTCCCTGAAGACAAAAGAAAACTAGCCAGTGACTCCAACCTGGATAGGCTGCTCTCAGATGTAAGTACTGGGGGGGCAGAAAACACGGAACTCTGCCCACAGAACTCAGCTCAGGAAAACACCACTACTGGGTGGGCACTGAGTTGCAGTTGAAGAGAATAGAGTTGTGTAATGAAGCAAGATGTAAGCCCTGCGCTCATCTTGGGCTTGAGAAAACACGGGACCTCGGGTTTTTTTCTGTAGGTTGCTGCTTGTTTGGGTGAGTGGAGCAGTCTAGCTGTAAAGTGCCTGAGGACGTAGGCCTGTTCAGAGACAGCCAGTGTAGCAGGGAACTAGGACCGTTGTCCCACTGGTCCATCCTCCTACATCTAGGGAAGGCCACGCATAAGAAAGAATTTAGATCTGTGTATTCTACACTTTCAGTTTCTCCCTTCTCTAGTGTATTCCGTAAAAACCAAAACTGTTACAATATCTTTACATTTCCTGAGATAAGAGAATTTAAATTTAATTTGGGACTGAGCTCTCTTGGTGTAGTATTCAGTGCAGGTTTGCTTGGCTTTTTGTAATAAACTCATACACTTCAGCCCAAACTATTAGTGATTTGCTTCATTCTTTTAATGTAACTTCATCATATCAGCATAATTGCTGCATATGACTAAGTGAAATGCTGTTCTGATACTTTCTACATTTATTTTGCAGCTGGAAGAACTGAATTCATCTATGTATCCTTTTCCTTAGATGTCTATTTTCCATTATAATTATTAACTGTAATCAAATAAATGCTGATTCCCCCAGTCACTAGTGGCTTTGTAAGAGTCAAATCGCTTCAGTAACATCCTTTCTTTTAAATTAGCATTGAAATACAGCCTGGATTTTAGCTTCTTCAACGTATAAATGACTGGATTTAAAAATTACATGCTGTTTTTTCATACACTGATTTGTTTGGCAAGCGTGCACCACAGGATTCACTTATCAATAGTATTCAGAAGCGCCCTATTACCTCTTAGTTTTCTCTAGACATATATGCATCTGCTGGACTGACCTAATTATTTCCAGGGTCAGACTATGGTTGAGTCAGATACTTCAGCAGAACTTTGGTACTTGAACAAATGTGTGCTCTTAGCTGTATCTTCTGGGCGGGCTAAGTGTTGTAGCTGTCTTCTGCATTGTGCTTTTGATCAGCCAAGAATACAGCCGAGGAGCGTTGCATTCAGTCTGTGCTGCAGTGCTCCTCCTGTTACACCTTTGCATTGAGGGAGGTGGGGCTCTGGTTTGGGACTTAAGATACTGGGCTGGTATATACGTTCTGTCTGTCCGTGGGAAGCTGTTTAAGGCTAGGTCTCAACACAAGTGGATCGTGATAATAATATCACATAATAGTGATAAAAATCTGCCACTGCCCTTGATCCACCAGCTAATTCTGGAGGTGGGTAATCTTAAGTCTCATGGAGGAAGATAAATGTACTGGTTGAGAACTAGCTTAGGACTTAATAGAACTGAGTTCATCTGGACTGGCACGTGCTTGTCACAGGACTAAGCGGAGTTTCCTGTAACACTGCTGTCTTGTTTGTACCTTATCTATATGTGACAATGTTACTCCTTAACAGTTTGCTTCAGCCAAAAACTGCATTTAGCAGATGCTCAAGATATTCCAAATAGTGCCACGGGCTGAAAGAACGGGTGGGTCAATTTGGATTCTTTTAGAAGTTCTTCTTTTGTTTTTTCTGACAGTGGAATCAGGAACAGTTTTAGGTTTGTGGGTTTTTTCTGTGTGTGTTTTTTTTGTTGGGGAGGTTTTTTTTAATTGCACACAATGAAGAATTAAGGTGCAAATCCAAGTATTTATTTTCGTACATTCCTCTGAGCACTGTGTTACGTCAGGACTCAGAATCTAGAGTTTTAAGTAGGTTGTTGTGATGCTATGCTTTTTATTACTGCCTTATTTAACAGAAAAATTGGGGGAACTCAGAAGTACATTTCTTCTGCTCAGTGGTGGTCACATGATTGAAAATTATATGTATATAAGTTCATTAGTATTGCTCCAATTTTCATGAAGGTAGCAATGATATTGCCATTCTGATCTGTATATAGACAATCTGCACAATATTTTTAGTGGTTTGTTGATCAGTGACGCTATAGATTAATTTATTGTTAATAAAGTATGGCATTTCATTTAGAGAAGCTGCTATCTCTGTTCAGCTGTGTGAAGAAGATACAAGTTCTTGCATGGTCTGAATGTTTGCAGAGTTTACTTTTTTTCATCACCATGAATAATTAAAAATATATATAAATTAGAACTAGTGTGCATGATTTGATTAAGTATTGTGAAATCCCAAAATTGGGTAAACAGAAATGACTACAAAATTGCATATACTGGCTTTATGGAACAATGACTAAGTTCTGCATAGTCTGATATCAATTAGTATCGTCTTTGTGTTCAGTTGGAGAAAAGAAGTGTAAATATTGGCTGGTTTTAGATCTGAAATTTCTTTCTTGGTCCATCAAACTACGCCTTTGGTTCTAGATTTATTTTATATTCAGTTTTTAGGTAATACATTCAGATTCTATATACTGTGCATACTTACTGTACAAGGAATGAGACCTTTATCCTTCTACTTGAGAGTGAAGTTTTTCCATCAGTCCAAAGCGAGCACACGGCCAAGGAACAAAAGGTGCCTTTTGTTCAGCATCTTTGGAGAAGATGCTGCTTCAGCCGCAAGGTGTGGCTGTGTATTCCGTGAGCTCCAGCTCCTCTCGGAATCACTGGTTAAGGAATGAGCAGGGATCCCGGCTGGGCGTTTCCTTTAGGATGTTCTTGTTCTTTACGTGATTTGTCTCCTTCGTCATTGAGATTCTTGAGGGGTTTTGCACGCTGGTGAGAGGACCTCCAAGTCCCAGCCTGCTGCTGGGTTGTGACATCCACAGATAGCTTAGGAGAAGTAGAATACAACATGCTGCTCACAAAATGAAGCCATGGAGGTTTTTTTCTACTATTTAACCAATATTTGGGTAATTATCCTTCTCTGCACAGTAACTTCTCCCTGTCAGTGTCAGGGCCTCGTTTACATGAAGCCAGCAGCAGCACATTTTGGCCTTGCGCCTCCAGGTGCGTACTGGGCAACGCTCCGTAGGGTGGCAGAAGTCCTGAGGGGAGCTGCATTTTCACAAGCAGTGTGACGTTCTGGTGGCTCATGGTCATTCAGGGGGAGAGCCACACCTCCACTAGCACTTGCGGCCAGCGCAGCACCTTGCAGCCTTGTAGTGCACACCGGTCCCAGAACACGCTTTTAACCAGGAGTTTTCATAGTTTAAGCTCATCTATGATAAAGAGAATTCTTTTTCCACTCTGGGGTCTGTCATCTCACTCTGCTTAGGCTTAGGGCTTCAAACACATTTCAAATAATGTACGAAGAGGGGGGCTGTTGGAGGTCTTATCTCTCAATTCTGTAGCAATTTATGCAAGCACATAATGGAGGCGTGTAATTTGAGATATGGACATAAGCAGATAACCTTTCTTGAGCAGTTGTTTAGAATTACACAAGAATTAGCACCTTTTTCCTCAACTGCCTTAAGCCCACAGGCAGTCACAAAGAATGCATTAATTGCAAATAATTAAGAAATTAAAATTGTCTTATCTCCTCCTGGAAACACATTTGCTTCTTTTACACAATCCATTAATTGCACATCCACCATATCTTTTGCATTTGTATAAGAAAACTTTGTAGCAAGATCGGAGAGCCTGAGCTGCTCTTTGGGTCGTAATAAACTAATCACATTTCCAGGATCTTGCAGGAAAAGAAGAAAGTTTAATATATCTGTATACAGTCTTTGGTAATTATCAAAACACATAAGTGGCTGTATAAAATGAGCCTTTTCTGTTACCTTGTTTCCTGAAGAGTTGTGTATGGAGGTAGAAGTGTATTACACTGAATGTTTCCTGGCCTAACTCACACCAATAAATGGATATGGTGTTTGAAAGATGACGTTCTTTCCTCTGTCACTGATCTAGATTACATCACTCCAAGACACACCTGTGGAACCTCAGTGACCCAAAAAAAATAACAATGAGGGGGAAAAAAAAAAATAGAAAAGGAACACGTCTTAGAGAAGAGGATTTGAAAGAACTGGGGAAGAGATGTGGCCAGCAGGTCGAGGGAGGTGATTCTCCCCCTCTACTCCGCTCTTGTGAGACCCCACCCGGAGTACTGCGTCCAGCTCNCTAAAGGGGCTACAGGAAAGATGGAGAGGGGCTGGTTACAAGGGCCTGGAATGACAGGACAAGGGGGAATGGGTTTAAGCTGAAGGAGGGGAGATTTAGATTAGACATTAGGAAGAAATTCTTCCCTGTGAGGGTGGTGAGGCCCTGGCACAGGCTGCCCAGAGAAGCTGGGCTACACGCTCATCTTTCACATTAATAAAAAAAAAAGGAAATGACACGTTTCCTGTAGCAGGCAACAACCCCCAGCTCCCACCCTAGGGCAGGAGCAGATGTGGGAATGCTTTGTCCACATCAAGTCTCTGGCCTCCTATGAGAAATCAGACCTGTTTTCACATGGAAAATTGCCCCCACTGGTCCCTCCTGTACACACCAACCCTTGCAGGTGTAGCGGGTGCCCTGGGGGTACTTTTCTCAGGAAGGGAGTTGCTCAGAGCTTACCTGTAAGCACAGGGACCCTGGGCACGGAGCTCACTCCTTCAACACAAAGATGGCGGCCGAACTCGGCCTGGGCTACCCAAGCCACGCGAGGATGCCGGCGGGCTTACTGCCTCTTGGAGTTGTTTCCTCTAAGCGCACTTGCGTTCCATCCCTCCTCACGCGATGGCACCTGGCACTTCGTGTCACACACCTCAGTCAGCTCTGTCCGCATGCGATCACAGGCTTCAGAGGCTGTTCAGGATTAGGAACACAGAACGTGTTTTAGCCAGCAATACTGGAAATCCTTTCCCTTTTAATGACAGATAATTAAATTCCCTGTCAGTGCTCCACGCCTGGTGCAATCTTACTGTCGTCATCACAAAACATGGGCTTTATTTATCGCAGCCCTTTTCACTCACGATAAAGAGGCAGAATATTTAATATGAAGGAGCACACACCAAATGCTCCGCTGGCTTCCCAGGAGCACCAGCCAGCACCCTGACAGGTCTGATGGGGGGAACGAGCCACCAGAGCCGGCCCCACGTGACAGCGGCGCTGCCAGCGGAGAGATTTTTGTCGGAGCTGCGTCAATAAAGCAGAGCAACCCAAGCACAGTTTGGGGCCTCAGCTGGCTCGCGGCGAGGCCTCGTGACAGGCGGAGGAGCTGCAGGTCAGCTGGCACGTTTGGATTTGTAGGGACCAGCCTGCAAAGGCTGTGCGCTAGTTGTGTGTTTGCTTCTGTATTGAGAATGTGCTGCTATTGCTGCACCGTGTAATTTCTTCAGAATCGTTAAAAGCGCGCAGGAAGAAAGTACTCCTCCAAATCACAAACCCTCTCAGCGTTACTTCTGAAGAAACAAAGGATTAATGTTGGATTAAAGGATCTGGCAGCAGAGGAACTGATTGTATCACTCTAAAAGCTAATGCTCTAGATGTTCAAACGATTGGAGGTGATTTCAACACAAAAAGATAAAGCAACTCTCAGAACGCAATGATTAATAAAGCTGACAGTATTCTGCACGTAAACTGCATCAGAAATGCCAATATCTGTGCTCGTGTGATGTGGTGGAGGAGCTCAACTTCCCTCCTCAAGCCCCGTAACCAGCTGACACCCCTGCTGCAGTCGCAGCAGCGACTGTTGTCTTCTGTGCCAGAAGTACCTGCAGTGGATGCGCTGTAAAATGCACCGTCTTTAGTGGAACCCACGAGGGTTTTATCTTAAGAATGTGACTGAAATTTGAAGTTGGCAGGAGACTTGGTCTCTAAGGCAAAGCAGTATCTGGGAGTACCAGGCATTTAAGCTCCAGATGGGGCCAAGACAATGTTCTCAGCAGCTCACAAAACTCCTCAGCAGATCTCATTTGAACTGAGCGCCACGCGTTCGGAAAGGCACATGGACAAAAACCAGCGGTCCCCTCGAGGCGGCCTAGCACTCCAGAGGTTGCTGGTCTGAAACGGAAAGCTTGATAGCCTTTTGTTAATTTGTCACACATATTTGAAAGTTGAAGCCCTTCAGGCTACATCTACCTGGGGAGAAGATAAAAGTGCGCCAAGTGTGGATTTACAGGGAAAACTATCGCCAGTAATTTGTACATGACAAACATCAAAAGCATGTTTTCACACTCCCTGCTCCCTGTACGACAGCAGCACTGGAAATCGCATTCTCTGCCATTTTTATGTTATAAAAATAAACACGAGTGGCTGAACCGCCTGAGTTTATAAATCTGCAGTCCCACAGCATTAGGTAATGAAGTTGCTTTTTCTGCCAGAAAAGTTGGATCGTCAATAGCAAATGAAAAACATGTGACAACAGAACACGCTATTACTTATGTAAACGTGTTTAGCCAAAGAACTGCTGGTGAGCTGGATGAGCAGCAGAACCAGCACCCCACAGGCCCTCTTTGGGTGGGGTTGCAGAAACATTCTCAAGCCTCCAAAATTGCTCGTGCTGGAACCCCCCAGCCTGGCAGGGCTGTAATGTTGCGCTTTGGGGCGCTATCGACTCTGCGCTCGCTCTCCCTAGTGAAAAAGTCTAACAGCGGGGTCTACCGCTGGGTGATTCTTAAAGCATTGACTCTATTGGGTGTTTGCTTGGAAAACAACTCTATGGCATGTATTTTTAAAGCCCTCAAGTTTCATTTTTCAAGTTTCAGTACTAAATTGGGAACATGCCACGTCATTTTGAAAGGTGCTTATAAACGGGACACCCTCAAATAGAGTAAGTGGAAAAAAAAGCTGAGGGAAAGGAGGAGGCGGGGGGAGATGTTTGTGGTTATGGCATTGGTCTTCCCAAGCAACGGCTATGCGTGCAGAGTCCCGGCTCTCCTGGGAATGGCTAAACACCCGCCTGCTGATGGGAAGTTGAGAATGACACTGGCGGCGGTGCCAGGGGAGCGCAGGTTGCCACCGGGCTCTTACAAGCAAAGGAGGCACGAAGGCACACGAGCCAGGTTTGCTGCTTGTAACTAAGCTCCGCGCGCGGGATGAATTCTGACGCTTACGGCTGGGGGGTAGCACCTCCAAAAGCGTTTTCTCAGGCCTCTGTTCCTGCAGAAAGTTTGATAGCGCTGCTGGTACTTAAAGGCTTTTACCAGAATCGTTGTCACGGCTGTAGCACGTTGTGACACACACACATTTAAGACTTGCGCTGGGCAAAGAAGTAGGCAGAAACTACAGTAGCTGGACCAATGAATAATTGTAACAGCTTAACGCAAGTAGGTGCTTTAAACAATGTACTTCCTACTCAAATGCAAAAAGGTTTCTATTTAATTGTCGAACATATCACAGAAAATAAGGCCTCTCTGAATCACAGAGTGCAACTGCGGGATGAAAAAGAACGACGTGTAAATCACCAGATATGGTCTAAATTATTTTACATTGTTTTCTGTCTATTTTTAAGGTACAGCTTACTGTATAAATGCCAGAAGACAAAAATGACCAGGAAAACAGACACAGAAATGCTCACCCCAGTATTTCTGTAGCAAGTGCCAAGCAGGTGCCTAGAGACCACTTTTATTTTGGAATTTTTAAGTAAAGTTCAGAGCCGACCACTTCAATGAATACCTCATTTTCATTTGTGTACTTTTAGCAACAAATAACCCTTGCCTTGAATTCAGTTCTCTGCCGTTCTTGTCCTCTGCTCAAAAGAACACACATCTACAGACATTATAGAGCAGGGGAAAGAAATTAATTTTTTAAAAATGATTTCATTGTTTACGCCCCCATCAGAACAAAGTGAAACTGGAGGTGCTGCACTTCAGCTGTCAGTCCCTACCGCTGCAGAATTTTAACACTACTGAGTTAACAGCGCCAAAATTTTATTCAGCCTGAGCGAACAGTCCAGCTCCATGCAGGAACACAGAGAACACAGCTTCCTTCAGACACCATTAACGTGGCATTTTCACTACCACTTCCGATCCCAGAACAAAATTTAAGATGTTTTAATAAACGTCTTTCGCTGCTGGCCAGGGCTGCTCTGTGGTTTTAAGCCCAGGCTGCTGATTTCACAGGTTGCCCTGCATTTACCCAGCAGCGAACAGAAGCTTTATTCAGGACCCGCGCATTAAAGGGATAACTGTATCTGACAAACTGCGCGACAACTTCTCAATTATGAGCTGATTTTCTGTTTTACAAGTATGCGAATGCTAAAAAAAAATAATCCTTTCCTTCTCAAGCTGAAGTTGTTTTACTTCCTTCCCTGAAAAAGCAGCATCTGAAGTCCTGTCATGTTCAAGCGATCTAGATATCCAGATCTTAGAACTGACTAAGCGTGCCCAAACAAAGACAGGCAAGCAAGAATCTACTCCAAAGAGCCGCTGAGACAGGATCCATCATCTCAAGTGACTGGAAGCCGTAACGCTGGGCTCAATTGGGAGCTCTTGCTCCAGTTTTGCTCATCATAGAATAGTTTGGGTTGGAAGGGACCTTAAAAGTGCATCTAGTTCCAACCCCACTGCCATGGGCAGGGACACCCCCCACTAGGCCAGGGTGCCCAAAGCCCCATCCAACCTGGCCTTGAGCACTGCCAGGGATGGGGCATCCACAGCTTCTCTGGGCAACCTGTTCCAGTGCCTCACCACCCTCACAGTAGAGAATTTATTCTTAACATCTAATCTAAATCTACCCTTCCTCAGCTTAAGGCCACTATCCCTTGTCCTATCATTATCTACCCAAGTAGAGAGTCCCTCTCCATCCTTTTTAAAGACCCCTTTAAATATTGGAAAGCCACAGAGCCTTCTCTTTTCCAGGCTGAACATCCCCAGCTCTTTCAGCCTGTCCTCATAGGAGAGGTGCTCCAGCTCTCTGATCATCTTTGTGGCCTCCTCTGGACTCACTCCAGCAGCTCCATGTCTTTCCTGTACTGGGGACCCCAGAGCTGGATGCAGTACTCCAGGTGGGGTCTAAGGGCAGAGTAGCAGGGCAGAATCACCTCCCTCGACCTGCTGGCCACACTGGTTTTGATGCAGCCCAGGACAGAGTTGGCCTTATGGGCTGCCAGCGCACACTGCTGGCTCATGTCGAGCCTTTTGTCCACCACAACCCCCAAGTCTCTCTCCACAGGGCTGCTCTAAATGCGTTCTTCTCCCAGTCTGTGCTCACGTCTGGGATTGCCCTGACCCAGGTGCAGCACCCTGCACTTGGACTTGTTGAACCTCATTCAGTTCACATGGGCCCATATCTCAAGCCTGTCCAGGTCCCTTTAAATGGTTGCTGGCTTCTCACACCCGGTCCCTGGGATGTGGTTGTTTTTCTTTCCTTTAGTGACAATCTGGAGCAGCAAAAGATAACACTAGTCAAGAGCTCTCGGGTATCAGAAACGACTGCAGCTCTGATTCTGCATCGAGCCCTGTCGTGGCAGGTTTCCACATTAGCCCTGAACTTCGCTAAAATAAGGCTTTACGCAGAGACTGGTGGCACGCTTCCGTGGCAGCTGAAAACCTCTTTTTTCTAAGTCAAAAAAACTCCGTAAGACATTTCTAATGGCTGATGTTACATCTACATTTTCAATCTTAAAAGGTTAATCACTGTAATAGATCAGAATGTTCCCTCTCAAGACAAGGGGAAATGGCTGCAAGTTGCGCCAGGGAAGGTTCAGGTTGGAGATGAGGAGAAAATTCTTCTCTGAAAGGGTGGTCGGGCATTGGAACGGGTTGCCCAGGGAGGAGGTGGAGTCACCATCCCTGAGGGTGTTTAAGGAAAGGTTAGATATGGTACTTAGGGACGTGGTTTAGTGGGTAATAGGTGGTGGGGGGATGGTTGGACTAGATGATCCTTGAGGTCACTTCCAACCTTAATGATTCTATTCTATTCTATTCTCTCTTATTTAGAAAGACCAAGATTAGTACGAGACCTCCAACGTATAGCTCCTTCATAGCACTAAAAGAACAAAAAACGGCGCATGACACAGGCAGGAACGAACTAAGCTTTCCCACAAACTGGCAGAGTGGGACCAGAGCAAATAAAAGGAGTAGTTTGCGAATGATCTGGCCACCCTGATCAATGTGATATTGCAGCACTAAGCCGAAGGCCAAAACATTGAAAATGCTGAACAGTTCAGACTACGAGAACAAATATACTCGGAACAGCTGAGCACCTGCCAATGCAAGAAACATTTCCATGGAACCCTTACAACTGCAATGCACCCGTGAAAGGGAGCAGGGGTATGTTAGGGGAAAAGGAGAGTCAGCTCCAGGTTCAAACCGTTCAGAATACCACCGCAACAAATGGGTTTCAATTTCTGTGTCAGGATTTTCAACTTCATTTAATGTAAAATAAAAACAACACACAGAAACCACAAGAAAAAAAACCCAACACATTTCTTATTTTAGTTTTAAAAGTTGGCAATTCAGCTGGCTCAAAATGCAACCTTGGCAGACCTACTCCAACTTTCACTGGTTTTACAAGAAAGAATACGAATACCCTACTTGAGAAAGACTCCTTTTCTTACGTTGTACAGGCTGGACGTTGTAAGCATTTTGATACTTTCAGATTAGTAAAATTAGTTTTAAAAAGTTCAAAACGCCCAACTAACTTGGCTCATATTTTACAGGATAAAAACTACTTCTGTTCTCATCTGGGACCTCAGCAGACCTTAGGGACTCTGACACCACCACTGCCAGAGTGAAGTCAGCCCAGACTTAAGCAAACCTACCCCGTCCAACACGTCCAAGCTTATTCAGCAACACGCTTTATCCTACAGCCGCAGTAGCTCGCAGGGTAACGTCGAGGTCTACAACGGAAGTCCACATCATTGAGCTGGGAAGGAAGAGGAACTTCTCGCAGCACGTTTGATGCAAGAGTTAGTTTGAACGACGGTCTGATCCCATGTCAGGACTGAATTTCTTTAGAGAACTACAAGCAGACTGAAAAGCCGCATGAAACCAGAATGAATTTTGTATTAAGAGCATTAACTATACGCAACTTCACAGCAGCCAGGTGCACTGTACTACCACAAGTTCCCATCAGGCTGTACTTTCACCTTAAGGCTTCAGACACGCACTGACAATACAGACTGGCTTGGAAAGCAAGCGGCATGCACGCACCATTTCACACGTCTATTGGTAAATTTATGTGCCTGAGTGAGGAGCACACAGAAATTCACCAAAAGGCTCGCTCAGTAAGTTCGTTTTGGAATCACCAGCTTGATCATCCAAACAGGCGGATGCAGCATAAAATCGCGCGCTATTATGCAAGAGCCTATTGTTGCAAATCTCAACCCGATTCCTACCTAATTTAAACAGATGACATAAATACGTATTCAGACTCATATTAAGGACATAGTATCAAGTACCCAAGTTGCACAATAGCACCACATCTATAGATACCGATACACACCGCTGCAAGCTTCCTTTACATCCAGCATTTAATCTATCTGCCCCCTTTTATTTTTATCCTTAGTGTTGGTTTTAAAGTGTGAGAACACAAATATGAAATAATACATAGAATAATACATCATAAGGCCCTCTAACAAAATCTTAAACCCACAATTCTAGCTTAGAGTCAACATCACGTTCAGTTCAATTTTTGGCAGTACTCTGACTTTAATTTAGATCAGGACAGCCTCGAGCTGTGACAGTTGAAATGCAACCCCACCTAAATCAACAGATAAAATGTATTTCTGCAAGCAGAACTAAATTTTTCCTACTGTTCTACATGCACCAGTGGTTTGCAAAAAGGAAGTTTTAAAGGTTCAAAGGATTCCGTTGTCTGAAAAGGCTACAGGAGAAAAGGATAAAAAAAAGTTCACAAAATAACATTTGATACTTTTGGTGTGAAAAGTTTTAAGAGATTACCCATTTGAGTGTGTTTCTTGGTTCGTGAGTCCACCTATGGAAGCAACCTGGTGGAAACCATAAAATCCAAAGTGATCAGCCTCTTAATTCTGGTAAAATGACATGTGCGTAAGTACTGCTTTTCCACAGGAATGTTCTTGTTTCAACAGTACTTCATCCCCAAAACCAAAGTGCAGAGCAAACCAAGGAATATATTAAGTACCCTTCCATAGCACAAGGATCTCACGATTCTTCTACAGCCTCTTGGTTCCTTCTGATCAGAGAGCGAGTGACTAAGTTCCTTCAAGAGGGCAGTGAAAGACACTGGCATTGAAGCTCTAGAAGGGCTTGTTGTAAATGGCAGCACTCTTCTTCCAACGGCAGGGATACTGAGCAGAAAAAAAACAGTTGAAGGCACGCTGCTTCTGCATTTTCTGATAGAATACATTGAATTACAACTTCCTTTCGTAATGTTTTTTCTTGAAATACACAGTTTTTTCTCATACTTAGACTGAACCCAAGCTTTGTATCAGTACAAGATCTGCAAATAAGGAACAACAGCACTTAATACAGAGCGCTGAATTCCATGGCAGTTCCATGAGTCACGCTCCTGAGATATCAGAGGGCTTCCCAAAGTGTTCCCTTCCGCTTCTGCTGAGAAATCGTATACTGCTGAAGCAACACACAAGTGTTTACAGTTTACAGCAACTCTTGTAATGCTTATTCCACTCCCCGCTCCCCCAGTTGCACATCAGGGCAAAGCACTGATTTTAGTGTCTCCCTTCTCCATACACAACTGCTCTTCCACATGCCAGTCTCTCCTACTCCCCTTCAGAATGGACACCACCGGCAGCGGGCTCCTGGCAGAAGACATTCCCCATTCAAAGTGCTGTTCCTTACGTTTAACTTGTTCTGCCCCACGGACCATACCCTCTTCTGTCAGTTTAAATGCAGTCTTATTGAGCCGGAGAGAGAAATACAGATAGACCTCTGAAGTTAGATGACAGAAAGCAAAAGCCACCGTTGCTGCTATATGGGATAAATCAAAAGTTTCCGTGCGTTGTAGAAGGGGATGTTATCTGTCTGCGAGCTCCTCAGCAGACTGGGAAACAAATACTCCAGTCACGTGAGGTTCAACAGCAGTATTGCTAGAATTTGGGTGTTCATCAACATACCACTGCATGTCAGTTTAAAGTGCATTTGCTGTTTTATGATGTTTTGTTCATTTCCTGGTTGCTCATAATCAAGACCAGTCAAAAATGACAAAGTAATTTCAACTGCTTCCAGATTAGATGCAGTCTTAATAGCTGTAAGAGCGAAAGCATCAAGTGCAGATTCTGCCAGCGATGGAAGAGAACTCGCGTAGCTTTCTGTGCTACAGAACGCTGTCAGAGGGCTAATAGCCTTCTTAAAACTTTGGATATAAGCTGTGAGATCACAAACTTCATATTTCACAGTTACCACTCTAAGTTTGAGTATTATAATGAAACAAGTGCTGTTTCTGACAATAAATAAAACACTGAATACCTATATATCAGTAAACTGGGAACAAAGTACTGTAAAATCACTTTGGAGTGCACTATTAGTGTGCAACCCGATACAATTAGTGTACATCAGCAGTGTACAGGCTAGGTACAATTAATGCCCAGTCTAGCTTTAAAGCAGGAATTGCACCTTTAAAACCCATTTTGCCAATTTAAAGAAGTATTACTGAAAGGAGATTACACAGTATTAAACCCTTCCTCCAAATGCATAACTGAACTTTGAAAAGCAATTAATTCAAAGACTCCTGTGGGGAAAAAAAGGTCTCTTTTGCTTGGGACCAGCTATCAGGACAACACTGTATAGTCTCATTTGGTGGTTAGAATATAGACATTTTTAACGTTGTTCCAATACAAACACTAGTTAGTTGTTTTCAAAGACTATTAAAAAATGTAACATTTAATTTTTGTTAGAGAATAAAGTCCTTGGCTTTCTTGTAGAGAGCTGTATTATAAATGATTAGTACATCAATATGCATGGCAAAACATGCTGGAATTCTGCTCATGAAATTAAGAGTTGTTTCAAAAAATGGAACTTTGGGGACTATAGCTGAATACTCCACTGCACATGGACTGCTTTGTAAAGTATTTAAGCAACTTAAGCATGCAAATATGTTTAAAATAGATAAGTTATTTTTTTAATCCTCCACATGGAGTAAGGATTGCATTGCTATTACTCACTTGGGAGTAACACATTTTTGCAACACCTTGCCATTTCATGGAACTATATTCTACTAGAAACTAAGACTAGAATGAGCCAGGAGACAGTGATTTATTTTTTCTTTTTTTTTTTTTTTTAAGGAAAAAGTGATTCAGACTAGGTCACCTGTGAAGTTGCATTTAGTAGCAAACTCTGTGCATAGTTGAACCCAGGAGAGTAACTCAACTTTGCCCTAGATGTAGGGCGCAAACACAGCACACCCCATCCATAAGGGACAGAGACATTTCACACAAGAAACAATGCTGTAAATTTATTTTCTTTAGTTTTAAGTTCTTATAACCTCAACTTTGATTATCTCACATAAGACATTTTCAGTAATAAGAGATCCCCTAGTTCATACACTGTACAATTGCAAGTAAAACGAGGGGCACGTGAAGTACAAAAAAAATTGCAAACACTAGCTTACATTGGGTAGACTTAAAATACTGCTCAAGGAAAGTGGCTTTTCAGCTTTTTACCTCTGCATTTTGGAAATCTTCTCTGCAGTCCAGAGATAGGCAATGAATGGAGAAAAAAGCAACTCCAAAGCAGGTGGAATGAAGAAAGAGGCACGTTAGTAGGAGAAACAAAGGAAACTCAAATCAAGCGAGAAGAAACACGCTCCTCCAATCACAAAGTCCAAAGAAACAAATTTTGCAGGAGTTTCAGAAATGCATGCTGCTTTCTGCCCATCCATCCTAGCTGCGTACACAAACCACACTCCATACTATTTAGTAGTCTACATTTATACTTGTAATATAGAGCACCGATCTCTTGTACGGTACATAATTCCTTGCCCCAAAGAGCTTACAATCTAAGTTCATAAAAAGAATATATCAAGTAGCTGGATCAAGATCAAACACACGGAGAAGACAGGGAAATAATTTTATAAGGGATTAAAGTTGGGTTACATTGCTGAGGTAACTTCTGAACACCATTGGCAGCGATGTTCTTAAGACATAAGTAATTTTACAGTTAGAAGCGCTTCTCATCATGAAAAAACAGTTTAAAATGTACTGAATGATGCACTGTAAGTAATCCACAAAAATTCTTAAAAACAGACTCGTTGGCAAGACACAAAAATGTTCAGATTGCCTAAGTTCATCACTTGAGACACTAACTTGCCATTCTACTAGCAAGATACGGGTGTTACACAAATTCATATATACCTGTCACATTTGAATGTAAAAGGCTTTTACATTTAAGCTTAAAATGTTAAAATCTGACTTAAGAATACTGCTGCTGTATCTTTAGGCTTAATACCTAAATATCAATAGGAAAATAGTTCTATTTTAAAAATGTATTTTTAACTTTAAAGTATAGACAAGATACAGTTGGTTTGAAATCAGCAGTCTGACTACAGTAAGCGACCCACTTTTTAAAACACTGGGTTTGCTACTTTGCAGTTATAATAGATTAGTCTAATCATAAAGGTTTTGTTAGTTTGGTTTTAGGTTTTAGTTTGGTTTTGCGGGGCTTTTTTTTGGTTTGTTTTTGTTTGGGTGTGTTGGGGTTTTTTTTGCATTTCCCAAGTTTTATCTTATTTTTGGTCTTGCACTTTATCTACTAACTGGCAAGACACAGTTGAAACGTAATTTATAGGTAACCTTTGTGCCCATTTAGATGTCATTTCTTAATCCCTTTACATGCAAATAGAAAGTACCATCTTTCATGCAACTATAACATTGATGTCTCTCACACCAGGGAATCTTGCTTTGGATTACGCACATAAGCCATCTCCAACATTTCCATGACATTTGAAAACACGTTGGAATAGTTATAGCAATAAAAATGAACCATAATTATCCAGTCTGATTATGATAACCAAAAAGAGAAATACTTCGTTTTCACTGAACAAACAGCATATTCCAGTGGAAAAATCTGGACTTGAGCTACCTTTTTGCAAGGGAAGCAGATGTTAAGAGAATTTCATTTAAGCACAGAAGTGAGACAGTGAGGATAAGGAGTGCTAACAAGCAATCCATTTAGTTTTAATTTGGAAAAGTACTCACGGAAATCAAACCAGAAATGAAGACTAAAGAACTAGCCATTTCTTTGATCCAAGTCAGTACCAGCATTTACTTTTTAGAAGTTACAACTATATTAAATTTGCTTATCGGAGGATACAAAAGGAGTATAGCCACAGATTACCAAGAGAATTTGATCACTTCTGATCTTCCCCAAAAAATGAGGGAAGAAAATGGTCAAGGGATTTTGATCAACTGTTTCTCGTACATGCCACAAAATTACAAAAATTTCCTTGCAGACCTGTAACAAAACCCTCCCCCCTACTTGAATTAGTTTCAGTTTCCAGGTAAAGATGAATCAACAAAATTAAAATATTGTGCTGTTTTATTGGTGTAAAAATCACACAATTGCTAGTTCTGATTCTGCAGAGATACATCCATGCAGTTAAACATCTATGATCCCACAGCCAGAAGAAGCCATTAAATAGAATATCTGCTGTTAGTCAGCAATTAATGCAAATTTACATATGAGATCAAAAGGTGTGTATCATACAATATACAACAAATCCTAATACAGTACATCAACCTGAATAGCAGGATACACTCAGGGAACTCTGTTAATAGTGAAGCCTGTCTATATGCCAGAAAAATAAGGCCTGGAAACAAGATGACAGAAGGTACCCCAGAATTCCTAAGAAGCAAACTGTTCATTTTTTGTTTTTGTTTTTTTTTTTTTTGCTGGGAATTAGAAGTTCATAGAGGTATTGACACATTACTTGACAATACAAACCGTTATAGTGAAGACTGGTGGATGTGATCTGTTATTAAAAGGTAATGTGTGAAACATGCAGTTACAGGTGGTGCTTAGGTAATGTGTAATTAACATGTTGGGGGTTTACACCCAACTCTTTTCACAAAAGGGAGGACTGAAAAAGGTCTGTTTGATAGACTACCAATTGTACCATAAATCTTTATGTGCATGCGGCTGAATCGGGATCGTGACTGGATAAAATGTGAACACCTGGCAATCTGTGGTTACATACTCTATAATGTATGCAACAAAACCACAAAATCAAATTCAGTTGATATGGCAAACAGCCTGCAAGAACTCTGTCAACTTGAGTAAGTTGGTTTATTGCAAAGAGGCAGGCTTTCTAGAATCACAAACAACTTTCCAATTGTGAAAGGCAGCTTGGGAAGTAACATTGGCTGATGGCAGATTACTGGTTTTTCTCCTTTCTGGCACAATAAAATAAATGCCATAGCGAAAGAAGGGTTGATGTGCTTGAAGTTTAAAGTCAACTGATTAGCAATCCTCTTCTGCAAAGATGTTTCAACAGGAAAAAAGAAATCACTAAAAATTCCAGTTGGAAATTTTGGCGACAAACTCTGCAAACTCAAGTCCAACAAAGAGCACGGATGCCCACAGAAAATGATGTGAGAGGCAGTGTCACATTCAAGGAAAAAGTTTTTCTTTTCTCTGTACTGAAATTAAAATACTTAAATACAAAAGTGAACAAACTGACAAAACAGAACCACAACACTTAATGCAGAATAGAGTGCACTGAGCTAGATGCATGGATCTTTAAACAGGCTTTGAAACCAATACCCCTTTCAAAATTAGTAAATTCACAGTTAACGGCAGTAGGCTTAGAGGTGAGAGAAGGGTCGAAGTTGTTCCAGTTGGACTTCCAGGGAGATTCTCTCTTCAAGAACATCCTACAAAAGAAAGATTTTTCTACTGACTGTCCACAGAAAATGAGTATTAAAATTCTCCTCATGCAATCAAACCCGCTAAATGTCAGCTTCGGTTTTGAGAACTAACATTCAAGTCCTTTCTAAAATCTAGAGAACTTTTCCCTTAATCTGAGTAGAAGATTGGATAGCTAATAATTACTTTTAAACAAAAAGCAATACTTTGCTCATAAGTGAAGTCATTTAGCATTTTCTTCATTTCTTTCAAATCACCCAAACCCACAGAGTTGTAACTACCTGCAAAACCAGCTATAATATTTTCAAATGAAGTTTAAAATATTAATGGCACAAGCTCTCACCTCTGTTAAAGGATTGGAAACTCAATCTGTTTTCCCCAGTTTTGCCTCCTAAGTGAATTTCAGGCACCTTGACTCTCAAAGAGTAAACAAGTAAAATTCAGGCTTGATAGTTTTTTAAATGGCCTATCTTCCAGTCTAACCAGTATCACATTAATTCATGTTTACATTTAAGTGGGTTTTTTATTAACATGATAAAATTAGGTATCTGAAAGTAGGAAACATGGAAAGATAAAGACATTAAGGTGGTGCCTACAGATAAATCCAAAACAATAACAGCTGACCTAGATAAACAGATGACTGTTGTTGTTGTTCTTAAGCTGCAAGTTTTGTATTCCAGATTATTGTATTTGTTTAAAAATACTAATAATTGTATTGAGACTTTAAGGTTTGGTTTTTTTCCTTCAGAAGAAAGCAAGCCACTCCAGCTGCCTTTCTTGATACTGCTTTTTAAAGTATCTGGTGACCACAACAGCTACCTCAAATTATTAATACTAAGATTTCTTCTTTCTTATTACAGAATCACAGAGGTTGGAAGGGACCTCGAAAGATCATCTAGTCCAACCCCCCTGCCAAGGCAGGACCACCTAAAGCACATCACACAGAAACGTGTCCAGTTGGGTTTTGAATGTCTCCAGCGAAGGAGACTCCACAACCTCTCTGGGCAGCCTGTTCCAGTGCTCTGTCACCCTCACAGTGAAAAAGTTTTTCCTTACGTTAACCCGGAACCTCCTATGCTCCAACTTCCACCCGTTGCCCCTTGTCCTATCACTTAATGACACCAAGAAGAGCCTGGCTCCATCTTCCTGACACACCCTTAACATATTTTTAGTGTAGCTGAAAACAAATCAATACATTGAAAAAAGTGGTTTGTAGAAGTTAAAGCGTTCCTTGTAAATTCACAAAGCTTGTCACAATTAGGTATATTCTATGATCTACAAAAACAGCTGAGTATTTTATATCAATATTCTTGCTTATTGGTTTGCAGAGATGCCTGTTACATCACCTACATCTTGCCCTCTGAGGCTCTTCTCTTACAGAAACAGATTATGGAATTACCTTTAGTTGCTGCTGTAGTTCACTATTCAATCTGGCCAAAACAGTGTTGGTTTCCTTGTTACGTCTGATTGATGCCTGAATTGCCTTCTTGTCTTTCCCCACTGATCTGAGAATATATTAGAAGTATAGTAAGTCATTTCGTTGCTTAGCTGAATATCTCTCATTTATAGTCCCTCTTTTTTAAATGAGCAGAATCCTCTTTTCAATTTTTTTTAACTTGTCACACCATTATTTTTCCCTCTTCTACTCAGCTCTATTAACCTTGTTTGTGTGGAAGCTTGGTTTCAATGAAACAGCAAACAGCACATTGTAAAAATTTGTCATAATCAATTTTCTGAAGTCCCAACACACCGTACCACATGCATTTACCTCAAAGTGACTAACAGTGCACTTTCATGCTAGGATACAAAGACTGCACATTTTGGACTGTTCATAGCGACCATTATTTAAAATTAAACGCTACATCTTAACACTTCCACCACTTATTGCCAACATACTTGCAAGAATTAAAAAGAGTCCACACTCCAAAATTCAAGATCTCTAAGATGTCTGCCAGTAGTAGAGGCCTGGGGATGATCTTGTTTACAAACAAAAAACCTTTAAACTCTTAAATTAGTCTAATTCAAACACACTGACATTGTTTGCAACTCCTGGAACAGAAAGCGTGTATGCTGTTTAAATGTAAACTTCCCAGTAACAGATGTATTTATACACTTCTTGGGTTACCTAGGAATAGATGGCTGTGAAGCAAGAACAGCAGCTATGACACCTGTTTTCTGTGTATGTTCCTCAGCTTCAGGTCTTAGCTCATCTTCGGATTTTAATCTTCTGCGAATAGGCTTTGGTGGTGGAGCAAGTGGGGTAGTGCCTTTACCCTGAAGAGGAAAACACAGCCTATTAAGTCTCACAAACTGCATTTTACTTGAGATTATAACCTGGTAACTTGTTTGTGTTATATATTCTTAAAACCAGTTATGGGGCTAACTGAATTTACAAACCCATCAGATATTTTCTGATGGACATCTAGCTGCGTTCTCATATGGTCTGGAAAAAACCTGAAGTACCAAATCCTACACCCCGGTGAAAGGGCAGAAAGTTGCTACACATTGACAAAGAACTGGGCAAACACAAACACCATGGTACAACTGACAATCGCAAGTAACATCTCAGAGCACGCTTCCCCCCCAGTAATTAGGTGTCTAACAAAAAGAAGGTACTGTTAACCAAGTTCAGCACTAAAAGCTTTGCTCTGGTTCAAAAATTTGAACACTTACAGGTATCTTAATTTTCTCTTATCTCGAGAATAAAGCTAATCATGAACATATGATGCAAAAATTCACCTCACACATGCCTATTTCAAGCACATATTGGACCTACGAAAACCGAGTTCAAGCGGAAGCGTACAAAGTTGCTGTTGCAAATCAAAACAGATGTGTAATTTCATACACATCAGACAACTGTGCTCCCCTTCCAAGTGTACTTTGCATACCGCAGTAGTGGGGACATTAGTAGGTGCTTTTTCTTCAACTCTTCCATCTGCTTTGGCAACTCTAAGAGAACTTGCAGAGTCAGCAGGCTTTTCAACCTAAAGGGATATAAACTATATTCAGAAAACTACTTCTTAACAAATACTTCATTTGGCAAGCACTGGAATAAACACAAGTATGCTGTGTTGCTGATACACAAATAGAATTAACATCTAAAATTCCAGTACAAGTCTTCTTTAGAAGCACAAGCTAGAATACGCCACCACATAAAACTATCTTGGTCACAAACACTGCTCGGCCTGGGAGGAGCTTACAGAAAAGGCACATAAGTAAAAAGTTGAATGTTCAGAATCAAGTCAGACCTGTCTTTTGATACAGGAATTAAGATTTGACGCAGAGTCTAATGAAATAGTTAATTGAAAGTACTCTGCTCTCAAGCATTGTACACTGGATGCTGGAAGACCTCCGAATAAAATCAAATCCCCAATGTTATGAGGCACTGTATAGTACAACAGAGGCTGTGGCCTGACGATAAACTGCTACAGCTGTTTCTGCTATTACATTACTACCATCATCTATTTGTTATTGCCAAAGGTTAATCCCTCCAATGACACACAAGGCGACTGTTCCCCATCCACCTCAAGGCAAAACAATCCGCAAGCTTAACTTAAGCAGTTTTCAGCGGTAGCTTAAGCTAACATTGCAGAATCAGCTATGAGGTACATGGACAGTGCTCAAATGGTTCTACGTCATTGATCTTCCTGATTAAAGGAAGCAAGAATGCACTGCTGATCTGATAGTTGGGAGAACTTTAAAGCACTACAGGTACTTTTGCAACTGAAGATGCAGAGGTGCCCCAGAGAATTTACGATCTGGATGAATGCTACAAATTATGAAAGGAAAACATTAAATAATCCATGTAATAGCAGTAAGCTATTATGACATAAAAGGAATAAACTCTGAGGCTTCCAAACTTTTAAGTCCTGTGTCTGTAGTAGGAAACAAGGTTTTTCTGAGAATATATTAGAAGTATTATAGAAGGATGCCAGAGCTCTATTCACTTTAGCTGTCTGTCCGATGGCTTTGAACAAAACCAAATTAATGGAGTTTTAGCAGACTTGAAAATCATCTCATTCATTAAGACAGTATGCTTTAAAACTTACCAGCCAGTCATTTGGAGGGCTGGCAAGAGTGAGCAGAAGAAAAGTTTTGCCTGTGCTAAGTCTTAAATGCACAAACATAATTGTGTTGGTTACATATACGCTAGTAAGTACAAAATCCTTTGAATTATAACCAAGAACTGAGGAAAAAAGAATTTCTTCTGCCTAGGTGTTTGGCAATTTCTAAGTAAGTATAGCAGTGTGTAATGTAATTGCTTTCTAGGAATGGACTGGGACACCATAAAAAGGGCCACTGAGTGCAAACAGCAGAAAGTGGTTTTAAAAAAGTCTCCTAACTGTTGGTAGTATTAAACAATTGACAAGATCTTCCCTTCTGCTCACCTGCAAGACTTCTGAGTGTGTTTCAATTTCATCTTCTTCCTCTTTGTTTACACCTGAAACAGCAAATGCCTCAAACTGGCTGAAATCCGCAAAATTTGGCTGTTCTGGTATTTGTTGAGGTGAGGTACTGGTATGAGCTATTAGGCCGTCAGCATCTACAGGGCGATGCACATGAGGACCTGCACCCTGCAGTAAGACAACAAAGATATTTAGCAACATTGTTCTTAACACAGTTATTTAATGCAAAGAATCTCACCAAACAATGTGCCAGAGCAGAATGTTAAAGATCATTTGCCTTTTTAGTGGACAAAAATCTATGTCAAGTCAGTAGGACAAAGTGCATCTCATCCAAGACACAAACAGACCAACCACTCTGTATTTATAAACATAGAGAAATATTTAAGAGAAAAGGAAGTTCAATCAGATGTGCTATTATCCAGAGAATGAGACCAAAGATGAATGCATTGTATGACTATGTAGATACATTGGACAGTACATGCTTCTGCTGTTATACAGTCCCGCTTGGCTCTTTCAGGCTTGATGCAGATTTTTAGTCTAGTTCCACAGGGAGATGTGCTTATGTGATCACACTGTATGGAATACGTTTGTCACTGTACTCTCTTTTCCTTACAGACAATTTCTGACTTCAGACTCCAGTTGCTGGTAACTGAAATCCTAACAATAGCTGCTGCTGAAAAACAACTGAAAATCAGTTTCACCTGACCCATGTCAGATCTGCACAACAGTTGAACAATTCAGCTGGATGAGACAAAGGAAAAAAACAACTTTTGCAGGATTTGTTTACTACTAAATCAGTCAACTGAACTGACTCAAACCGGGACTGCAAAGGTCACGACAAGTCCACCACAAAGCGGTGGGATCACTCCTTGTTATGTAAAACTATACTCTGTGCCAGATACAGATGGAAGACAAACACTTATTTTGCAAAAACATTGAAAAATTGGTCTCGCAGTCTGCGTCATCATAGAATCATTAAGGTTGGAAGAGACCTCCAAGATCATCTAGTCCAACCGCTATGGACAGGTAAAGGAATGTGGCAGTGTAACCTTCCTCTTTTTCCTACAACTCAGAGCTCCAGAGACACTCATTTCTCCTCAATCTTTACTTTAATCCCTTCCCATGATTCCACCAGAAGCAATTCTTTATTCACAAAAGGCTAATATTTGGCTGTAGTCTAGGTCTTGCCATCATTCACATCCTGGCAGTTTCATAAAACCACCAAGCAATACTACGCATTTTAAAGATAAATTAAAATTCAGAGTTAGGTAAAAATGATGCATCAAGTATAATTTTTGCAGAAGTGACATCACCTGTGAAGGCTGTGGTCTTGGAGGCACTGCAGGGGGATAGGCAACAACTCCAGCCTGTTGCTGTCCTGTAAAAGAGGCACTGCGTTTGGCCAAGATTGTTACTCTTCACGTTACAGTGCTATCTAATTTTTTGACATGTCCACATGAAACCTTGCGTTTTGTGTACATATTAACCTGTCACATTGAGGATCACAACTGTAACGTCATCTTTCAAATTTGCAAACAGACAAAGCAAGGAATTGGAACACGCATCTTGTCCTTTGTTCTAGCTCAAAGTACAGTCATGGTCATGCTTTCCTGATCTTAGTCCTTTTTTTCTTTTGCCCTCATTATACACTCAACATGCTCATAATTCGTGGTCCTAAACTGAAAAGTACTGACGAGTCAGAATTACAATAAAAACCCATAAGTAGAGCATCAAAAGTGACCTTTAATCACTTTCTCTGAAGTGAAATACTCTATATCTGTCTCTAATACAACTGATACCAGAAGAACTCTTGAATATTTACTGGCAGATGCGATTCATTGCATGTGGGTGCACTGCCAAAGTGTTATTTCCTGACTTTGCTCCCAACACTCATCCAAAGGACTACACTGCCAGCATTCAGAATTTACTTCTACATTATCTGTTTAATCAAAGTGGAGTATAAATTTTAATCCAAACAGGAAGACTGACAACATTTTCAGCTTTTTCATTCAGAAGGAGTGTTTTAAAAAGACACTCTAAATCTTTCTTCAGAGCGGAAAAAAAGTCTTCAGGAATATACAAACTGAAAAATAATACATACCAGGAACACAGTATATCTACCTGGGGTAACTGAAAAGGATCTGTTCATATCTAAAGACGACGATCGAGAATGAGAAGGATGAGGCCTTGGAGGTGGTGGTGGCGGCGCAGCATTATCTGGAGATGTTCCTGAATGTGACCTGCAAAACATGTAAGTTTCTGTGATGATTTTAGGCAGCTACAACAAAACTAAAATTCCAAGGTTCGTCAAGGTATGCAATTAAAAATATAAAGTTTGACAGTTGGGAAAAAGACTAATTGTCACTGATTTTGAAGATTGCGAAATCAGTTTTAACCTTCTAATATTATTTGATTTCACATTGGTTTTATAGTTCTATTTACTTAAAACTCCATTATCCAAATCATTCTTGTATTACCACACGTAATTTAATTTTGGGAAACCAACAGCTTGACACAGATCCCAAACAATGATAGCTCAAGAACAGAGAACCCTAAATGTGGTAATTCAATCCAGATGGTAGTCAGTATAATTTGCAAAGTATAGAAGATGTAGTCAACATCCTGATTAGGTTTTAAACAGGCTAAGTTCCATGTCATTGAAGAATTTCAAGTTTCTGTTGGACCTGCCTCTGTGTATATCGAGCTTAAGGGGGATCTCAGTATACAAGATAGCTATTTAATTCTCTGCCTGAAATTTTCCAAATCTATATAGTTGGTATCATCTTCAGAAATTTTAACTCATTGTTAGGTAGGATCACCATCTAGCGGATGCCTGTTGTAAGTTCACTGAGCACATTCAGAAAGGACAGAAGGATCAAGTACTGCACTAAGTGCCATTTCAGTGGGATTTATTGTATACAGAATGTTTGTACAGCTTCCATTTCAAAATAGCTGGCAGAAACTTCCTAACTAGTCCAATTTGACCAAGACAAACTTACTGAATCACTGACATGAATACAGCTACTCTTTTATTCAAGTCATAAGTAAGTGATAACATCTTTTCTACAACTGACTTCTGTAACATTCTTCTCTAACTATCATAACAGATAGAACTAGGAGAGGTACCTAAGTTTCACACAAAACCTGAAATTCCTGAATGAGCAAGTCTGGACAGAAAATTGAGTTATCGTAATAGAAAGCTTTAGTTTCTCAATACAATGTCCAGGAGAATGCTTCTGTAACAACGTGTAACCCTCCAGCCGATGAAATACAAATCTAATTACACTGACTTCAAGTGTCATCCCTCTAGCTAGGCTGGTATAAAAGGCACAAGTAGAATTACGAAAGGTGGTTTAAGAAAGTGGTTTAAGGACATTCCTGAAGTATCATTATCTGACATAGCCTTGTCAGTTTTCGCTTTCTGAAAATACAAAAAGTACTCTGGACCAATGGTAGGGTTAAGGACAATGTGATCTCTATAGACAGAGTTGCAATTGGTGGAAGAGAGATCAGTGGAAGGAAGTAGAAGAGGAAGTGGGAGAAAGATTTTGGGGGTGGACACTGTCAGAACTGCCAATCTGGACAGAAGCTGCCTGTGCCGTAAAGTAGCAACTCATCAGAAAGCTTCACTCACCTACACATGTTCAGCAAGAGAACCCAACCCAAAATCAGAGATGAAAAGAACATGTTGGAACCATCACGTTAATAGTGCAAAAACATATGTGGAAGCAGGACAGACAATCAAATTTGCCATTAAGTATCAACAGAAGAAAAAAGTTTTCAAGCTGCTGTACTGAGAGGCAATTGCAAATTTTCCTTTGCTATTGAAGTCACCCTTATTATTTTTGGTTTGAAACTTACCTCTAGAACTGATTGTAAGATGGTTAATGGCGTAGCTGGATTTTAATCCTATTCAGGCAGATTTAATGGGAACAATTAGCACCAGCTAGTACAGCACATTCTCTTATAACAAACTATGCAGTTGGTTATGTGCTTCCACAGCCTCCTCCAAACCCTTAATTCATGTTGGGCCTATGACCATCCTTTATTTTATAAAAGCCCATTACTAAAAGTGATTGAGTTGTGATATTTCCAATTTATGTTTTATTCTTCTTTTATGCTACAAAGTTACAAGGTCCTTCTCTAGTAGGCATTAGCCTAATGAATATTTTAAAAAAAAAGTTGGTTTCAAGTAACAACATGATCTCCTGTGCTTACATTCCCTTGTGTTTAAGAAGAAAGTCTTTTTCATGATTTCTGACTGAACATGGAGTTTCATTAGATTGGTCAATCCCAAACAAATTTTTAGACTGCATTATGTTTGGAATTTTCACTTCACATGTTAAGAGGAACAACACACATTGTTAATACATTAGAAAACTGTCTCCAGATTCCCGGTGTTAAGAATCTATTTAGCCATCATTTTACAAGCTAGTTGTCAAACAACCAGAAGCTCAGAACAGGCTTCTTTAAGCACCTTTTATTTATTTTTTTGCAGTTGCTAATCTACTGACCGTTGCCGTGTTACAGTGCTTCCAATTTGCTCTGGATCTGAAGCATAGGAGTCCGAACTGCTGTAACCATCTGCTGGTAAAAGAAAGTACAAAGTTTCTTACTTGTTTTGCATCATTAATATACCCTAAGAGATATAGGTAATATATAATTTCAAATTTCCCATTTTTATTTCTGTTTTTTAAAAAGATTTATGTCCTTGTATTGCTTCCCGTTAAGGTATCATCTGGGCAGGATTCAGAATCCTTAGGTCTGAATAACTGAAGGATTCAATACAAAACAACTCCCCTCAATACAACATTTATTTGTTTGTATTTCAATATGGAGGAAGGTAATTTAGATTATCCTTCCCTTCCGATTGCAGGATTCATGATCTTGTTCATATAGTTTAACAGGAGTTTAAAATAATATATTCACAAAATTGTCATTAACAAGATATTGAAGTAGCATGTTGCTTTAAAGTTAAAACAATTTGGGAAAACAGCAGTTATTTGTGCTTTTAGTTTTACTTGCATAACAACAGTTTCAACACTGTGGGTGTCCAGCAATCAGAAGAATTACTGCCAAACTTCAGCAGTTATAGATCACTGAGGTTAGAGATCCTCCCTCTTTTGTTCCAAATCACACAGCTTGCACAGAAAGACAATTGTGCGGTGCCTGTTCTGACTGACTTCTTTCTTATCTCATGCAATGGAAGTTTGTCCCTGCTTCCTGGCTTAGGTCTGAGCTGCTATTCACTAATTCATAGCTTTCAAGCTGACTTACTGTTGATGTAAAGTGTGGAAAATAAAGACACAAGGTCATAAATTCTCCACTGATTCTCAGTTCAAACACTATTTTAATATATTGATCCATGAGCAGTAGACTATGAGAAGTAAAATAATTAACCTGCATCTAAATTTTGATCAATAAAACACTAAGAAATCTATACTTTTCTGTACAATGCAGAAAAAAGTATGTGAACGTATGAACAAAATATTCTGGAAGAAATGTTAAGAATATCCATTAATGAAACAACACTTCCAAAACAGCAATATATATATATACACATATATAAAGAAATTTCCAACCCAAAAACCCACTTGGAAAAGGATTTGCTTAAATTGAGACTCAAGTGAATTCTGGCACAGCAAACCAAAACCAAGAAACTAAAGCAAACACTGAAGAATATGTCCAGTCCAACAGCTCAAGGAAGCGCACTACAGATGATGTCACTGATTCAGCATAGAAGGTACTTGGATACACTATTAACGTATGACACTAAAGAACATTAAGAAACTTAACTACCAAGACAGCAATCTGCACAAAAAAAAAAATATCCTGTTAGATTTGTAGTGGTTTTTTAAGCATCAGAAATTTATTTTCTAGAATTAGCTTGTATTCAATGATTTATTCAGGATTCACTTGAAAGGTGTTAACCAACCAAATTGCTTACAATACTGGCAAGAGGTATTTCTTCAGAAAAGGATAGGTACCCCATAGTAACTACAGTTTGAGATACTACAGGGTGGTTTTGTCACACTGCAATGAGGTTTGTTTTATTTCACTACGTTCTTCCTCTGAGGGAAGAATACTTCTTGCTATAACTACAGTTACGGGCCCTTTATCAAAGGATAAGATATACTCAGATAAGGAAAAGGGAGTATAGAAGGGCTCTCAGAACTTGGATCCTGCATATAGTAGTAGTTTCCTCACTAAAAGATCATATTTGCACGTTCTTTCTTTTGCATCAAAAGACTACCTAGTAAAAACAGAACTCTGCTTGAAAAGACAGACTCAAGGCATTGCTCAGAGACCGTGACTGAAACAGACTTCACGAGGAAAGCAAAACACACTGCAAAAAGGCACTTCCTAAATTACTCCTGTGTTACAAACCAACCAAAATACTTCTGTCTAATAATGCGAAGGACTCAAAGTAACAAGTTCTTCAAACCTTATTTTTACTGAAGACAAGTTTCCAGCTGAAAGAAAACAAAAAAATCTCAGAAACAGAGTCCAGAGATTCACTGAGGCTATGTATACTCTGGGACCTCTCTCAATATTAGAGAAATAGACTAATCAGATCAAAAGAATGCAAAATGTTTTAGACACAGGAGACACTGAAAATCAAAAAGGCCATTCAAAGCAAATAAATAGTTGAAAAGCTGTACCTAAAAAGAAATCTAGAAGTCTATCACATTTTCTTAGTAGCTAAACCAGATGAGAATTGCATGAAAATTCTGTGGGCCACAGGTTTTCACTTTTCAGAAAACATGTGGTTACATGGTTCTGAGGAAGTAGCAGCAAATGCTACTCAGTCAATTCCACTTTCCGTACATTTCAGTTTCTCATCCTAAGATCAAAAGAGAACATAGGAAGACAGACAAGAACTGACAAAAATGAACTTTTTTGAACACATGGCAGGAACACATCTCCAGTGACACCGGTAGAACTTTCTTAATTACTATTTCTAATATACACTTTGCATCAGAAATAACTACTATTAGCAGAAGCTCTAAAATGAGGTAAACTTACCCTACCTAGCAAGATTTCAGCCACTGATGAATTTATCAGATCTACATTTTGTGTAATGTAAAAAAGAAGATCAGAAAGTACTTTGATACTTACTAACTGTATTTCCAGCTGTAAATTTTACAGATGAACTCATTTTGTTTTCTTCTGAGAGATCTGATGGTTTCACAAGTAGTGGGCTAGTAGGGTTAGCATGATCTAGATGGAAAAACAAGTCTAAATAAACAAATGTATTCAAACTAGGCTTTATTCCTGATGACAAAGCTTTACATTAGCTTTCGGCCCTTATCTGTGCTGTACTCAAGACTAGAATTGTTGTATTTTAACACTTTTGGTGTACGAATTACTTCAACTTTGAAGTTTTAGACTGTAATAGTGTTCTTTCTGTTTCTCAGTGCTGAGTTGGGAATCGACCTATTTACAAGGTTAAGGAAATTTTAAAAGAAATGTGTCATGGTACTCACTTGTTCTCATATGCTGAAGATTGTGCATGAGTTGCGTAACTGTAGGAAATATTGGTGTATTGGGACACATCTATGAATTGAGAACACCACTCTTCCTCAAACAAAATTACAATACACCTTTCTTCTTATTGAACAGAGTATTTAAAAAAAAAGAAAAAAAAAAGGCCTGCTAACACTTAATACTCCCAAACGCTGTTAGGTTTCAAAATAAGAAACTCAGTATCTCTGACCACAGGAGAACAAGCTTTACCAATGCAGGCTATGTTTTCCATCTTCAGAGTCTCCTCTACTAAGGAAAACTAGACATTCTTCTGGATCAAATCTATATCATGATGGTCCTAAACTACTCCAAGCAACGATTTCCTATAGATGGTGAAATACTCACTGTAGCAAATGGCCAATTCAAACTCTGCACCTCTCTGAACAGTAGTCTGATTCTTAACTCAGAGGATCTCATTAATTATGCTAGTTACAAGTCCAGAAAGTAAAGTCTACATGTTTAAGGAAGTCAACTCTGATTATATAAAACTCTCCTCTTTAGTAAGAGAAAATATCCTACCACTTCCAGTTCTTTTAAGCTCCATTTCCTGCATGTGGATTTTGCTTGGAGTCATTCTTATAGGAACTGGGTGCACAATTGCAGTGTCCTGTGGAAGGAGATGAGAGGTAACTGATGTTAATTTAGTTTAAAATTCTTCTATTAAGAGTCTCTTACACCATGCAAAATGTAATTTCTAAACAAATTTCATAGATTTTTTTTTACACAGTTCCAGGGAATTGAATATGCCCATAAAACCAAAGCTGTATAAGCTCAAGTTTCTCTAACAATTTATGAGGTGTAACCTGGCATACTACTTTAAAAGGGCACTAGAAATGTTTCTGTAGATAACCACATTGTAAATAAGACAGGAATTTTACCAGCTTTCCTCCATTTCTGTCATATCAGGTATCTGTTATTTCAAGTGCATCTTTAAAAAACCACTTCAAATAACGTCAACCAACCAAACCAAACCGCACAATTTCAAAACCTCACTCCTCAGCTTTACTTATGATGCCTCGGGAAGTTATAGAATCAAAAAGTGGTTTGGGCTGGAAAGGACCTCAAAGCCCATCTAGTTCCAACCCCCCTGCCATGGGCAGGGACATCCTACGCTAGACCAGGTTGCCCAAAGCCTCATCCAACCTGGCCTTGAACACTGCCAGGGATGGCTTCTTTAAATAGTCTGAGCAATTGCCTATAAAATATGTACTTCATTGTAGTTTAAGACAAATAGTTCCATGAGTCTTTAAAACCGTGAATCTTTTAAACTTTAGGATAATAAACCCAAGGGACTATATCTCTAGATAGGCACTGACCTTACACTTAGGCATTTTCTTTGTAGTTCAGACAAGGGACTCCATTTTAATGTAAGTTATAGACAGAACTTTCCACCTGGTTTGGAGACTGAGTGTAAAGAGTTTTAACAAAATCTCAAAACTTTTATGTTTGTTCACAAGTAACCTAAAAATATGGACATAGCTGTCTGAGGTTTTTTTACTGCCACCTATATTCAGGATATACAAATGGGTGGGACAATGACAGCACAAAAATTCTCAGGAGTATATTTTGTCCCTAGAAATAACACGAAGTTTCAAAAGTAGCCTTGTATCAGAAATTTAATCTTATGACTATTCAAGTAGATCAATTTTACCAAGCATAACACGTTTACATTAATATTTTCTAAAACTGTTTAAACTACTCTTATTGCAGATATAAACTTTTAAAAGCACTTTCTAGTCACAGCTTGAACACTCTTGTTGCATCAGCCTGGGATCAACATGCAACGATCACTTGCTGTAGCTACTTCAGTCCTCCGCTGTAATCTAGTCTGCAGCTACTACAAAACTCATGTCTGAAATAGTTACATGGATTTTTGATTTTTATATAACATATTAATTCAGATCATGAACCTAATTTTACACAAAACACCACCTTATCAACTTTCACTTACAATAGGCAAATTACTTTAACCATACCAGGGGATGAGTATACTGTTTTACTCTTCCCACTTATCTTTTACCTCCAAAGCAGCTGCCTTTCCAACAAAGAGAAAAGAACTGGTCTAAGAACTTACTCTTTAGTTAGTTATTAACAACTGCTTGAGAAAGCTGATTCTCTCCTTTGGGAAAGCAGGATTTGTTCAATAAATCAGTCAGATGCATCACTGTTGAGACTGCTAAAATTAAGTCTACACACAGCTACTGAAAATTTCCTGCCATTTGTTCCTATTTTCATATGAAAATAAAGACTCTGAAGTATCTATTCCCAAAGTCTGTTACCTTAGCGAAGCATCAAAGATGCTCAGCATTCTTTAAAGTCTTTCTCAACCACAAGCATTGTAAGAAAGCTCCTCAAGAATGTGATCTCCCAGTATATTTTTTGGATTTCTATTGACTTTCTATCTATACACATATGCATATACACACACAGATATATATGGCTATATATGAGTTTTTCATATATCATCACTGTTCTACTTTTAGAATTATCAACATATGGGAAAAATTTCAAACTTCAGATTTCTGTCATCTACTAATTATGTGCAAAAATAAGTTACTATCTTATTGGTGAAACAAGCCAGTGATAGCTCTCTACTGTCAAGCAATTATAAACAGTAAGAAACAACTATAAACTTATTTCCATCATGTTAACTTCACTAACACATAAAAATACAGTATATTTAAACAAAAAGGTCTCACATGGAAAAGGACTGAAGTACGGATGTAATTAAAATATATGTATATTTACGTATTATATCTTTTCAGAAGTGACCTTTTTAATACTAAAAGCAGTTAAATGCATATTATGTACACCTATTATATTTTGCTATATAATCAAATAGACACTAACACTGTAATTAATTAAACTGGACACTAACAGTGGTAATTAAATCTGTAAGAAAAGCAGGATGAAAGCAGCAGTTAAATACTGAAGTAATTTTAATGCAGTTCAGAACTCCTTCAATGTCACATGCTGTGAAGTTTAAAACCAGCAGAACTTGAAACACTGTTGTGAATTTCTGACTCCCAAACTTGGCAAGATATGTAACTACATAATCCTTCAGAGCACTCCTCACTGAGTAAAGCACTAGAACAGCACAGGTTTAGCTGGAGAAACACTAAAAGCCTTATTAATAAGTAACTTGGTGAAAACATTAGGAGTATGAAATACCACACCCATTAAAGCCCAGCAGTTGTTTTTAGTGAAGTTGGCATTGTCAACTCCTAAGAATGTGCAAGCTCAAGATGAAGCTTCCACAAAGTGAAGAAAACCAACAAAAACACACTGAAGAAAAACCTAAAGTAGGACTGGTTTATCACTGGGAGTGGCCCTGGCATTGACACACACATTTTCAAAAAAATACTATGTTTTGTGTAAATATTACTTTGTGTAACACAGGCTTTGATAGCAGTGTTGTATTTCATCAAAGGCAAGGGAAAAAAAAATAATTTTTTGCACTCAGATATTAAACATGATTGCTAGAGAATTTATATTCTTAAAATAAGCAAAAAAATTTAGAAGCCTGCCACCATTCCCCCAAAAGCAGTCCATGGAATCATGCATAACAGCTAAATACAATGAATGGAAATTCAGTGTTAATAAAATTAATTTCAAACAAGCAAGCTAAGTGATTGACTTACAGGATCAGCTGGTGCAATGTTAGAATCAAATTGGGTCAGAGTTTGTGAGCTTGAAGAGCGTTCGCTAAATGTCTCCCACTGCTGAACAGACAGAGGAGAGAAGTCAGCATGATGAGAAAGATGGGAGTAAAAGATCACCGAGGAGATTTAGCATAGTAGTTCAGAGGTTGCACTGGAAAGTACTACATTTGGACTGGACAGTACTGGACCTGGAAAGCACACTAATACACATTAAGTATTCCCATGTCAGTCTGAGACTGTGTGCAACCAAGTGTGTTATCTGTCAATACTCATTTTTACATTTGCATTCCATAATGAAGATATAGGTGCACATCAACACAGAAGTTACCTTCAGAGTTCATGTTTGCCAATGAAAATCATACAAGTAAAAAAAAACGGGTTAAGCCATTCAAATATTGTAAAGATTAAATCAGTGCCACATGTTGCACGTATTTGTAATTACAAAATCCCCAGAAAGGTTCCTCAGCTTTGTAGCTGCTGAGTTTCAAATGTATTTTGTAAATGTTGATTCTCTTACAAAGTCCCAGACAAATGAACACTGCGTGCTCCAGTTATACCAGTTCAGCTTGCCAGCACAACTCCTGAGAAGGGATTCTACGCTCTAAGAGTATTTTTACAAGTCTAAATCAATGACAAGGCAAAGAATTAAATTCAAACATACTGTTGATTGTTAAAAGCAAATAAGTCCATCTCTGAACAATTTTATAAAATATATAGGCATGCTGTATCAATACATGGTTGACAAGAGTCCTCATGCTTAGTAAATCAAGCTACAGCCACAGCTGGATCAACAAAGTACTAAAGTACATAAAATTAGTCCGTGATCCAGAAACAAGATTACAGATCACAATAGGAACGTTAAACTTGTTGTATTTTGGTAAAATGACAAGTAAATATTAACCAAGTTTCAAACACTAGAAGAAAAATTACAAATACAAAATTTTTAGTGCTTAAAATTTGACAAAAATTGTATTAGTAGAGTTGTGAAAACAAATCAATACTGTTGTCCCATCTCTATAGGCAAATCAATATGATTCCAGAAGATACAGGACAAACTATGTGGTGTTAGTCAACCTAATCTCATGTGCTCCTCTACACCGAGCTATAGTCAGTGAATGGCCTGTACGTCAACCTAATCTAAACCAGTTATTTTGGAAGTAACTCTTCATGGAAATTCCTAAGTAACTGTTTTCAGTCAGCTAAAATGAAACTCAGAAGATTAACTGAATTTTTAAGTGCTTTCATGCATGGTGCCACTGCTCATAGCGAGAGTGTTATCTCCTCATTTCAAACTTTAAATTAAGGCAAAGATTATGGGATACTGTTTATATGGGGTTTTTTGGGGGGGTGAGTTTTTTCCTCGTTGTTGTTGGGTTGTTTGTTTGTTCTTTCTAAACACGCAAAACTACTCCCTTCGTGGACAGAATCTAACAAAACCTTTTTAGTAAGGATGAAAGGTTTCCCTCCCTAATTGCTCTGTCCCACTCCCTGTATTTTGCTCTGTCCGACTCCCTCACAGTTCACCTCTGTGTCACTCCACCCCTTCAGGAAGAGGCAGCACTGCAAGTAGTTTGGAACTATACAAACCTGTTGAGTGAGCCAGTTCTTACTAAGTCAAACTTAATGGCCAAGTTCTGCCAGCCTTTCCCTTGATTTGGCCTCTTGCATTTACACAGCTGCTCATTTTCATGGAATATGGCTTAATATTTATTTTATGACTACCACTAACCTTTCAAACATGACTTGGCCAGCGACTTCAAACTTACCGGTGAGACTGGCAAGCAGACCACTGGATTACAGAAACATTATCTTAATTTTTCAAAGCTTCCAACATCTGTTACAATTAACAGTTACGATCAATGCTAAAATACTCTTTTTTTAGAGACAGATGCTGAATTTATCTTTTATTCTACTCCTCTGAAGCCAAACTGCAGGACATTTATTAGTTGTCCTCAGGCTCCCCAGCTGGGCACAGACAAATGAACACCAACACCTCCTGACTGCTCTGAGGAACATGCTATTTCTGCTCTACCCTGAAACACTCCAAGAAGCTAGCTACTGCTAATTCCCTGGTTAATAGAAAGCTATGTGTATTAAGGATCTATTGGACTGCATCTCAAGCTCTGTGCAAAGTTTAAAGAGCATTGATAACACAGATGATTTGCTAGTCCTACTAGCTGAGACTAAAACAACCATCTTCTAGACTTGCAAAAATCTTTCATGATTACTTTCAAAAGGTTAATTACTAAAACCAAAAACTCACAGCAACCTGAACCATTACTGAAAGAATACCAAGACATTTGAAACAAGGGTTAACAGTTGTGAGCTCAAAAGCAAATTCCCTTATCTGTGTCAAAGTTAGACAGATGACACTAGACTGTTTTCAACAAAACTTTAGTAGGTTTTTCAGGTGTTTTTTTTTTAAGCTCTCAAACTTAGTGCTCAGCCCTGAGACTGGATGGAAAATATGTAAATGAGAAAAAAGCAATGAGTGAAGAGATGAGAATGTGAAGCACGTAGTATCCACAGTTAGGTGGGTTGTCATGGTGCTCTTTATTCTAAAGTTTGAGATTGATGCCTTTGGTCTATACTTGTGAGCTTACAGTAACTGAGCCTGGCAACTGGAGTCTAAAAATCAACTAGGAGCTAGAAAGGACAGAGTAACCAACAGCTTTGAAACTAACAGAGATGAAACTGCCTGGAAAGGCAGATGATCTAAAGATGCTATTTTCAAGCAATTCATTTGTTGATGACAGTTGTAAGAGGTTCAAAGAGGAAGCAATTAGGCTGGTGCCTGCAGTAATACCAGAAATTTTTTCATGGTGTTAAAACCTCAAAGACTTTGACCTGACTGAAGCTGAAAAGAAAATGCTGAGGAGCAAGAAGCATGCACAGCAATATAGCTGAAAAATCAGAAATGTCCTTGTGTTAGAACAAAAACCGCAAACTCTTAACATCTAATAAATGTGCAACTCTTATTTTAGTATAGTTAGTATCTGGTAGTAGATTTAGTGTGAGAACTTTTCCAAACCTCTTAAAGTTTTAGTAGATTTTCAGAAAAAAATACCACATTATCTGAATGGACAAAGATTTGTCTGACAGAGAATTGTCATTAACTTTGTTCCACTACTGCAACTATCCTATTCAATTGGTTTGAGCTGCATTGGACACTGAAGCAATCTGTTCAATTATGATGCAGCTTACCAAATTATTAACTTCTTAACTCTTTATTGGAAACATAAGGGCACGCATCAGTGCAAATTTTAATACAGTTGCAGACATTTACAGCCTTTTTGTAACAACTTAGTACATGCTCACCTCCCTCCTAAAACATAGCTTCCTACCAGCAGTCTAAGAGTCAGTCTGTCAAACAGAACAACTAAGAATCACTAAATCATTTCCTACATTTTTTATTTGGAAAGGACATCACTGTGAGGCTAGCATTTGCCTTTAACACCAGACTTTACAAAGTCCTTCCTCCTAAGAGGAGATGACAATTTCCTCTGTTCCTAACTTTTATCCTAAAAATTTATTTTCTATTTCAGACTGACTCTCCTTTGGTTTGTCTAAATCTTTTACTATTAATCTTCTATTCACTTGAAGCCTAATGAAGAAAGAAACAAGCCACAATAAGCTCTTTCAATAATAGAAGCAGGTAAGATAACATTCAACTACTGAAAGACCTTAGATTTTAAAACAAGTTTTAGACTCTTCTTGAGTCTCAGATTATTAAATGAAAAGTTTTCAAAAAATAATTTCAGTATTTTCCCTTACAATGAAACAGAAGTCTACATCATCTTTGTAGTATGGTTGTACCCAGGAACTCATGTGAGTCTCTGAAGTAGCTCTTAGAATAAAGCAATCTTTCTAAATCAAAGGCAAAAATTTTAAAACAGAGCAACAAGGAAAATTAGAAATCAATCCTTTACAGGCTTTTTAAACGATGGACATTTTGGGGGGTGGGGGTTGGGAATCCTGTTTGTTAACAGTTTCCAATTCTGGCAAAATACAGCTTTACTATACAAGACTGCTTATGTAGCAAATATATATGGTAAAAGATAAAGGAGCAGTACATAACAGCAAAAAGTAAAAATTTAAATAAATTTAGCCAACAGTTAGCTTCGGATTTAACTTTGAGTCTTTGCTTCTGAAACAAACGAAGAGCTAGAACTTCTCTACATTACTGGTGAGGTATTTCATGTTTCAGAGTAAAACCATCTCCAGAAATAAGTCTCAAAGTCCAGATCTGTCAATTTTTTTTTGAAGTTTTGCAGGAGTGTTGGCTATAATAGCCCTTCAGAGGTAACAAAAAACTCCAACCAAAAACCCACCCTAAATTAAAAACAACCAACCAACCAACCAAAAAACCCCCCAGGAATTACTCCAACTTTTCCTATAAATGCTAGGAGGTCATTTTGTGATTAATATAAAGCTTAATTACCATTAGTGACATCATTTCAAATAGTTAGCTCATCTCACAACGAGACAGGAAAATCAGAAGGAAAACATTACCTTTTTACAATTTAACATGTGTACAACCTTCCTGTGCCTACTGTTCTGCTAACTTTTTCACAATTTCTGATCAACCATCCACTTACGATGAATTACAGATGCATACACAATCCAGTTATTGATGGACAATGAAGTAACTCTTAAATGAAAGTGCTAACCTCACTGCTCTGATTCAATTCAGGCCAGGTCTGGTTTAGGGATGGCATTGACGGAGACTTGCTTGGAGGTGCCTCTGCTGGAGAGCTGGAGTAACCTACCTCACCAGTCTGTTCCCCAACTTCTGAAATGACAGGAATCACTATAAACCAAAATCATGAATGGCATTCAGTTTATTCTCAGAAGAGCGGCTCACATCTCATGGAAAGTGCAAAGTACCCCCTGATTTCATATTTTCCACATAAATACTTAGCAGCAGACAAAACACACTCACATTCAAGTCAAATATACTATTTATCAGGTGTTGCTCTTATTTTGAGGATCTTTCTGACAACTGGACATTGAAGATTATACTCTGTACCACACTATCTCCCTGTACTTTGGCTTTTAAAGCATTTTTAGATTTTGGATACATGTATAAGTAAATACTATTCTTTTTTATGTTATGAGAAAATAACTTCACTCTTATGTTTATTACATCAAATCCAGCACTGAGTAGTTTATCTTACAAAATAAAATATTTCCTTATATGAAAGATCAAAGCAAAACCAGTATATCAGTGCAAACACAAACAAAAATGTGAAAACAAGAGAAGAAAACCATTCCCTTAGGCTATTCCCCAAGGAGTATTTTCAGTTTTAAGCCTTCTTACTTATCTATTCACTACATTTTGCAAACTGAACAAGTCTAGCAGCTATCACACTGCAACTGTACATTGTTATTTCAGTTTTCTCTGAGCTTTCAGCAAGTACAGTCCCTTGCAGAAACACTCCTCCTTCAGAGCTGGACAAATTTTCATGATGGAGCACACTGATTTTTGTTCTGTTCAAACTATAAGAGAATTGGATAAAGTGAATCCAAACAGCAGATTAAGCATTTCGCATAACACAGTAACACTGCTTACAGTGTCTTCTATTTTGCTAGATACCACAATACAAGCTAAAGCAATACATTGAAAGCTTCAAAAAACTGAAGTTCAGATTACAACTCTACAATCTAAGTAACAGGAACAGTTGAAAGTGTGACTGATAAGTAGACATACTAACAAGATGTTTGTAGCCCAAAGAATTAAAAAATCTGAACAAGACAAAATACTGCACAAGAGGAAAGATGGCCTAATTCAATTACTATTTAAAAGGACGGCTTGATAGATATGTGACTGAAGACAACTGCCACAAGAACATGTGATACACTGCAACAAAAATTGATTCAAATTTATAGAAATGACTGGTTTCAGGCTCCTGAAGAGCTGAACTCTGCAGCCTGCTCTTCTGCTACAAGAGTTCAATATACTGTCTTCTGTTGTTCATTCAAAAGAAACTCTTAACAAATTCAGTGTCAAACTGAACTGGAAACACTTGAACACTCAATGGTGACCAACTGCACCTCTGAAAACCAACACAGTCCATTACTATCTCCAAAGCACTGCTGGGGACAGCAAGAGAGACAGTATAAAAGAATAGCCAAAACACTGAAGTCCAGAAAAAAATTAATTTGCCAATCTTGAGGCTGGGGTGACTGAAGTGCTGCTAACTAAAAAAGCCACGCACAGGAACTCATTAAAATTTCAAAGGTCTTGTAAACATCCAGTAAATAGCCAGACATTAGGTTGAAACTCAGTGTTCCCAAAACTGTGCCCAGCACCTCGCATCTTGTACCACCGTCCTTTAGGGAAAATGACTTTACACGTCATTCCAGATAGAAACTGCACCTAATACATGCTTCAGGCAAAAAGCATCTGGCAATAAGAAACAGGCTACATCAAGCTGATATTTACAATGATGTAACCAAGTAGTCAAGATGACATGCTGTGGTCCTTGTACACAATATGCTAGGTTCAAAACATGCCAGTGGTAATGTTCTGGGAATTCATATTGCATATCAATTGCTTTGAAGCGTAACATGAATAAAAATACTCTGATGAGTTGAAAAAAACACTCAAAATTCTCATTTCAGTGGCGGTGCACAGATAACTGAACTAACTACTACTGTTAAACACAGGGTCAAAAGATGAGGCTGAAAACTGCTGTGGAGGAACTACACAACTACCTGTAATTCAAGCAATTTTGCAAATACCCACATGAAACGTGCATGAGACACCTATGAAAAACATCAGGGGTTAAAGTAATTAAGTTGTGAAAGACACAAAACATGGCAGATTCTTTTTCTTACAAAGAAACAGCATCGCTGCAGCAGCCCGAACAAAAATTCACGGAAAAGCAAAACCCGCTTTGAGTCTTGTAAAGGGTTGGCAGCTTTTACTAACTACAATAAAATTTTATTTAAAGGAAAATATTCAGTTATTTACAGAACAGGAAGTGAAACTAGTACTCTTTTCAGCTGCAGATCGTAAATTCTACCAAGACAGATGCAGATGTTACCAACAGTATTCAATTCATAAAATAGATGTATAAGCACTTAGAGAAGTATTTGTACAAGTGCCTGCCCTCACCACAAGAAAGNATTTCCATTCACTACAGTTTTATCCTACAAGCTGTTCTTACGCAGACAGATCTTGCTCATTCTGAAGAGCTGACATTAGCTATCTACAAATACCACAACACAATGTTAAATTCTAAGTCGAGCTGCTGCAATACAAATAATTTGAAGCCCAAATAACTTTGAACGTTTTAGTATTTTGAATTGGACTGTATACTTCAAAGATACTGTAGCATTTATTCTAAGAACTTAAACCACCTAATTTCTCACCCTACTCAGAGGAAAGATATTAGCACCACATTTAACATTTTTTCTATTAAAATTCTGTAGAGGTGTAGTGCCGTAACAGAAAGATGACCAACTATATAAATGCTTTATTATACAACAGGTCTGTGTCACATGAGAGAAACACACATCCCTGGTCATGAAACCAGATGCAAGACAAGACCAATGCGTTAACGGGTTTGGGACACCTGCAGTTGGTCACGTAACAGGTTCCCAGGGGCTGATGAGGGAGAGGCTGCCAGAAGAGACCACAAGAATTCTTCCCTCCCTCTGTCTGAAACAGAGACACAGAGCGCAGGGAGCCCTCTCTCTGCTGGCCACTAGTTCAAAAGTCAAACCAGAAACAGACAGCAAGTTTCAAGGGCAGAGCAGAAGCATGAAGACCAAGGGGAAAGTTTCTAGCAAAAGGGTATTGTTAATGCTTTTGAAACACAGTTTACTATCCTGCACATTGGTTTAAAGAGACATTCAAGTAATTCACCTTCTTGAACAGCCTGGAAGTATGTTATTCACACTGGCTTCACTAACAATTTCTTTCTCTGGGAAAGTTGCATTCCATGAAAAAAGCACTCCCAAAGAGACACTCCAGTGTCACACTTTACAGTTCCTATTTTTGATAAGGCTGTTGGAAGTAAGCTTTATCAAAATATAGCTTTTATGGGAACTAAAAAGAAAAAAAAAGGCAGAAATTTAACTAGTTGATTTATAGTCCTTAAGGTGAACCCATGTAATATAACATGTACATCAGGCTGCACAGAGATCTATCAGTTCACTTTTAATTTAGATTAAAATAGTAAATGTATACTGGAGATTTGGACTGTTGTAACTACAAGTAAAACTATAGCCACATCAGTAACTTCTCAAAGTCTTTTACTCAACATAAAAGTTTTGGTGATAAATCATCTTAGGTGCTAGAAAAAGTTAGTTATTTCCAATATTGGTGGCCCAAACTGAAAAATAATAATAATAAAAAAATCTAGTTAACTGGATAAAAATCAACAAGTTTGCAAGAACTGGCACTTTTCATTGTAGGTATTAGTAATAACAGAATCAAGTACCAATTAGAACGTTTTTTTTTAAGCAGAGTTTACACAGCATGGTAACCTTTTAACATTCACTACAACAGAGTAACTTCCCCTCCAGATGGGAAAACATTTTTTTACTCTTTTAAAACTTTGTAACTCTTTGAACTCTTTGTAACTCATGAAAATAAGTCAAAGTTTTATATTAACAAAGTAAGAACAATAAACATACACATAACACTTTTTGGTTTAATGTCTAGTTTACAAAGTTTCTAGACAATTTCAGTTAAATGATAAAAGCCTTGAAATCTACTACCAATAAAGGCAGCAGAAGGTCAGGTACAGATATAGTAGTAGTTGTGGGGTTTTTTAAAAAAACACACAACAAAACCCATCACAGTTTACACAAACATTACTTCATTTCCAATTCAGATTTTTGCTTGGCCATCAACTTCACACAAAAATAGATAGAACGGGTAGGTTTTAGACACTTGTTAGGTATTCACCCAATTAATTGTAGATATTTCTTATGAATATCTTCAACATAGCAAAACGCTTACTTATACTGAAAACACTTCAATTGCAGCTGTTGGAAAGGTTCTTTTAGGAGCCAAGCTACTTGGACAAAAAATGGTTTAATTATTAAAGCAGAGGCAGTAAGAGTCACAGTATCTAGTTTAAGAACTTGTCAATAATTGTCAGATGAAAGTCTGACATCCTACAAACACAGTATGAAGAGAGTCCCTCTGAAGTATTTAGCAAAAAGAAATACAATTCTAGGAAATCATAGTACCTGTGCACTCACCCACAGGATAACCTGACTTTCCAAGCAAAGACTGCTTGTTAAAAAGTAATCTAAAGCAATTTTAAAATATTCAGTTTCCTTTCTGTTTCAAAATAAAAAAGGATGATGGCCACAAACATCCTGGTTTTAAACACCACTTTTACATGGAACAGTAGTTTGCTTTTCAGTTATGGGACTGAGGTTTTGGCACATATTAACAAGAACTCAAGAACTCATACATTCAATAGTTTATCTGGGAGCATCCAAAGGTAAAGGACTATGCACGGAAAGACTAGGTGCCAAAGCAATGGAGTATAGATCCTGCTGTCAAGTCAGGAGTAGAAGTTAAAAAAAAAAAAGTATCTGTGCTATTGATCCTGTACCCTTAAAAACCATAGTCCTACCTCTAACCATGAATCTGGAAATAATTTTCTAAGTACCTTCAAGACTTAGATACTCATGATGTATTTTCAGAAATGAGGGTGAACAGAAAGCATGTTAATTTGAAAGCAAGTTTAAAGTATGGCTGGATTGGGAATTTGGAATACAATAGCTGATCATGAATGAAATCCATACTGTAACAATTTTGTTTTCCTTAAACCTTTAAAGGACACAGGCAGTATTTCCAAATGTAATAGTCAACGTGTACTGTTCATAAATAACATCTCCCTGTACAGAAATACATACGTGCTCAGATTAGCTCTGAGCACTGATCAAGATTTCTGAAAACTGCACGTTGCTTTACTTCATACTGACTAATGCATTATGCTCATACAAACCTATAAATATCTGCTGATATACTGTAACAACTATACCATCATTCTAACATAGTGAAGTTTGTGCTGAAGCATCCCTTACCCGTCGAGTCTTCCAAATCAATGAGTTTGGGCATTAAACTTTCAGGTAACTTTTCCGGCAAATCATACCCATTCTTCCTAGCAACTACCAGATGAAATGCAGCACAGAACTCATCCAATGTCAGTGCACCATCTTTATCAAAATCTGACAGTTCCCTAAAAGGAAAATTGAGTATAAATAAAATTTTTTAGGATTATTTTATTTCCAAGACACATACTTCTGTTGTGCTACTTGGAAGATCAAAGAATGCAGTTTATAGTTCATTTTACCCTATTAAACAATTCATCAGTGCTACATGCTTTACTCTTCAAAGAAGATGATGAGCCTCCATTAATAACATTTCTTACAGCTTAAAGATAATTTAAATCCACTTTTATCTCACGAGGTTTTTAACTCATTTAAGACAGTACTACACAGCATTATTGGCCTCAGATTTTTGCAAAGTATACTAGAGAAATAACAGTGCTGAGATGTGATTTACTTTAAATGGGAAAATACCTGAATGAGAAATTATTACACTGAAAGAAAGATCAAATCTGCCAAGTTAAGCCATTTAACGATAGCATGCAATGATGCAGTATAAATTCCAGAATACAGCAAAATACATTTCTAGCTTTGCACCAAGTCAAAGCGAAATTTGTCATCAAGTCCCACTAAGTGCATTTAAAAATATTTGCACCTGTACATTTCATTTAAACTTACTTAGACTTGAACAAATAGGTAAGGAACTATTTAAATGTAAATACATCTTTAACAAGCCTCAAATAAATTACTTCTTACTTTGAAGTATTTGAAAATTTTTCAAATGCTCAAAATGCCTTGTAAATAGTGCCAGCCTAAACTGACTTAAGTAGTATTGGCATAAATGTGAGTAGGACTGAAAATACCAGAGTGCTAGTCAAATTTCTCTTAATAACACCTGCTAGTAAGTAGAGTATTAGATGACTGCCAGATAGCTGTCATCTTTCTAAATAATCATCTCGACTAAAGACACATAACACTTACCAAATATGAGAAAGTTCAAGAATAGGTAGTTTTGACTTAGTGAAAAATTCTTTAGCTGCAGATCCTGAAAAATCACAACAATAATTTTTAATATTTAAAGCAAGTTAAATCATTAGAAGACTCAGAGTTATGGTAAAGGACATGAGGTATTTAGCAAAGGTTTTGGGAAAGATGGCACTAATTACTAGGGTTAAAAGAAGGAAACAGGCAAATAGGTTTCAAGTCTTCTCTTGAATTACATTGGAGATTAATAGAATATTATCAGTAAAACGTAGAACTTTCTTCAATATGGTATGTAAACCTAAGTACACAACAAAGTCTTTGTAACAGAACTGCTACACCCACAATTACATTTTTTAAAGAGTAACTTACCTGGTATAAATCCATTTAGATCAGGTTGAATGGTTTTAAACTGATTAACATAATACTGCCTTTGTTCATCAGTTATTTTCCAGGGGTCATCATAACTACTTGATTGCCTACGAATTTCATTTGTTGTTGTAGCTGATGCTACAGTTCGTACTGTTGTCTGGTCCTGAAATGAAATATTTTTCCTCAGTGTTATCTACCTAAAATGCTTCTATGAATTTTCAACTTCTTGCCTTCAAAAAACAAAGCATAGTTAAATCTTGCAGTAGTTTGAAAACTGCAAGAAACTATCAGCAAATTGCACCCACAGGATAATGACAGGGTATTTTTGCACACTAATACATATGGATAGGAATGACTGCAAGTATGTAAGCAGAAAAAAAAGTATGGCACATATGCAAAAAAGCTAAACACAGAAGTTTTAAAGTTATAATTGTTGATATTTTTTAAATCAGTAGCTTTCAGTTAATCATTCCAAATGCAGTAAACTCAATGAAACAAGTGTCTGTTGGGTAAACAACACTGAACAGACTACAGCACAGATACACAGAAATAATCAGCAATGAAAATTACCAAAAAAAAAAAAAGAAAAAAAGAAAAAAGGATCGCAACATCAATCTGAATGAAGCAAATCAAATACCAATAAAGTGTCACACCTGGACAGAAGCAGGATGCATGGCTAAAAGAGCACTGGTTGGTGGGGTATCTGCAAAACTGACCCAATTTTCTTGATGGGGTGGTGGTGAATGGCCAGACCATATGGGATCACTAGAAGCAGATGAGCCTGGAAGTAGAAAAAACATTCCTTTTCAAAAGACAACCTTGAAAACTGAGTAAGAGCTATGGATATGGAAAGCAGTCAAAAAACCCTCCAACCAGACCAACAACAAAACCATCCTGAAACACATGCTCCTGTCAGGGAGCTACCCACTTGCAGAACGACGAAGAAAACGAAAACCAAATTGCATCAAGGTGACAAAGTTCACCTCCTGACTACTCACTACTGTAGATTTTTACATTAGGTCAGCTTAAATCTGTACTGAGAAGACAGAAGTGCGGAACTAGCTTATTGCAACATATGTAAAATGTAAACTGGGTTTTATCCATTTAATGGGTTTTGAATGAATTTTAACTGATGCTTCACTTTTTCACTTAATTGAAATGAGCAACATTTCTATGGACAAACAGCTATTTAAAAGTGACACATGATATTAGCATGCAACTTTATTATCACTGTTATTGAACTTTTTTTTCTCTTCAGTTTTTAGTTTACCATTCAAAGAATTAAGCCTTGGAATTTCCTCTTAAGAACCAGGCTTATTGGCACAGATTTTTTTTTTTTTTAGTTATTTCTAGACTAACTTAACTCAGTTACCTAAAAACAGGCCACGAATAATAGAAGGCATCCATATAGAGTGCTGACATCTGCTATGTATTAACTATCTGGAACACAGTAATTGAGATTCACCCAGTGCCTTGTCATAATTTACTTCTGAAGTGCTGCTGATGTTCAATGTCTTAATATTAAAATAACGATGAAGCAACTATAGAAAAATTTGGCCACCCACTGCTCTATATACCCTCAAAATTATCTTAAATTGCAGTTGCAAATTAAAAATTCAAGGAACTCAGATCAGAGGGGGAAAAAAAACACCATCAAGAACAAGTCTAAAAGAACCCCAGGACTCCATTCTATTCCTTGACTCCTGAAAGAAATGCTGAACCCCTTAAATCTAAACACCGGTTGTGAAACTGATTACTTTAATCTACTCTTCTTGCACAACTAAATGCTTTCTCTTGAAATAAGTTCAAGTAAATACTACTTAGACAGGAATTTCTGCCTCATATGTAGAAACAGATTTCCTTTTAAAGGGCAGGTCAACTTCTCGTGAGTTTCTGTAAACCCTCCACAGTACCCACCAACAAGAAATACAACATTAATGTAATAATTTTAGTTCTGCCACAAATCGAAGCAATAAAACCCAACAATTTATTGTCAAGATGCTGATTAAAATATATTGCTATGAGAAGTCCATTTATAGATAGGCAATCTATTTATGAAGCTGACAAATATCAGCAATTTCAAGTTCTTGGAGACCAATGATACTACTAATACACAATGTGCAGTAAACAACGAAGGAAATCTGAGAATCAGTGAAGCATATCGAGCATTAACACCTAAAGTGACAGTAACATTGTTAGTATACAAAATTTCTATTTAATATTTGGCAGTAAGTAATTACTCTTTTTCCTAAGAGAAAGTAGTGAGAGAAATGCTTATAAAACTGGTTTATCTTTGCTTTTCTCCTACATACATTGAGCGCACCCTCAGCAAGTCTGCCAACAACGACAATCTGCGCAGTGCATTCGACACGCTGGAGGGAAGGGATGTCGACCAGAGGGACTCTGACAGGCTGGAGAGGTGGGCCCGTGCAAACTGCATGAAGTTCAACAAGGCCAAGTGCAAGGTCCTGCACATGGGTCAGGGCAATCCCAAGCACAACTACAGGTTGGGCAGAGAATGGATGGAGAGCAGCCCTGAGGAGAAGGCCTTCGGGGTGCTGGATGATGAAAAACTCAACATGAGCCGGCAGTGTGTTGGCAGCCCAGAAAGCCAACCATGTCCTGGGCTGCATCCAAAAGAAGTGTGACCATCAGGTCAAGAGAGGTGATCCTGCCCCTCTACTCCACTCTCATGAGACCCCACCTGGAACACTGTGTCCAGCTCTGGGGTCCCGAGCATAAGAAGGACACGGAGCTGTTGGAGTGAGTCCAAAGGAGGGCCATAAAAATGATCAGAGAGCTGGAGCACCTCTCCTGTGAAGACAGCCCAGAGAGGTGGGCTTGTTCAGCCTGGAGAAGAGAAGGGTCTGGAAAGATCATACAGCTTTCCAGTACCTGAAGGGGGCTGGAGAGGGACTGTTTACAAGGGCAAGGAGTGATAGGACAAGGGGTAATGGCTTTAAACTGAAAGAGGGGAGATTTAGATTAGATAATAGGAAGAAATTCTTCTCTATGAGGGTGGTGAGGCACTGGAACAGGTTGCCCAGAGAAGCTGTGGCTGCCCCCTCCCTGGCAGTGTTCAAGGCCAGGTTGGATGGGGCTTTGATCAACCTGGTCTAGTGGAGGGTGTCCCTGCCCATGGCAGGGGGGTTAAAGGTCCCTCACAACCCAAACCATTCTTGATATTTAAACTAGAGAAGGATACAGAGCAGCCACAGGAATTCAAGTTATGTCTTCATACTAAACACAATGCATTAGACTTCACCAGCTGGTTCAAACTCTGGTGGTAACTGGTCTTAGGCCTCCTGTCCATTCACAGAGTTGTTAACTGTGTTCTCCCTGACGAAAATGCAGAGACCATTGAAGCTTGTTTTGAGGTGGTTGAGCTTGGAGCTAGGAATGACAAGGTGGAGTCCCTGTGGGTAAGGATAGGGGGAAGGCTGACAGGGCAGACATTCTGGTGGGGGTCTATCACAGACCACCGAATCAGGATGAG
>VWZZ01006219.1:90389-107587 GCA_013399095.1 Psophia crepitans | reverse complement strand
GAGGAACGCCACTCATCACTCATCTCCACTCGGACATCAAGTCGTTGACCACAACTCTTTGAGTGTGACCATCCAGCCAGTTTCTTATTCACCGAGTGGTTCATCCATCAAATCCATGTCCCTCCAATTTAGAGACAAGGATGTCATGCGGGACAGTGTCACATGCTTTGCACAAGTCCAGGTAGGTGACATCTGTTTTTGATCTCACCTTCCTTCTATTTTCTCCTCAACCCATGGAAAAGGGGAGTAGGCAAGGGGCCGGATGGGTGTTTGGCTGTTGGCCAGGGGCAATCCACTACAATAGTAATTACTTTTAACGTATTACGTTACAATCCTAAACATATTTTAAAGGATTATACTTTTTTCCAACTTCCTTCAGAAAGTCAGTTCATAGGTTTTATGCTTTTATATGTTGTAGTATGAACAATATTTAGCTGAATGCCAGGAGTAACTGAAGAAAGAAAAACGTTAATGCTAATTCAGATAAACAAGTGGTCTGTTGTAATCCATTCTCCTCTGAATTCTTGCACTGTTCAAGCATTTACATTTACCATGAGAATGCATTTGACTATGCATGCTACGGAGAAGTAAGTTAAGCATGTATTTTTCTCTTTGTGACTGACTGGACTTGTCTATTATTATTTTAATTACCCTTCAGGCAATTTTCTGATGTGTGATCATGTGCAGGTCAATCTTCTGTGAGTCCTTCAACATGACAGTTCATAGAATAATTATCCTGTCATCACACCCTGATTCATTGTTACGTCGTTTCTTGGGCTTTTTCTCATACTCACATTTGCTTAGCAACCAGATCACATGTCTCTCATACTTATTATTCAAGTAATCACCCTCTGGAGCACATAGGTGCATCAATTAAAGCTTTACAAAGAAGTATATTGTTCTGTGTAGAATCCTCAGGTGTCAGGAATTAAAAATTGATTTTAAATGGTGCAGGCCTCCTTGCAATGCCTAATCTGTGTTTACATTAAACAAACAAGTATGCTTAACAAAAAAGTGATAGGTCACAATCAATAGGAAATGGATGATAAAATTATAATCTATACTTAAAGTGCTTAGTCCTTTTTAGAGATTTGCCAATTTACATGCAGCTCTGAAATGTCTGAGTGCCAAACATCTATTTTAGATACGTTTTTTTCAGATGCAAATCAATTTTGTATCTGCTTTATTTACTCTTACCTGTATTCTTTGTAAACATTTTCTGGCTAATTTTCAGATTTGGGTAAATTTCACAGCAAATTATTATTAGAATGAAACTTGAGTACCCAGAAGCTGTCAAGATGGTTCAGTGATTTAATGTTGGCATCCTGCAGCTTTGACTGTAATCAGCAGATGCACTGGCATTACCATAAATGTTTTCTTAACCGTCTCTGTCAGGAAAAAAAAAGACAAGATTTTTCCTGTTTGGAGTCTACTATTCCTGATTAAAATCGGTTTGGCTTCTTTTGCATAATTAATATACCATGATGATCTCTAACCATTTGTTTTTAATGTCACCTTTTGAGCTAGACACATTTGCAAGGCCGCTTCGTTAAGGCAGAACAGACAAAGGAAAACCAAGTCTGTATGTAGGAATCATTTGTTTCAGCGGCTTGGGAGATCTTGCTGCCTTCTGCCTTGATTTCTCAGTGAGTGTAAAGGCTGCAGTTTTTCAGTCTCTTTTTTTTTTTTTTCCATGTATTCTGCAAAACACTTTCTCTCTAAGTTCCTCTGTCAGTGAGAGAGAGGGTTCTTCTCTAAGCCCAAAGATGTGTGGTGTCTTAGATTTCTTAAATTTAAAAAAATCCTCTCTTATGTAACAAGATTAACTTCTGTTAGCTGGTTATCTCTAAACAGTAATTGCGTGCAATTGATTAGGAAAAAAGGAAACTGGAAATGCTATAGTTGGCTTTTGATGTTTTTTGCATACCAAAGTGGCTGCTAAGAGTCTAATTGTTAGAATATAGTGCAGCAAATATGTTCATCACGTGAAAAATGCATACCATCGATGATGTTAAACACAGCGTTTGGAGTTCACGACTGGATTAATTACCCATGACAATTTGTCTCAAATTTGTCTTGTATGATCATTCAGTGATATTTGGAAGAGTCAGTAAAAGCCATCTTGAAAAATAATTCCTCATTTAGACTCTTGAAATCCTGGTCCCTTTTCGAAGCAATTTGTCACACTTGCAAACTGCAGTTGTTGGTGTCAAATACACATATGGCTGGATCATGTGCAGAGTAGAAACATTTTTTTATATCCCATCTCTGTCCACACATGAGCAAGGCCCAGTTACAGTCCATACCAAAGAGGAAATAATTAAGTGAAAGCACTAGTATTAATTAGAACTTCATATAAAGAGAGGGAGAAGAATTGTCAAAGGAATACATGTGCAATCTTGCAGAGCAAGGGAAAGATGAATCACTTTTCCTCTGCCTTTATTTCCCAATATTTAGTCTTGTGTGAGGATCGTCTTAAAAATGGACTGTTTCCTGCTACGCAGTTTCCGTCTCCTTGATAGCATGCTTTTGGCCATTTTCTGCAGAGGAAAGAAAGGATCGTAATGATAATGCTTGAATGATGAAAGTTGCATGAACTAAGATGATTCAGCTTCTTCCCATCTCCAGTGTATTCACGAAGGCAATCTTGGATGTTAGTTTGCACAGGTTAAACTTCACAATCAGGTCTTTGCTTCTGTCCTGTTGAGAAGCACCTATACCAAAAAGAAGTGCAGATATCCTTAAGCTGACATCAACGTTGTGTAAATCTTTTTTCGATCTGCTTAGGATTTGGAGTCATCATAAATACTTTTCCAGCTTAGTAAATCACTACACTCTCACCTGTCATAGCAACAACAGCATGCAGCTCTCTCTGCTACCCTACCTCCCTCCAGATACTAGCTTTAAAAACATGTTTTAAAATGAGAAAAGCCTGAGAGCTGTATGCTATTCTTGCAGTCTTTTGGATAACTGTGACTGTGACCTGTGTGGGCAAGAACGGCCCCAGGACATTGGTCCAGTGCCTGTTACAGGAATGTGAGAAAATTACATTTCTAGGCAACTGTTAAAACTTATGCTCACCTAATTTACTTTCAGCTCTAGTCTTTCATCTTTATGCTGCTCCCAAAAACATTTGCAGGATTCTGTAGATCCCCTTTCCCTTAGAAGCAGATTGATTCTTTCGGAGAGAACTGCAACAGGTGATAAGGGAAAGACAATTTCTCACATCGGTTTGATCTGACATTACAAAATATTTGTGCTCTACCTTCAGGCAATGCCACCTACCAATACACTGATTGCTGATATAAACCTGGGGATGGAAGATTGGGCTAAAAATAGGAAATACAAATGGTATCATTATGTAGCAGTTATTAGAATAGTTAGGAAATAGCTTGTAAACACTTAATATCATAAATAGTGGATAAAAAATAATTCAGTGTTAAACTCTTAAGGCAATTACTAAACATAGTTATATGGTTTTTTTTTAATGTTTATGGTAAAGAGTAAACACTTAACAGAAACAACATTATTTAGAACCACAATGAGTAGAATATCAGGTCAGTCTTTAAGACTTGTTTTGTTGTTTGGATTTGTTGGGATATTTATTTTCCAGAGATAGGAGGCTTCCTACTGTGTTTTCTTCCACAACAACTGGTAAAAGAAGACACAAAGACTGTGTTTCTTTTCCATTTTGGTTATTTTCATCAGCACATTACTTATCATTACCCAATGTGGCTGCCAGTGGCTTTCCTTTGATGGCAGCAGTCTTTATGCATATTCATTAAATTCTTTGTCAAAGCGTACCTTGAAATCAGTTTTCCTCTATAGGTGATGCTGTGGAGACAGGTTTGAAGCCTAAATGTGTCTACTGCTCAAAGGCATCAGTCACAGTTTAGTATGTGGGATGGAATCTACATAAATCATTGTTGGCTGATCAGAGGGTAGCTTTAGACCATGGACCTCTGTGTATCTTGTCACAGACCACTAATTTATGCAGTCGTCATTTTTGACTCTCTGTTAACTCTAAAGAGATTTTGAAATGGCAAGCCACAATATACTTGTGAAAAAAGTGTAAAAAAAAAAAGTAATTGACAACATTTGAGGAATTTAAAATAGTCTGAATATGTCAACTTCCAGTTTTACCATTGTAATTTCCTGATCGCTTCCTGCCACAATGAAGAGAATTTTTTTTTTATCCTCTTTGTACCCTGGGAGAAATCCTATTAGCACCCCACTGCCTGAAGACCCACTGCCACTGCTTATCCACGTAGATAGGATCAAGATTTATCTTTTTACCCCTTCAACCCAACATAAATAAGAAGAATAATTTATTCTTTATTAATATTAAAGTTATGCCAAATTACTTATACTTTTTGAAATTAAGAGACTTACCCATCTAGTTTGTTAAGAATGCTTCAAACCACGTGCTCTAAAAATCAGTTATGACCACGAAATAGGTCTCCAATTTGGAAGTTTCCATTTTGCAGTTTCCTAGGAACTCCCAAAAGTGCCTTCATTTGGGGAAAGGTGCATTGAGAAGCCATAGAAGATTCACTGTAATACAGAGTGGGGATGCCAGACTCTTAGGTCTGAGTTAGCCATCAGACACCTTCAGAGGTTTCTTCTCTCATATAAAAATCTTGGGTGATTTTTGTCAGTAATCCTATCCACACTTGTACTCTCTATTCACCTTGGCAGGCCCTCAAGACTTTCATTTAAATCCCAGTCATTTAAAGTTGCATTTCTTGTAACAAAAGTCATTGCCATATTAGCGGTGAGAATATATTAGTTCAGAGAAATTGGTCCCAACTCAAGGCAAATGCAAAGTACTTTTGGAAAAGATAGGAAAAAGATTGATTGTAGTGATCACCAGGAGCTTAAAGTAGTCTTTGAGAAGATGTAGGTAGGTAAGGGATTAAAAGAATTGTTAAAGGTTTTGCTATAGGGCCAAGTAAAAGGAAGCTGGTCCAGAGTAGTTCCTCTTGTCACAAATTAGTTTGCTCACAGTTCGTAATTGATTTTCTTTGAAATTTAGTTCCTATAAATTCTCTATGCTAGCCTCATTTAGTGCTGACATACTCTCTTCTTGCCTTTGAAATTAAAAAAACGACCCATACATTCACTGTTCCTGAAAACTTTGTCTCATCGAAATTGAACCTTCTGATTATTGCTCATTCCTTGTGTTTGACACCTTTTTAACGCAACACTCAAGAACCGCAACAACTATTAAATGAAATGTGCATTAAAAAATTCTTCTTAATGTTCCAAAAATCAGTAACACTTTTCCATGCCTCATTAATTATTGCCTGCTTTAGATTAGTGAGGTTGTGAGCATTTAATGTGAAATAGTAGGATGTAAGAAATTACATATCAAGCAAAGATCATTCAAATATAGCTACCACTCCTTTAGGTGTTAGAGCTGGGGCTGCAGGGTATAACTGAAATAAGTCATAGCACCACACAGCACTCCTTTAAGATTTCAGGGACATTCTCCAATCCTACCCTTATCAGCCACAGAAATTGTTGAAAAAATATGAAACTAATAAAAAGTGGCAAAAAAAGTATTTTAAGTATTTTCCATTATACTATCCAGCAAGGAGCTATCCCATTTTTTTATGAGTGATGTTATGTAATATACATGGACCTTCTAGCTGTAGCAGTCTTTCATATTATGTCTAAATTCTGCTTGTGGGTGGTAAGGCAGGCTTTTAAGGAAGAGAATTAGATGTTGTGATGTTCTAACACCAATGCCAAGGTCTGGGAATGGATTTCATAGCACTAACTTTGGGCTTTATAAATGACATTAAGGAGGGATGGGTGCCTGAAAAAAATTAGGGCTCACAAGTGTCCAGTATCTTAAGCTCTAATAGGAAGGGTGGGAAGGTTCAGCGCAGGAAACAAGACCCTCATTTCCTTCTTGAGAGGAAAACAGGAATTAATTATCTTCATGTTGATGTTTCTGATAGAAAAAAGCCAAAAGTTCGAAATCTGGAAGTTCAAAATTACAATTTTGAGAATTGGTGGGGTTTTTTTAATTGAAAATTTAAAACAGAAAATGCTAAAAGACAGATGGAGTCCTCTTATCTGTAAGCTATTGCGGTGGGTTGGCCTCAGCTGGCGGCCAAACTCCCACCCAGTTGCTCATTCAGCCCCCCTTTGGTGGGGTGGGACGGAGAGGGGAGTAGGAAGCACAGGAGCAGGAAAGCTCGTGGGTCAGCGTAAAGACAGGGAGATCACCTATTAGTTACTGTCACAGGCAAAACAGTCTTGACGTGGCGAAAGTGAATTTATTGCCAATTTTTTTTTATATATACATGTGTACCTACTGATTTGGATATTGGGAAACAAAACCAAAAAATGCATTGAAACACTCAGGAAAAACACACTTCTCCTACTTTCTCAGGCTCGGCTTCACTCCAGACCCCTCTCCTACGCCCTGGTTATCACCACAGGTTACACTCACTCCTTTCAGTGAGGGAACGAATGGCACGAGGGATGATGGGTTCAGCCATGCCCTGCGGTGGGTGGGTTGGAGGTGGCTGGAACCGTCCGTGTCCAGCATGGGTCAACCCCAGGCCTCCCCTCACAGAGGCCCCTCCAGCCCCCACTGCCACCAGAACTTTGCTACCTACACCCAGTACAGCTGTCCACTTTAGAGCTGAAGCGAGATGCAGCTGAAGTGGGAATTGAATTCAGAACCTCCAGCTTGTCCTGAACTTAAAACCAGAGGTCTTCAAAATGTCTGCCAGCAGCGCTCATATTCAGCCTTTCCAAATTAGAGTCTAAGTAAATCGCAGCCAGTTGAAACAAGCCAGTATTTTGCCCAGTTTACTTCAGAGAAAGTAGTTCATGCTCAGAAACTGTTTTGCTGTTTTCCTTGTGTCTTCAGCAGAGCACCAGCAATGCTTTATACTTTGATATTGGCAAAAGTACCCTTTAGGAACGTCTCCAGACTGACTTCTCAAGGGCTTTTGTTTATTTAGATGGAGCACATGGGGATATACATTGTTATCCTCACAAGGCCCGTGGTATATGACTATTGTCTAAATACTTTTTCCAAGCCAAAGCTATTTGTCACGGGGGCATGCCCTCAGAGTATCTTCTAGCACAGACAAATCATGGCTTACAGCGTAAAAATAATTAGTATTGGTGGTAAGGTTGGTGTGTGTGGGCTTTAGAAAATCTTGGCATAGATATAGCTTCAGAAATACAATGTAGCACGTGGAGCACGAGCCAGAGAGAGCAGAAATATTCCACTGGGTTTTTGAGCATTTTTCCCTGTTAACTTGGTAAAAGATGTAATGAGGTTGTAACTGCAATTGTTCTTTCTTATGTTGTGATTTTGTCATGCCCCACATTGAGATGTATGACTGTAATACAAGCATATAATGCCATATAATGCAGTTCTCCCTACTGTATTTGCAGCTTTATTTTTCAATCGGTGCACAAATATTTACATAAAAACCAAATATGTCCTTAGTATCAAGACTTTTATTGAGAAACTATGCAATGAAATAAAGCTTTTCAAAGTCCTTTTTTATTTTAAATGTTTATTAGTTGTTTTTTTAAAAAAAAAAATCAGAATCTCTAGTGCCTCTCTTGCAATCATTTTTGTTCTCTATTAAGGGTAATATATAACAGTATTATGCAGGATGTAAAAATCTCCAACTGATCGTATTTTGCTTCCTCAGGTTCACAGCAGGCAGGTCTCATGCTTCTGATTTTTTTTGTTCACATGCTAGTGCACAATTTTGTTGAATTTTCTGAATATAAAGAATGTAGCCTTTAATGTATTATAAGCATATCATTGTAAGTTATTCTATGCTAGGACACCGTTTAAACTATGGAAAGCTATTAAGCACAATTTTCTGTCAACTGAATTTCCTGAGCATTGCTGTTAATCAAAGTAATTTTAAAAGACTTGTATCTAGATGACAGTAGCTATTTGGCTCTAGGTTATCTGAATATGATTTTGAAATGTTTTTGATTAACAGCAACATTCAGGAAATGCATATCTGCAAAAACTGAATTTAAATAGATCTGAAGGACCCACAAGAGTTAGATATTGAACAAGGGAAAGAAAAAGATTTAAATGTCATGGCATCTGGACATTGAGACTTTAGTAGTGTACAATGTGATCTCTGCCTAACCCATGCCTGGAAGTGTTCAGTAGTAGTAAAGTCAAAACTATTATAGGTAAATGTCTTCTCACCCCAGCATTTGGAAAACTTAAGCATGAATTCAAAGTTTTCGCTTTTTTTTCGTCTGAGTAGTGATTGTTATGATATAGGTGAATGACAGTTTTTGATTGCTAAAAGTGACCCAACATTAGAAACTTGTCTCATCTACTTCCAGTGTACACAGCAAATTAATAAGTTCTGTCTTTATCCAGTGATTTTTAATGTCTGATTTCTTTTTGTCTTGCTACTGCCGGAAGGTACATCTTGCTACAGTAGGTGGACAAATAGTGCATCTCCAGAAATGTAAGCTCTTTTCTTAACAAGACTTCATGTAGAAGTACCTTTCGATGAGTTGTTTTCTTTTAACCTTCTATAAATCTATTAAATTCTTTAAAAGTATGTTTAAACCAACGTGTGTAAGCATGTAAATATATTTATTTTATTCTGCAATTTGCTTCAAATATAATTTAGTGCCAAAAGCACAAACCAAATTTATGTATGTCATAATGTGACATTATGTGTACTAATTTATGTAATGGTTCAAAGTAGTTTAGAAAAGTCTGCTCAGAGCTGTATAGGTTGTGGATTTTTTGCGGGTACCCTTGCTTTAGAAATGTAGGGTTAAAATGGTGGCCCAGTGTCACTAAGCCATCTCCGTGCTGTTGCAGGCAGCTATATCAAACATTGTCTTCAGAAACAGATTAGATTCCTCCCTGTAACTGGTTATGGTTTTTTGCTCTCACTTCCATATACGTGCATTCCAAAACTTCATTGCTGTGATGGTCCAAAAGGTTTTTACTTCTAATGGAACTATATTAATGGCTGTTTCTTCTTGTGCTTACTTTGTCAGTCAGTCTCAACCCTGGGCTTTTCTTGAACATAAATATCTATATATATCCTTCATAGTCTTTATCGTTCTAAACTAAGGGAGTCCAGCTCTTCCACTGGCCTGATCAAAGTTATGTGCTAAACTGCAGCAGCTTGCAGCCTTGTAATTTTAAATTCATATGCAAGCTGCATTGGTATTCTTAAACAACCCACCTCAACAATTAAAGGCTGAAAATGCACCTCGATTTTGCCACTATAGCACAGGAATTGAGAGGGGGGTGGTAACAGTCCGAAGTCATGACTGTGGAATGGATGGAGTACCAAATCACCAACGCGTGCAAGCTCTGAATCAGTGTGTGAAGCGGGACAGGATGTTTAGAAGTTTGGGGTTAACACAAATTAATTCCTGCTAGATTAAAATAAAAAAATTGGGAGGGTAGACATGAATATTTTTGAGGAATTTGTGAGATTTTTTATCTTGCTAGTACCTAACTCACTTTAAACTTTGATTTAAATGGAAGTGCTCTTTCACTCTGGTAGGAAGAATGCAACCAGCAGCATATATACCTCAAGTGTTACAGCAGTTAACTCTTGAGATGCGCATTTACCAAAGTGAAATCAAGGCGTGTAAGTAAATATATATGCTTTCTGAGCCAGGCCTAGCAAAGTTCAGTGTTTCTGAATGAGATTCACAACAGCCAGTTTACTAAGCAGGGAACTGCCTACCTACACATAGAATCATAGAATCATTAAGGTTGGAAGAGACCTCAAGGATCATCTAGTCCAACCATCCCCCTACCACCTATTACAGACTAAACCATGTCCCTAAGTACCACATCTAACCTTTCCTTAAACACCCCCAGGGACGGTGACTCCACCACCTCCCCAAGCAACCCGTTCCAAAGCCCAACCACCCTTTCCGAGAAGAAATTTCTCCTCTCTCCAACCTAAAGCTCCCCTGGTGCAACTTGCTGTCGTTCCCCCTTGTCCTGTCACTTTAATACTGGACATGCACTTAGGCATAGCAATGCTGTATGGACAAGTTCCTCCTTGCCTGAAAGAACATGCATGGTAAAGATACCACCTGATTTAGGAAGCAGTTGAAACAACAATTTTGAGATTATAAAACTGGCTTTAGATAAAATGGGTCCAAATCTTTGGGGTTTTGCTTTTTTTTTTTTTTAATTGACACTAGCTGCTCAGTGTTTTTTGTAGCGTGGCTGAGAGCAAAGTGTTCTCATTATTTTGGAAGTGCTGCTAATCACTAGCATAAAGTGTCATGCATTAAGAACATGGCACTTTGTGGTTTTTCCAGTGAATTGTGGCATCGTCACTGGACAGGAGTCACAGCAGATGAAATGAGGACTACTCACATAAACTGGCCAGTGATTAAGGCACTTTCCTAATCCCATTTCCGTTATTGCAGGACCCCTCAGTGTGAAGGGAAAGACTCTTTAGTCTCTAGGCATAGAGAGTCAGAAATATCAAGAGGTTTGCTGCGGTTTTAAGGGGGAAAAAAGACTCAGCTTTACTCAGTCACTATCCCCACGCAACAATTCCAGACTGTGGGCAGCAAGGCGCAGGACACACTTCCTTGCAAGGCTCAATCAGTTATCAAGTTTCAAAGTGGGACAAGAGTTTAGATAGATCCCAAGACCTACAACTTCTTAATAGCTTACTTGCAGCAGTTCCCTGCTTAGGCTGTTTGCTGTTCTACATCTCACTCTAAGGCACCTTACTCTGCCCTTCACAGACTGTGAAAAACTGGGGAAAATATCACTGGATTTTACTTTGAGGCCTCAGTTCTTCATAAGTGTTCACCACCTCTGTTATTCAGTCTAGTTCATCATACCTAACTGATCCTCATGCTTGAGTATTTTGGGGTGAAGACTCCACTGAACTGCAGAGTAGTTAAAATTTGGTTGTTGGTACACTTGAGAAACTTATTTTCAGTGCCTAATTTATTTTTGCCTTTTTTAAAGTCTGACACCTATTCCTAATCTATGATTACATGACAATATATTTTCTTCTACTTTGAAAAAGTGGTTTGATTTTCAAAACATCAAGTATTTTTCCTGCTGCCCCTAGATTGAATGTAAACAAAAAGGGCTGTGGTATCGGTCGTATTTTGTATGTTGATACAGGTATCAAGCCTGCAAATATGTGTTCAGAATCAATAGATATAAACATTTAAGTAGAATGGGATATTTAAGAGTGTACGTACCAGGGCTATTTTAATTATGTATGATGGGTTTATTATATGTAACTATAAAGACACGTTCATACCCAATCCTTGGCCTCCTGTGATTCAGGGAAACTGAAGTGTGTGCTGCTGTATCTTCAGGGTCAAATTATTTTCCATAGTATAAAATAGAAATTACATTTTTCAGCTAAGTGCAAAATTCAGCTATTACCAAATTTTAATTAAGAATTGTATATCTGATTTAGAAGATGATAGAAGGAAGGTATTTATTTTCTTCCACTTGCCAAAAGGTGATCATACTTACAGAATTTGCTGAGATTGTCCAAGAAAGTGTGTAAAATCCTCATCCATCACCAAGAGCCCCTGGTCAGGGAATGACAGTGCAGTAAATATCTTCAGCAGCTGCCTTTTAATGTACAAGCTGTTTTCGGTAGGAATTTTCAGCACTCACATAAAACACACTGTCATGAGTGACTGCCTGTGCTCCAAAGTCATTACTATTGGGATGATGGAACATCTTTCAGCGAATAACCAAAAAACTTTAAATGTCATGTCAAGTTTGTTGAAGCCATTTTCAAGCCTTGCTCAAGGTTATATGAATATTGAGTATGCCTGTTTTTAAAAAGTTTGAGATCTATGAGAGGGACCGCTCATATGCTGGTTTTGAGAACAGTCACTTGATTCAGAGGAGAGGTAAAAAAGGAAATCTGGCTATTAATATGTGTCAATCCAGCAAAGCTCCTGGATATTAACTGAGTGCAAGTTCTTGTGACAGTGCCAGTGGTTTTTAAGAAAAAGTAGCAAGTTATGCAAATTCTTAAAATTACTTAGCTGCCTAAAAGATCACAAAAGAAAGAAAAAAAATACAGTGGATAATTAAATTGAAATAATTTTTAAAAACACATTTTAAATTTTGAACAATTAAAAAAACTATGTAGAAATATAACTAACCAGATAAAACTTTGGAAGCCTCTCAGAGGTGCTGAGTTATCTGGTTTTTTCTGTGATTCCAGTAAGAAAGGTGGATCCTGTCAGGCCTTACCTGTGATTTTGTAGGAAATACAGATGCTAATATAAGGAGTCATTTAACGCCTGTATCACTTCCAAGGGACCAAGCCCACTGCTTTTGAAGTGATAATCGTTTTTGTCTTGCATCCTTGGCAATCATTACTCCTACTAGTACCTCACCTGCATGTAAAATTTCGTCAGATCAGGAGTCCTTTTTCTAGTACAAAATACTGAAACTGAGTATTTTAATAGGTTGTTTGGTTTATCTTCTGCAGAGAACCAGAAAGGACAGCTAGAGAAGTCATGTTCACACCACAGTATCAGTTTAAACTTGACAAGAAGTCCAGTCACCAAAGAAGTTACCTATGATGTGGAAACAAGTTCAACGGCGTGGAACAAGCCTGTTGGGAGAAAGGAAACCTGTCATGGAGAAGGCAACAAAGAAAAGAAAATAGATCATATCGGGTCTCCTTCTAAGGGTGAAGCCATTCCAGAAGTAGAAGCTCTCCTGGCAAGACTGCGAGCACTATAGAATATTCGTATAAAGGATTAAATCAAAGCTTAAGAACAAACTATAATAGCCTACATCTTTAAAGATACACTAATTTTCTATTACTGACATTACATACTTCTGAGTTCCTAACTTCTCTATGGATGAATGATCTACTTCAAAACTGTTTGCAAGACTATACAAAATGATACTGTAGTTTTCATAACAGCAAGATTATTTTCATTATATGTTTTTACTTACTGAGCATACCAAAAACATCAGAAGAAAACGGATACTGAATTATTCGAAGGCACAATCCTTTTAGCGGGCAAACTGCTGGCCACATGTTTTGAGAGCTTCTCAAAACAGAAATATCTTTTAAGTATTGTTAAATCTTCGTGCCTGGGAATAAGAGTCAGTAAGGAACAGAAAAGGTATTCTTATGTTTTCTGCTGTAGTTTCTATACCTAAGAGGTTTTAGCATCGAAAAAGTATTATTATAGCATCCTTTGCAATTATAGTGATAGGAAATATGTATCATATAAATCAGCCATATTCCAGTTTGAGTTCATCAAAGAGCACCAAAGCTTGCTGAATTATAGATATATTTACAAAATGGAGATCCATGGACAGTAAACAAAAATTCTATGCAAATAATATACTTTATATGTGATTAATATATCACTGCTGTTAAGCTTAGTTATGATTATTATATCAAGATAATATATATAATTTCGGCGGTGGCAAGGTTTTGCAGTTGTGTCCATTGTGGGGGAAAATATCTTCACAGTTATTTACCAGTGTAATATTTTATCTTTTCACATGTGAGTTAATGTTTCTATAAAAGGAGCATGTAATGGAAAAGGTTTTTACAGTTGTTTTTTCACAAACTCATTTTCCAGCAGCCCGTAAAGTCTTATTTGCTGGCACAATAGGAATCTTGCACATAATTGCATCTCTTTTATCGCACTGTCATTGTACATTGTTACATGTTCGCTATCGTATTTATTAATTGCACATCATAAAGAATTGCAACCTGTGTTACCAAGTAGGAAGCTACTATTAGTACCTTTAGTCCATTATTTAAAGCTTCCTTATTATGAGAATGTATTAGGCATCTGACACCTTCCCTCTAACGTAGTCTATTTTTCTTTACAAAATGCTGAAAAATATGTCTTTCAGTAAGAGTCAGTTACATGAAACCAGTGTTTCAATGCTCCAGTGCTTTTTATATCCTTGTTTAAGTTGCCTTCGTACTTCCTGCACTAAACATTAATAAAGTTAATTAGAACTCGGAAACTGGGCCTGTTTATATATACTGCATGGAGGGTTTTTCAGCCGTCATGGAATCAATCTCATGTTTCTGGGGCTGTCGTAACTGTCATTATACACTCTAATTACATTTCCTGCCTTAGCTGATAAAAATAAGAGGTATAAACAGGAGCCAAGGAAAGATACAGAGAAAGCCTATCAGGCAGTCATTTCTTCAGCTCTCCTTGCAAACCACGGGCAAAGCTATCATGCAAGGCTGCCTTTGGTAACTTGAAATTACATAGAGTAACCACAGAACTGGGGTTTGATGCATCTTCAGTGGATAACTTGAAATACAACTTCTCACAGTTGTTCCACTAAGGTCTTCTGCACCCTCACTGTTAAAACTTACTAACCCCGTTGACAGGGTACGGTACAAATTACTGTCGGCAAGGTACAGTACACTCAACTAAATAAAATGGTGTCTCAAACACAAAGAAAATGTACATTGGGGAAAAAAATAATTAACCGTTCACTGGATATCTTCAGTTGCTGAGGACGTGCTAAAACAAAAGGACTAGGAGTAGAGAACTGTCTCTGAAATATTAGCAGGATGACCTACCAAGGACAGGTGGAAGTACAAATTGATTTTCATGAACACAGTAGAGTTGTTCATCTGAATTAGTGGGTAACAGTCCACAATAGAAAACTGACAGTTCAGGACACTACTGTGTAGTTTATCAAGCAAAGAAAAGTTTAAAAACTATCTATCTACTGAAATTTTCAATTAACAAAATGGTACTAGCCGCCTAGAATCTTCTGATTTTAAAATAAATATTTTCAATTAAAATTGTAGAACTTAAGTTACATTTTCTTACAGTTTGAGAAGCTTTTAGAAATGTATTCCAGGGCTTTTAGTCTTTCTAAGATACTGTGTTTCTGAATTAATCCTTTCAAGCAGCCATCAAGTTAATTCACAGTTTCTATTGTACAACTTGGAGAATAAAAAGCTACTCAACTTCTTAGAATCCATGTAAATACAGTACATAATATTTTACCCTTCAATATTTCTTTGTACCATCATAATTTGATGTATTCAGAGTTCAAGTACACAGTCCAGTTGAAATGTGCAGTAAGTTTTCTTTCTACATTTCATCTTTCTTTAACTTCCCTTAGAAGCAAATACACATGATGGTTTTATAGGAAAAAATGCTTATATTGTCAAATGAGTTCAGGTAAAAATAACTTTGAAAGTATTATGTCTGTATTCTATATCTATGTTTTATGTTTTTATTAAAGTATAAAAATCAACTTCTAAATTATATGGAGTAAATTGCTTTAATTAAATTTACATGTTAATTAATTTATTCAATTTAAAAGTTAAAGTTAATCTAAAAATACTTTGGGTAGACCTTTAATGCAAACATGCAAAACCCTCTCTTTCTGTAATTCACACCTGAAAATTAAATCCTTATAAGAAGATCTTCCTGGTTACTTCAAACATGACTGTTCAGGTAAAAGCATTTGGAGTAATCTTGCGAGGTACACTGCACTGCTCCTTCTCTACCTGAGCGGCAGACAGAAGGCACAAACACCCGCGGCTTTTCCTACAAGTAAAACTGTAAAGGTCTGACACATCTTTTTGGTTCTTCACATTGGTTTTGGATGACTTTTCATTTCACTCAGTAGAATAATTTTGATAACTACATCAATTTTTACTTTATATATACACTGTATGATTAGATGGTGGTCTAAATTCATATGTGATAGCCTAATATCTGGACCTTACAAGATAGGAACAGTTGTGATCACTCTCTTCAAGCTGCATGCAACCAAGCTTGACACCCGTAGGTAATACACTATCCTGTGTGAACCCAGAAGGAAAAATGGTGGTAGCACCTTCATTACAAAATACGACAGCAGCACCAGGAGGTGGTGGCTGCTGCGAGAGGTGATACTGCTCTGAACCGGGCACTGCGTTAAAGCAGCACAGACCAGCAACCTGGCAAAACTGTAGTTACTTTTGGTTCCCTGTTAATTACAGCAACGCGACTGCTTAGGAGATTGGGAAGATCACATGTAGAAAAAAAAAATCTCAGATGCAGTTGTTACAAACAGCTTTCCTCCAACACACAGTTGTCCTTGTTCTACCTCATGGCCAATCCTCAGACTGGCCCATACAAAATCAGACTTTCCAGAACTGAACGGGTTAATGCTGAGCAGCTCGAGGTACTGCAGCCTCTTAGGCTTTTGTAATAAAAGCTGAAAAAGGCTACATTTACTGCTAACGCTTTTTCCACATCCATTTCTAATGAGCAGGACCAAATTATAATTTTACAGTAAACTTTCCAAGCCCTACAGTACTCGGTAACTATAAACCAAATGGGCAACAAGCAGGGGTCGATAAACCCTAAGCTATGGCACCTAAAACATTATAATAAGCAACCAGGGTCAAGTGAAAGAGCTCAGAAAAAAAGCAATTACATGACAACATTGTTTTCTCCAGAACAAAATAAAACTTTACTGTACCATTTTCTATTTTCTTAATGTGATGTGTGGGTTTTACACAACTGAACTGCAGCAGGAAAATCACTTAAAAGTTTGAGAAACTGTTTGTCTAGTTTATGAAATAAAAAGAATTAGACAAATTGTGGATTTTATCAATTTTCAATCTAATTTTATGCCAACATTTCTAAATGTTAAGAAATTCTAAAATTGCCATCTGCTATTAAGTTAACTATGCCACCAACTAATCAATTTGATTTAAATTTTTTTGGCACATGAAGCAAGCACATTTTCTTCCTTTCCAAATACACTTTCTACATTGCACTATTGTTTTACCTGAAGTATAGGATTAAAATCAGAGCCGTACATCTCATGGAATCATACCATAGAATCATAGACTGGTTTGGGTTGGAAAGGACCTCAAAAGATCATCTGTTTTCAACCTCCTGTCATAGGCAGGGATGCCATCCACTAAACCAGATTGGCCAGGGCCCCATCCAACCTGGCCTTGAACACTTCCAGGGATGGGGCAGCCACAACCTCTCTGGGCAACCTGTTCCACTGCCTCACCACCCTCACAGGAAAGAATTTCTTCCTAATGTCTAATCTAAATCTCTTTTCTTTTAGTTTAAACCCATTACCCCTTATCCTATTATTATCTACCCAAGTAAAGAGTCCCTCTCCATCCTTTTCATAAGACCCCTTGAAGTACTGAAAGGCCGCAGTGAGGTCA
>VWZZ01006219.1:69105-89585 GCA_013399095.1 Psophia crepitans | reverse complement strand
GACCCAGCACCGACCCCTGAGGGACTCCACTAGTCACAGGCCTCCAACTAGATTCGGCCCCATTGACCACAAATGGGACCACAGAGGTCACCCCAGAGCCTTCTCTTCTCCAGGCTGAACATCCCCAGTTCTCTCAGCCTTTCTTCATAGGAGAGGTGCTCCAGCCCTCTGATCATCTTCATGGCCCTCCTCTGGACTCACTCTAACAGGTCCACATCTTTCTTGTGCTGGGGACCCCAGACCTGGATGCAGTACTCTGGGTGGGTCTCACAAGGACAGAGTGGAGGGTGACAATCACTTCCCTCGACCTGTTGGTCACGTCTCTTTTGATGCAGCCCAGGACACAGTTGGCCTTTCGGCCTGCAAGCCCACACTGCTGTAAAACCATGCTGACAAAGTGTTCTGATCACTCTGACACCAGTGAAGAATAGGCAAGAAGTCCAGATGCAGTTTCTCTCTCCCACCCAGTTACAGAGACTGCCACTGAGTTTCATTCGTTAGCTGCGTACACCCCTCTGTACTTTTATTTCAGTAATGCAGTTTTGGTTTTGTTGTTTGGGTTTTTGGGTTTTTTTGGTGGGTTTTTTTGTGATCTATGCAACAGCATACACTGAAGAATTATTAAGGGAAATATTTTCCGGCAACATACCAAAAATACACTGAGCAGATGACTTGTATGGAACGTCAGTCCTATGTATCATAGAAGGGATAACACTTGCATGTAATCCAAACAGAGGCAGATAAGGTAAATAGTTCCTTTCATCTAAATGAGCTTATTCCACTGCCTGATACCATAACTGTATGTATGTTCAGGGGGTAATATACCCCTACTTTCAAATCTCTGTTACATCATTAGGCAGAAAAATAAACTATGGAAAGACAGAAGTGCAGAGACTGGAAAGCAGAGTTGATTAATGTGCTGCCTGATTCCACTTTTGGGACCTGAAATTGCAGCTAGTGCAGAATGAAGCAACTGGGGGGAAAAAAACCAGTCTCATCTGACATCTTTAAAGGTCATGAAGGAAATGATGGTGGGTGATCCAGAGTTGGTATGGCCACAGGTGTCTTGTCTATTTGAAGACATATATCAGAATATCCTCAGAATAGCAATGCTGTTGGGCTGTTGGTTCTCAAAGCCCTCGAATGAATAAAGGGAAGGAAAAGTCTGACAGAGATAAATACGAGCCTACATAAAACCTAAGAATATTTTCATCTTAAATCCAAGCGTCAGGCCTGCTCCCATTCACTTTGATAGCTAAAGGAAGAGCATGAGAAAAGGTAAGAGTCCACCTAATGGTCATACCTCTCTACTGCCGTGCTGGACAATACTGCTCTTGGTAGCTACAGCAGCTGCCACAGAGAAGGTAGTGCAGACGGCAGCCTGCCCTCATAGTGTTTCAGACTGTGGAGAAAGCCACAAGGGCCATGGCCAGCAAAGGTGGGCTCAAATCATGGGATCACCGTAAAAATACTCCACACTTCTACAGCCACATATTAAGTATAATAAAGACAACTGTCTTCCTAAATGCTCAGGTGTCAAAATGGCAGCAGAACTTGTGCATACTCCTGATGTCTCCCAAAGACAGCTATTACATCAGCTCTCCAAGTCTGATGATTACATGCAAGCTACGCATTCAGGAAGAGTTTTAAATCTCAGTTATTTAGGCTTCTTTGTTATATATAGTTCAATCTCTAATTGAAATTTTCAGTCCAAAGCAAGCCATATAAACTTTGCAGTCTATAACTGTTAGTAAAAAAAATGGCTTTTGTAAAAGCTCTGCTTAATTTGTTGCATTTTAATGTGAAGGTTGTTGCACGTAGTTGAAAACATGCAGTGCAACAAGACTCTTTCCATTAAGCAAGACAGAAATGGCAATTACGCAGTCTGTTGATTGGATTTTTTTCTAATGAAGGGTACTTTCTGCTAATGGATAGGAAAGCAAAGCAGCGAAGTCAAACAAGTCACCTTGATAGTATAATGCGAGACCCATCAATTTTGCACACAACTTCTTCAGCAATGAATCTCGGAGCACAACCCATCAACATTGCTCCTGAAAGACAGCCACTGAGGCAGAGGAACCACGAAAAGTGGTTTGAAATGAAAAATGGTATAAGAGCATTCCACCCCTTTAAAAGTGGAATTAATTATGACGAATTTATCTCCAAGGTGCCTGGGCACCGCATTAAAATTGCTTAGACAGAAAAAATACGATCCCGCCGCATAGTCGGTGGCACCTCGCCATTTTGTGCTGCAGCATCATGGTAAGACAACTGGAGTCCTTCATATCCATCCTTGAATCCACTGACATTGTGGAGAATTGGAGGGAAGTGCAACTAAGGTAGTAAGAGATTTTTTTTTTAAGTTGATGTGTAACAGGTTGCAACCTGCTAGCCCACACTACAGATTTAACTGCTGGAGCCTCAAGATGACAAGGGAGAAGAGCCAGCTTTCTCCCTGTCCCCTCTGCAGGGAACGTAAGGCACTCTGGTCTACGAGGAACAGAATGAGGTCTCATTAACTTCAGCTCCAGAATACAATTTTCTACTCCTTGATTACCACATCCCCAAAGAGGGATGAGAAGTTTTTATTTTTCTCAGAAGGACTGCACTACAGTAAATCTTTCCACAAACTAATAAACAGTTAAATTTCAATAGCATCAAAATCAGCAGGCAAGAACAAATTAAACCTTTCCTGAGAAAGGCTGTGCGGGATCATTGCTTCCCTTTCCCTCTCCAATATCTGTAATACTAAATACACAAATCTATATTAAAATAAAATTAGAATTGTTTTTAGTTAGATACAACCAAGAAGACTCAGTGTTCATCCTCCACCTTTTACTGGGATGCTTTGATTAGCGCAGTTTCAGCACCTTGTCTCGAGGAATTAACCTGTCCCATTTTTCACCTCAGAACAGAAGCCCGATATGTGAGCACAGATGGCTAAAATAAGGCCCTAATCCTGTGAGGTCCCCTGCGTGTCCTTGCAGGTACTCGTCACCCTTAGGCTGCGCAAAATCGTTCCGAGCGGAGGGTTACCGTAGCCTTTCAGGATCACGCCCTAATGAATAAAATATACAGAGGTGACTTGAGTAAAATCCTCTCCAATGTGCTGACAAAGGTAAAAGAAAATATTCCTCTTAGGACATTTTCCTGGCAGAACAGCCTGACCCCTGTGTGACTGGCCTTGCGAAAGGAAGGGGTAATGTTCTAACTAACCAATTAATCCAACTGAGCTTTGCGGGAATTTTTTGCCAAGTGCTTGGCGTGTTGCGCAGGTCGCCAGTACAAAATAAAAATTGCCCATGTATACAGCAGATGTATCTCATACCACACTGAAGTTTTAGGTGAGTGTATAATACCTTTTTAACTTCAAGCACCTTGCATGCGAACCGCACTGTTCATGGTTATGTTTTTATTTCTAAACCGTGTCCGTTTTCCAACCGTGGATTTGTTTTTTACAAATCTCTCCCATGCTGCACATCAAGCAATACCCCAGAATTTCAGCTTTGTCCTTGCTCACTGATGAAATTTTACTATTATGTAGTAATTGCGGTGCCCTGAACTCTTATCCCCCTGCAGATTTAATGTTCCTCCAAAGGGAATGGTTCTCCTTAAGTGATATTATTTTATTCGTACAACGTAGCTCACTAAACTTGCCTTTTGCTCCCTTGTTCTTAGACTTTAAAAGGAGACTGTAGCAATCTGATCCAGCACCTACTGAGAAGAAATCAGAGGCTCCTGTTGACTTCAGTGGCTGTTGGAGACAGCCCCTAAATGGGATGACTCAAAGTGCGGCTCTAGCCTGGAGGCAGCTGTACAGCTGGTGTTGTGGGGCTTTATTTTCTCATTCCTTCCAGCTCCAGTCTGTGCAGTTGGTAAGTATAATTATTATTTTCCAGTTGTCAGCCCAATAAATATGACGCTGAACAGGCGAGTTGAATTCCTGCCTGAGATTTTAACCAGCAAAAATGATCCTGCGGTCAGGTTTCACATAACAGTGGTGTTCTGCCGTCACACTGCTTTGTCGATGAAAGAAAGGAAGGATATCAAGTAAGAGTCAGGATGGGTCTTGTGTACAGTTCTCATTTTCCTTAAATGAGCCACAGCCACTAAGCCCACTCAGCAGAAGACTCATGGTCTACGCTGCGCTATTCCAGTCAGTGGCTGAACCAACTGAGAGACAAAGCAACAGGCAAGCAGTTCTGAAGACCTGTCCCTGAACACGTGGTCGCCACGTTGCCTGTTGTGTCACCCTACAACTCTACATGGGCATGTCAGCATGGGTCAAACTTGTGTCGGGGACTGTTTAATAATTACATAGGGTGCATGATTGTGGGCCAGTGCCTCAGCCCATGCCATGGTCCCTTGTAGAGTACTGTTATGGTCAGATACTTTGTGAACTTGAAATCCACACTCTGACACAGTTCCAGCATTCTTATAAGTACACAGTACGTTACCACCTATCTTCTGTCCATCCAATGCTAACTCAGACATACGGTACTGACTAGGAGTGAGAATAGTCACTCTGAGTGAATATTTCTCTGTATCACTGACATTAGTCATGCTGGACAGAACTCCTACCTTTAACATATGTCAAATTGTTAGTGCGTGGCGCTGTACACAACCTTGCTGAGAAACCTGTCAAGTTTTTTTGCAAGCAATAATCACCACCACTAGTTTGTGTGGATGGTCACCACTAACAAGTGGAAGAAAGTTAATCACGGTAAAGTTAGATTAACATGAAATGCCTGACTTGTCTCATTCACGTTTGTTTGACGGTGGCATATGCTCCTGCTTTACACATGAAAGCTTAATTACAACATTTCAGGTGGCAAACCAGTTAATTATATGAAAAGGAGGCCCAGAAGTCTGTGATATGACACCTCTCCATGCTTCCCTAGGAGATGTCATGCACGAAAGAAGATGCTTATTGTTAGCAACATCAGACTGAAGGCTGCAGGAGGGCACTGCCACTGAAGTCTAGGGTCTCTGCACACAATCCCGCTATCATGGAGACCAAAACGCATTTTATACAAATTGCTCTTGCTAATAACAAAAGCGAAAGGAAGCTCTTTTTTGCCTGGAACAATACACAGTCTCTTGTGCAGGCTTCGTCTCACCTAACTTCAGACGTTGCTGATGTAAAAATCCCCGACAGAGATTATCATTCATCCCGGCTTTTCTTTATCACTCATCCTGCCTTTCCTCCTATACAGATCAGGCCAATTTGAACACTTTTGACTGCATTCGTTGGGAAGAAAGAAACCAGTCTGCAGCCATGCCTATTCCCTCCTTTGACTAGAAAGGGAGCCTGAGGGGACCAGCTCAGATGTGGGCAGATGAATCTGAACATTTGCAAGTGATTAGAGAAACCAGTGGGCTACCTAAATCTAGAATAAAGGGAAGATGGAACCCCTGCTCAGCACCGTGTCACGAACTTCACGTGCTTTGTTCTTTCTTGCTAGACTTGAAACAGCAGCTGTCTCTCCCACTCTCAAAAGGAGGTGAACCGAGTCCTCTTGCCAGAAAATTCTCTACTTGAACGGTATCAGCACAACTTTGTTTCCTTCCAGAACCTAAAAAAAAATGTCTGGACAATTCTTTTCCCTAGGGCCCTTCTGTCTGCCTTGCAGATGACAATATGCTGCATATACAACCAATATATATTGCGATCCAATAGAGAGTACGTTTTAATCTGGACCTTAGCGCTACGGTGTTGTCCGTTGTCTCATGGATTTTCTGCTCAGTTTAGCCCTTAAAATTAAATGTCCACCTTTGACCTGTCCACCAACATTCGTTCGTTAAGCCTATGGCAAAACAATTCACTTAAAACCAATCCACCAACAAAGCAGCAGCACTGCAGGTTGAAGAAAACAGCCGTGTAAACTTTGAAGCAATCACGTGGCAGGGAGATGTCTTCTTTTGCTCTTCCTCCTGCATGTTCCTGTGCCCTGACTCAGCCTCTGCCTGGTACAACAGCTATTCGCGGCCTGGATTACACTTGTAATAGGCAACCTCTGCAAATGTCTCGGCTTTGCACCTGCATGCAGTCACCTATAGAACCTGTTTGCCATCTCATATTCCACAGCTATGAAAATTATCTCTTAAAAATATGTAAAAAGTACAATGCAAGGCTGTATTTTCACCTCAGGCTTTTGATGACAAGAACAACTCGAACTTCATCTTGCAGGTTTATTATGACTATAGGTTCTTTATAAAAATAAAAGGAAGACACAGCTTAAGTGTCACATAGCAAGGGACTTGCTATCTGTGGTTTTTAGAGACTATCTCAGAAAACCCTGTGAACATAACAGAATAAATTACTTAAGCTTGCAAAACAATCTCAGAATGCTGACCTCCCAGTTTCACCTTTTCCTCACCTAATTATATCGACATGCAGAACTGCATAATCCCCTGCCACGGTATTCCAAGATGCTCCATAGATCATGGGTGTAGCACACACTGAAAGCCTCTGGCTCTGCGGCACATTTTCGCCATCCCAAGGAGAGCAAAGGGGGATTGCCTTGTGTCGTGTTCCAGAAGGCTGAAGGGTGTCACTCTTGCACAGAGGGCTTCTGAAAGGCACAGCTGCTATCAGAGAGCAAAATACCTAGTGGAGATGATTTTTGGTTTTGTTTGGGTTTTTCTTTTGCTATTGTTGTTGTTTTTATAATGAGAAAAGTAAAATGCACAATCTAAGATTGCTGCAGACACATGGCATCAAGGAAAAAAGGAATGATATTTTATTCCAGAGCAAAGATCTTTGTATTTACTGAAGGCAGAGAAAGATTTATGCCAGCAGCTCACAAAAAAACATGAGATTTTTCAGCAATAACTGGAATACCGTTAAGAGAACTTAGCAACAACAACAAAACCTCTCTAATCCCTGAAGGGGAACACAGGGACTTACCTGTGTCTAGCAGGCTACATACTCCACTGCGGAAAGTTACGTACTGTGGAAATGATCCCGTTCTGTAAACATGTCAAGCACCCAGCTGATCTCTCTCTCTCTCTCTCTCTCTCTCTCTTGTTTGTCCAGTCATGTAAACATCTCTTGTACACACCATCCTTTGGCAAGGAACTCACCCTTTTACTCCCCCTCTCCATCTTCTTTTGTTTATTTTGAACCTGACTCCTACCGACGCCGTGTGCTGGCCGTAATTCTCACGTTGAGGGTATAACGCCAACCTCACTGGCAGCCGAGGAGGAGCCGCACACTCCAAAGGCTCGGCAATCCATCATCATTTCCAGAAAGAAGCAAAAGAGCAGTGGTGGTGATTGCTGCCTCTTTCCTGAGGGCAACAGAGGAATGTATCTGTCAACCAGACATGGCTTCCAATGAAAGTTAGCACCAACTGCTACCCTACGCTGCTCATCCCTATGGTATCAATAATACTGACAGGAATGACCATGGCAGACCAAAAGTGACTACAAGGAACTAGAGCATGGGTGGAAAAACTTGCATGTGCCAATTTCCCCTAACAAAAATCATGTTTCAGGTAAAAACAGAGTAGTCTTTTTGAGGTGGCACTGGAGTACTGGCTTTCTCATCTGCGGGCTGTTGTTTAATGAGCAAATGGGAAAAATTTAAGTTAACTTCCTGAATTTATTTGTATTTAATAGGGGATGGTGAGAGAAGAGACACCCCACCTGGTGTACTGCATCTAGCTCTGGAGTCCTCAGTACAGTGACCTGTTAGAGCGAGTTCAGAGGAAGGCACAAAGATGATCAGAGGGCTGGAGCACCTTTCCTGTGAGGACAGACTGAGAGAGCTGGGGTTGTTCATCCCAGAGAAGAGAAGGTTCCAGGTTTATAAGAAGGACGGGGACAAAGTTTTTAGCTTTTAGCAAGGCTTGTTGTGATAGGACAAGAGGTAATGGCCTTCAGCTGAAGGAAAGTAGATTCAGACTGAACATAAGGAAGACATTTTTTTACGATGAGGGTGGTGAAACAAAGGAACAGATTGCCCAGAGGGGTGATAGATGTCCCATCCCTGGAAACATTCAGAGACAGGTTGAATGGGGCTCTGACCTCACCTAGTTGAAGATGTCCCTGCTCACTGCAGGGTGTTGGACTAGACGACCTTCAAAGGTCCCCTCCAAACCAAGCCATTCTATGGTTCTGTAAACAGATTCCCCTAAAAGTGAGGAGAAATCAGGAAACTCCCATAGGGTTCCATAGAGAAGGATACTAAATCAGTCCCTAGAACAATTAAGTTACTGTATCTTAATGCAAGTAAACAGGAGAAAATGGAAAACTAGATACACAGCGAGTTTGTAACTTAATTGGCATCACACAATTAGGTGGATAATGCTTACCAGCAGAAGAATAATAACAAAACAAAATATTAGAGTTTTGAAAGAGACACTTCAATGAATTCAGAGATTTGCATGGTAAAATCATCGGTGGATCTGATCCAAAGGAAACAGGAGTTAAAGATGGTGTTTTCTTAAAAAATGCCCCACCAAAACAAACCAAACCAAACACACACTATGGGGATAGTACAAATCTATAGAGGAAAAGGTTGTCACATGCAAGTATGAATAAGTTGGATTTGATATCCAGAAAAAATTCACAATGAGACATATCTAAGTCAGGCTTCCAAGAACAAAAGGAAAACACTAAAGACACACACACACGCAAAAGAAAATAAACAATGCCACATGAGATTCGACTAGCAAGAAACATGGAAGATAGCAAGAAATTGGTTTGTAAGAATACTGGAGTTAGCACAAAGGTTAAGAAAAGTGTTGGTCTGGTATTCAACAGAGAAGGAAAGCTATCAAGAGAAAGCTTCAGGCAAAGCTCTTTAATACCTTTCTTATATGCCTTCACTAAACAGAGAAACTGTGATCAAATGGCTGTCACAGTTCGTAGGTGCAGGTGAGGGACAGCACCTCATTTTTGAATAGGGAAACACGGGCTAGAGAGCTTTAAAGGCATAAAGAAGTTAAACAGTTTCAAATCAGCTGGGTCTCAGTAGTTTTATTCCAGTTCATTCATGGACCATTCCTGAGAACTCCTAAGGGTTCAGGAGGTGCGAAAAGGCTAGGGAACAGCAATCATGGTGCCTAACGTAAAAAACAGAGAAGCCACAGAGCAATACCTTATAATGTCATATACACTGGCATCCATGTGGCATTTCACACTATGCTCCATAACTTTCTAGCAGGAAAACATGGACTACACAAAAATGGTCCCAAATGGTTATGAAGCTGGTTAGAAGAGTGTGTTCTGTTGCAGGCAGAAATAATCTGTTGTTATGTAAATAGAAAAAAAGAAACAACTGTACGTAGCTATGTCAAAAAAAGTAGTGAGACTTTTTGTAGATCTGAAGCAAACACAAGTGAACAACAGTAGGCTGTCTCAAAAACAAGGTAACCATCATACCAGGGCTTATAGATACTTTCACAGCATCAAGTCTTTTTAGGCAGCCCTGGTAAAACATCCCTGGAAAGCTGTGCCCAGTTTCCCACTACTGCATTTCAGTAACAAATCCAGGCACAGATCCTGAGAAGAACAAGGAGAATAATCAGAGATCTAGAAAACGTGACCCAGAATGAAAGAGTGAAAGATTTGGCATAGTTTACCTGAAGAAAAATGAGGAGGGATACAAAATGAAGTAGGGAAAAGGATCACAAAGAGAAGGGGAATACTCTGTTCTTCATGCCTTTGATGGCCGTGCTGAAAGTCACAGATGAACTGAAGTGACAGCGATTCAGACAGAAAATAAAAAAAAACTCAAATCTTCTAGCCCTGTGGAGGAAGACAGTGATTCCACCGTGCATCCTCCTTTCCACTCTATGCACCCCTTGTTGGCAGAGGATGTGCAGTACCCACATTGCACGTCTTTCAACTGCTTAGTCAGGTATTTATCAGGATTTCCATAATTACAGTTGAACCTCCCTTACAGCAGGGTGATGGATTAAGTAAGCAATCTCTTAAGATCCCTTCTTGCCCTCTAATTTTTTGTCCGTCTGAGAAAACAGGACTTTCGTCCTCCTCCTTCATGATACAATAGCCAGAGTAATCCTCTGACACCTAAGCCCATCTGCCAGTGCTAACACCGAGACGTGTGGCCCGCGTGCTATTCTTTCTCCTGAACCAAACCAAGACATTTGACCACCCTGCGCTGACCAGATGTAATGCTAATGCAGAACCCTGCCCATGGCACGTGAATACTGGGAGGGAAATGGGAAAGGAGAGGTCTGTTTCTGACAGAAGAGGCAGCACATGCTCCTGCACCCCAGCTGTGGCAAAGGCTTTTACTGAATTCAGTTCAAATACCTGAAGGTGAGGGAGGAGATTTCAATTTCTGTACCTAATTTTTGCCTGCTAGTATTCCCTTCCTTTTCTTTCCAAAAGCTCAGTATGAGCAGAAGGCTGCAAGAAAAAGGGTTTACGTGAAACAAAAGAGACAAAGGATAAGACAGCAATAGAACTCTGAACACCACCTAATCCTGCTCAAACAAATCTGTTATTTTGGATATTTAAAGAAAAAAGCCTGTCTACTTGACAATCCGGAGTGTTTCCAAAGAAACAATTACAACCTGTCGTATCAGGTCAGCCTGAAAAGAGTTTCCATACAGCCAATGATTCTATAAATTACATTTACAGTCACTTCATTTCCCAGCCTGAAGCAGCGCAGACCAGGGCAAAATGAACAGTGACAAAAATGTGCAGGTTTTACACTGTGGGGTTGTAAAGAATAATATGGAGATGGGAATGAACTTGATCGAATTGCAATGAAAGATTAATTGTGTGACGTGTGAGTAATTGGTTAATGGGACTGGGTCAGCACCTGGCGTCTGATGGTTTGAAAAGAGGATGGGAATGCAGCTTCAGCTGTTTGAAAAAGGTTTTGCAGGCCAAAACGTTCCCAGCTCTGTAACTTGCAGAGTCTGAGAAATGAAATAAATCTAAATGTAAATTACAGAGTTGTCTGATAGTCAGAGATATTTTTTGCTTTGAGACCGATATTCATATTGTCAGTGTTGGAGGCACAGAGAGGCCAGAACGGGCATCCAGAAGGGAAAAACGTGGCCTGGGCAAATGAACCTGAATGAAATGTGATGCATTAACCTGGAAGTAATTAAAAAGAAAGGGCAGGGGGTAGCCTTGTTAGTGACTGCTCGGTGTATAACAGAGTGCCATTATGATAATATGGGAGTGTAAAAAAACGAGGCCTTGTCTGCTCTGCAAGGACATTAAAGAATGAGTGACACTTTTCTCATGAAAAGAAGGATTGCCCCATTGTCCTTCACCAACATTTTCTCTGCCTTGTCAACAGACCGCCTGGCTATTGCCCTTCACTGCAGAGTTGGCTGCATTTCAGTTGTGCTGTACTCATATGCGTTGGAAAGGTAATGTGTAACCTCACAGCAGCTCTAAGAAAATTATAAAGTAAAGATTATTCCATTTGATATTTAATAGCTGACTTTCCAAGATTGCTCAAGAAGTTGTTTGGTTTTGTCTTTTTTGTTTATTATTACAGTATGATAAAATAGGAGGTTTATTATAATTTTATTATTTTCAAATATAAAAAAATATTTTATGTTCTATATAGATTTTATCATATTACAGTATGATAAAATTTCCAAATCATATCTATAGGAAATAAAAAAATTCCAGGTGATCCAAAACAGTTTTCTTTAAGCATTAAGGATCACACTCATCATGACATTCAACGTTGCCTGTTGAGAACAGGCTGGGGCTGGAGACTTCTATCTCAGCATCTTGCAGAGACGGGATTTTAGAGCTGGTCTCCCACATTTGCCTACGGTAAGAAGAAGTAACACTGTGGTTCTAGTACTACAGGAAAGTGTCTGCCACTTTGTTTGATCACACCAGTATTAAGGAAGCAGCAAGGTATGCAGGGATAAAATCAGAAAAGGTCATTTCCAAAATGGTTTAGAAGTAGGAAAAGACATAAAAGGAAACTAGAAAAGGTTTTACAAATAAAATAGAAGTGCAAAAAAGACAAAGGAAAATATGAGCTGATTATTCAAATGAGAGGAGAGCTATAACTAATGGTCCAGAGATGGCTGAAACATTTAATCTCTTTTTTTGCATGAGCCTTCATAAAAATGATTATGTGTGATCAGCTACTTAGAGCAACAGTTTTACAAGGAGACGGAAACATAGGCTAGGAGAGGGATAGAATAAAGAAATAATGCTTAAATAGTTTAGGAGAATTCTTATTAGCATTTCTCAAAGAAATGCCTCCTAAGGTACTGAAGAAGTGAGTCAAAGCCTTCTCTGACCTAAATGTTCTAAAGCCTTCATGGTCTTCAAGAACTTGTGGATACAAGCCAGGTTCAAGTGATCAAGGGGAAGGTAAATATATCCTCTGATTAGACAAAAAGCGCCTGGGGACCAAGATTAATAATTACTACATAGTGATTTACAAGCATGGAAAAATAGCATTCCTGATCCTTGTTACCTCCTTAGATGTATTGACGCAGCAGGCAGGTCTCATGTGACACTTGGCAGGCTGGATGGTGGGGAAGAGAACAACAAACTAATGTGGCCCTTTTAGGAGCAGGTGCCAACCATGGACCAGCTCCAGGCCACTTACAACAGCCTCCTGGACTGTGAGCCATCTGACAGGCACTGGCCTAAGGGTTGAGGCTGGGCTGGACAGTCAACATAGAGCTGTGAAGACTAGACTGTGACAGACCTATATAATTTCTCTGATGGGATGTGGTGAATCAGAAGGGGTATCCAGATACTTTGAGACACTCTGACTTTACTAGGGCTTCTGACATTAATCCAGATTACTTTTTTTTTTTTTTAACAAATCACAGGTTATTTTATCTAAATGAAATTTCCATGTGACAGCTACATAACTGTTTCAAAAGACCTCACCCAGTGAGCCACCTCACCCAGTGAGCAGCCTCACTCAGTAATTCACTGATAAAATGGGGAGAACATTTTGCACCAGGTTCTGAAGGATCGATCATGGATCCTGCTCTATGCCAGCTTTATTTTGAACTGGTTGGATTACAGAAGAGATTACATTTGGAAAATGTACAGATGGTTGTACTGGGTCAGGCTGAGCTGCAGTTAATTTCCCCGTACCAGCCCTTACAGCGCTGTGCATTGGTAGCAGCAAGGTGCTGATAACACACCAGTNACGGAAGGCATTTGTTTTTTTCAACGTTTTACCTTCTGGGGTAACCACTACGCTTTTGGAAGCCCTGCTTCCCAGGAAGTGGCCGGACATCGCCTGCTGATGGGAAGTAGAGAATAATCTTTTGTTTTTCCTTGCTTTGCTTCTGTGCACGGCCTTGCTTTTCGCTATATTAAAACTGCCTTTATCTAAACCCACGATTTTGGAGTTGTCTTTTCCATCTTATTTTTTTTCCCTCTCCCCTCTCTGCCCTGCTGAGGAGGGGAGTGATAGAGCGGCTTAGTGGACACCTGGCGTTTAGCCAAGGTGAAACCACTACAATGGTACCTGGCCATGAGGACTTGCAAGTATTTGGGATAATAGGATTACGGTCTTAAATTACTCTGTAAATTGGAGACATAGTATGAAATAAGCATGATGCTGTTCAATAAACAACAAAGGGTAATACTTAAAAGGATTAATGTGGAGAGCTTGATTAATCCAGCAGTGTACTGTCAAGCAATCCTTATTTCACACGAAAAAAATTACCATTCTGACTTGCCCTTTTTTGCATTTTGAGGTTGTCCTGGTTTTGGCTGGGATAGAGTTAACTTTCTTCTTAGTAGCTGGTATAGTGCAGTGTTTTGGATTTAGTACAAGAATAGTATTGATAACACATTGATGTTTTTGTTGTTGCTAAGTAATGCTTACACTAAGTCAAGGACTTTTCAGCTTCTCCTGCCCTGCCAGTGAAGAGACTGGGAGAGCGCAAGAAGCTGGGAGGGGACACAGCCAGGACAGCTGACCCCAGCTGACCAAAGGGATATTCCATACCATGTGACTTCCCACTCAACATACAAGCTAGGGGACTTGGCCAGGGGAAGAGGGCTGCTCAGGAACTGGCTGGGCATCAGTTGGCAGGTGGTGAGCAATTTCATTTCACATCACTTGCTTTGTAGATATTAGTATTAATCTTAGTATTAGCATTAATATTGGTATTATTTTCCTTTTCTGTCCTATTAAACCATCTTTATCTTAATCCATGAGCTTTACTTTTTTTTCCCCGATTCTCTCCCCCATCCCACTGGGGGAGGGTAGTGAAGAAAAGACAGAGTGCAATCCGCTTAGTTCGCAGCACAGAAAAAATTGTTGTAAGTATCACCAAATCATTACGTTATGAAGGAAGCAGTGGAGTTCCCACTGTGCCCCCACACCAGAGTAGGTGAGGGAACAGCCTGCCTTTAGAGACAAGTTCAGAGAGAATATCTATTTCTGAGGTAACTTTAATAATAAAATATAAGCATAAAAATAATGAAAACATGAGAATATTCTGCAGGGCACTGACACAGCCAAACATACATGCAACAAACGCTTTGGTGATGCACCATGCACAAAGTGCTGTAAATCTAGATATTTTAATGACGTTTATGACTCTCTGGAGCAGAGAAGCAGCAGATCCTGAAACTTAATGGTCTTCTGCTAAAAAGAGGGGAAATGGAAGGCCATCTACATCCCAGGTCAGTAGTGCAACAAGGGACTTATTCCATTTTTAAGCTGAATTTTACTTCGATTGTAATATTATTTTTTTTTTGCCCTTGTGTCTATTCCTCTGTCTTATGAGGCTTCGATAATTACACTTGTAATTTGTTTCATTAAAACGACAACCTAGTTTCATGGGAAGAGCTGAGTGTCATGGGACAAACCATGGTGGAGCTGATAAAGTGGGATGCATTGCCCCTGTGGAAAGGACAGATCAGCCTAAGGCAGTTTGCAGAGATCCGAATCCTGAAGAGGTTCAGGGCTTGGCAAATACACCTTTCAGGGAGCCAGCACAGGAGATAAAAGACTTAAGCAGTGAGCAACATCTCCACCATCACCCCCAGACATGACACCCGCCATCAAGGATTTTCAAGGAAAAGGTTAGACAAACATCAGTTCAATGTAGTCGAGGTGTGGTAGACCCTTCCTTGGAGCAGGAGAATGACCACACTTCCTGACTTATATTTATCTCACGAATTTACTATGTGGCACTCCACAGGACTGGCAAAAACACCTCCAGGAGTTTGTACCAGTCCAATTCTCCAACAGTCCCCCAGATTCCTCTGAGATCCTGCCTGGACAACTTCCTACATTTGGTAGCTTGAAAAGGTCCTTGTTAAATGAAGGAACTCATGGCCAATCGCAGTATACACAGTTCTATACCAAAGCGCCATCCATTCAACCGCACTGGAGTAGCGATATCCTGCTTCTCAGCTGGTCTAAATTGGTCTTCAGATTGTTTTTACCCTCAGGACACAAATAATTGGTCTTGTGGCTGGATCGCCTCCTGGATATACACTCTACGTCTTACACCCTGCGAGATCCATAACTTGCTTGAACGAATGGATAAGGTGGTACTGACTGTTTCCATACTGTGGGTGCAAGCAATATCCCAGTTCAATTCTCATTCTGGCAACCAGTCTCTGCCTTTCCCCGTGTAGTAGCAAGATAAATACGTTTCTCTTTTGCCTTGTTTTTATTACACAGGGGAAAGCGCAGAACATGGCATTTATCACCAGGTCTTCTAACATACACATGTATGAAAAGAGTGGAGGGTGCCTATTCACTAGAGTTTGCAGTCCTGCTTTGCACTGTTACGGGGCATCTTCACACATCAGCAGCTCACATCTGCTGTGGAGATCATTCAGCTTCACTGGTACATGGTAATGCCTCACTTGCATCTTCTTGGAGCAACACAACACGTGCATTTCATTTTCCTCAAAGTCATCTGATTTATTCCTCTTCCCACCTGGCTCCAGAAAGTGTTCAAAAGATATTTCTTGCTACCCCCCACCTCCCCACCACCCCAAGTGTCCAGTTTTTAGGCATTTTAGCTATTAATTTTGGTTTCAAACTCTGTGGCAGACGATCTCAGAAGCATTAATTCTTGTCAGCCAATCTTCCCATTTTGTCTATTTGCATCAATTTGACATGCTGTGAACAGACACTGTAAAGCTTAAGTCTTCCAGTGCTGTCTCAGTTCCAGTGCTGCTACCAAAGCAGAACTGCACAGGTGACATTCCCCTTTGGCAGCTCCTGTGCAAAAAGTACCCTTATTTCTAAACAGCACAGATTAATCTATTTTGCAATATTTCCTTTATGCCAATGATTTTCATATTGCTTTTCCCTATCAACCACCATGTCACTGGTGAATTCTCTTCAGTACAGCTCAACGTGGAGCTGGTGCATCTGCAGTGATAGCTTACATGCTGGAGGAGGATCCCACATTTCATTTCACAGAAGAAACGATCTCACTGAAATTCTCTGAATGCTGCGGCCAGCATAGTGCAGCAATCTGGGCTATTACCTTTTCTGTATTTTCTGAGTCTCACTGGATGTTCCTCTGCTGCTGCTGGTAGGGCAGCCCCACCTCCCCTTCCCTTAGTGCCTACAGCATCCTCCAGCCCATCAGCTTTGTTGCCTGCTGCGGGGTGTCAGGGACAGAAAAGGAGAAGGCAGAGTGCTGTCACCCATTGCTCAGTCCACAGCAACTACAGGGAAAAGCAGAGTAAAGGGATGGGAGAGAGAAGAGATGATGGGGTGAGAAACTGTGTCTGTTCTGACCAAGTTCTCATACCCTTCTTGGTCAGGATTCAACATCAGCAACCCTCTCTATAGGCAGGGGAGGAGAGAATGGTGACAAGAGTAAAAAGCTTCTGCACAGAGGTCTCATGTCCAAGGAGGTGGTGAGGCCCTCAGACTCTAAACTTCATTCAACATGAAGAAAGGTATTTTCTCCTCGGAGGTTTAGTCACTAGCAGGGTGTTCTCAGCACCGCTTGTAGCTGGACTTTCATGCAGTCAGGATTGCAAAAGGCGTTAGATTTGCTGGTGGACATGAGACGGCTATCCAGTGTTAACTTAGGCCACTCCACTCGGCAGGGAGACTTAGGGGTCTGATCCTTGTTTCGTTTTATCTAGCCATCGTCTGACATAACTGTAACACATAACCCCCTGAGCTGATTTTTACCGCTTCAGCTAGGTGCCCAAGGCACAAGGCTAAAGAAAGGCTCCCCGCTACCGTTTTGGTGGTGGTGGTGGGGTTGTTGTTTGTTTGGGTTTTGTTCTTTGGTTGGTTGGTTGGTTTGGTTTTGGTTTGATTTTGTTGTTGTTGGGTTTGGGTTTTGTTGCTTTGATTGGTTGGGTTTGTTGTTTTGGGTTTTTTTTTGTTTGTTTGGTTTGTTTTGCTTTGGGTTTGTATTTTTTTTTTTTTTTACCAGCTATCCGCAGGACTCCTTGCATGCCCACATCCATAGGAGCAATTTTAAGTCGGCTTAGCCAAAATGCTCCCATGGTCTTGAAATCAGAACATTCTCATAGTTTATCAGAGATTGGTGTCCAAGCCATTTTTGGGCAGAGTGAGTGTTAGAATGACGTTTACCTGTTTCCTGGGTATGACCTACTTGTTGATTTCTGAAGGCATAAATTGTGCACTGCCTCCTCAGATGGAGTTAGCTGTAATATCAACCATACCTAACTTCTGGAGTTATTTTTCAGGTGACTTTGTTGAGGTGCTTATCCATCTTCCCCTGAATTCATGACCAGAGACAAATGACAACCGCATACTCCTATTCCCAGAAAGAGTAATTCTGAGAGTTTACATCACATCGGGTGGCATTTTATGACTCTGGTCTGTACAGGGCTACACAGTACTGAATCACTCTTGGTGATTCTTCAGTGCTTCAGCCCTAACTTAAGTAGAGAGCAGGTTCACAGTCTGTGTGTGTGAAGACAAGCTTGAATTGTGTCCTAATGGAACTCCAAAACCAAACCAAACCAAAACAGAAAACACAGAAGCACAATCAGAATTTTATTTAAAAAATAATTTTAAAATAAAATTTTCTTTTATGTATTGCTTACATAAATACAGTCACATAGTGCTGTTTCAGTACTATGTTACTGTGCTAACACCTCTGTAAACAGGGTTAGCTCCAGCACAGCGTGAATACTTCCTCCACCTCCTTCAGTGACTCTGCGTCTGTGGCCAGTGAACTACAGCTGCCTTGTGGTGGAACAGCTAGCCTGCACGATCATTGTTAATCATTTTGTGATTCCTAATCTTATTCTTGAATCCTTTGTTTTTTGTGTGTGGGCCAATCCTTAATGCAGAAGCCTATTAGTAGCAACATTTTACTCCCTCAAGTGTGACCCACCTCCAAACAGTAGGCTCTGCAGCCATGATCCACCTACCTTAAAATAGCTGCTCAACACACGTGCCACAAGATTTTCTAGCAGTTAAGCTTTAACATCCTTAAAGAACCACATCCAAATCACAGATGATCCATTCACACCTATTCCCTGGAGCACCTCTGGTGTTTGGAAGCAAACAGGAGTCTTGTGAGTAAAACCAGAATTACTGGGTCAATGAAGTCCTGGGCAAACAGAGCCGAGGACCAGGTCTCTGTAAACAATTGCAGCTTTGCTGTTGTCATGAAGTCTTAACTGATGTTACCTGATTTTCCAAAGTTGTAAGTATACCCAGCAGCTTGCCAGGACTCATAATGTAATCCCAACCTTGCTCTCCAAATCTACATTTGCCAGATTTCAGAGGGACAATTTGATGTACAACAGGTATTTTTTTTCTCTTCAAAATCCTGTCAACTGTTACAGAGCCAAACTTGGGGGCATTTTTGAAGGCAGATTCTGTTCAAAACCACTGTAGTTTGGAGATAACAATTCAAATTAATTTTGATTTACTGAAGCTCGACTTTTTGTTGCAGAAATACCACTCTTACAAAAAGTGCTACAGGCAGAACTGAATTTTACAATATACGTATTTCTCAAAAGAAGAAAAGATGTAGATTAAGTCCAAAACTAAGCTCTAAAGACTGCAGAAACAAGCACTTATTTCAATACTGAGTCAACCACACTTCACACAAGTACAAATGTTCTCCCCTGTGTGAGTCTCATTAGATGCTCAAATTGGAAATTACTATTTGGTGGAAAATAAGTCAAGGTAATCTTTCAACAAGATGTCAACAAGGTTGTCATTTCAGATGAATTAATTCCCACCTTCCTTGTAAACAAGAAATGTGAGCACAATCAAGTAACTTGCCTTCATTCCGAATTGGAGGATGCTAGCTAGCAGCATCTGCAGGGGTATTCTCAGCTATGTATTTTTAAAATTATGGGAAGAAGTGTGGGACACTGCCGTCGAACCTGCTGGCATTTTCTGTGACACAGAAAGCGCTGGACAGAACAAGCACACGGGAGGTAAGCGCTGACAATTATGGAAAGAAAATGAGGAAAGCAATGACTGCTACCTACACTGGGGAAGTGAAATAACTGTCTGGACTGAGACGAAATCTGAAATTTCTTTCTCCAAGAGAACTCAGCATACAATGCCATGCTCTGCACAGTGAAGCACACAGACCACTGATCTGAATTTGGCAAAAAGACTAGGCTACAAATGATCTAATTTATCTCAGTTTGTATCATCTTAGCGAATTTGGATGAGGTTGTATGAAAAGAGGTAGCAAGGGAGTCACAAAAGAATGGATTTTAAAGTCTTTAAGCAATAATGACTTTTCATCATGCCTGATCTTTTTAATCGATGTCCCTCTGGTAAACAGCAAGGAAACCAGAAAGAGCAGAATGAGATTTTTGCTTAGGAAAGGTAAGAAATAAAAAAAAAAAAGCAGGCAAACAGTTTTTGTATTTCTTTAACAAAAGGAAAATCTCCCCCAGTTTCACAGGCGAGGTAAAATACAAAGAGAGATACCTGTGTGCATGTTTACAGCAGAAAACAGTAATCAGTCAATCATCAGACATAAGTGATTATATACTTTGATATACAACCATTAAGCATAAAACTAAAATGCCATAAAATGATTTTGCTGACATAATTTTTAAAAACAAAGCCCTTATGACAACAAGAATGATTCCTGCATGGAAAAAAAAATCAAAAAGAGAATAGGATTTTTCATGTAAAAGCATTTAAATCACAAGGGATGCAAGAAATAATAAAGAGTGTAAATAATGAATAGTGTAAAGAAAGATAATTGCTATCTTCTTTCCTCTTTTCTCAGGATAAGACTAAAATGACATCCAGATATGCTGAAAGACAGCAAATCCAAATTTGAATAGAGAAGAACTGATTGATTGAGTAGGCAAAACAAAAAAAGTGTGACCAGCCTGTGGAATGGATTGTCACAGGATGCACTTGAGATTAATAAACCAGCAAACTTAAAAGAAGTCAACAGATAATCCTATTAATAAAATCGTCCAACTATACTGTCAAGCAGCAGAAAAAAACCCCAAAACCAAAAAAAACAAACAAAAAACCCACCCCAACAACAACAACAAAAACCCCAACCCACCCCCCAACCCCC
>VWZZ01006219.1:29270-69058 GCA_013399095.1 Psophia crepitans | reverse complement strand
AAAAAAGGTGGAATTTGAGATTTCAGGGCTACCTGCAAGGAGAAAACATATTAGTAACCATATGATATCCTACCGGGATTTGATATCCTACAAGCAGTTGGTACTAGCTGCTGTGAATGCAGACTATCCTCCAAATACACACTGGTGTCCAAAATCTATCCGTGTCGATATCCTCACTATGACAATTCCTGAGTTAACCCTCTGTGTCTACATCCCATTACAGTTTACAATTTATTGTTCCTGATAGTTGAAAAAAAATATGTAATTTTTCTTAAAGATATTTCAAAGGATAAGGTGGGGGTTTTTAAGTGACAAGGAAACCAAAGAAGGCCCCTGCGGCAAGAAAGGCACTGTCAGCAGATGGAGGGAAATGACCCTTCCCTCTCTCCAGCCCTTGTGAGACTTATCTGGAGTGCTGGGTCCAGTGTTGGGCTCCCCAGTACGAGACTGACATAGACCTGCTGGAATGTGTCCAGTGAAGGGCCATGGAGGTAATCAAAGGCATCTGTCGTATGAGGAGAGGCTGAGAGAGCTGGGGATGATCAGCATGAAGAAGAGAAGGCTCTGGGCAAAATTTTAAGCAAAATAAATGTCACACAAATTATTGATATAGACTGTTGAAATATGAATAAGTCTTTTTATAAACTAGTGTTGGTTAGGATACACAACTGCCATAAAAAACTTAACACATACCAGTAGTTACAGACCATTCTCTGGGATGCTGAAGATATTATTATTTCAATAGTCTATATCAATAATTTGTGTGAGATTTGTTTTTCTTATAGTTTCAATTGGCTTTGGATTTCCTACTATATGCTGTAATTTTAAGGAAGCTACCCCATTCCGTTACTTCTAATGGAGACAAAAAGGCTGCATGGACTTTTGTTAATCTCCTAGGGAAAAAAAGAGTTTAGAAACTACAAACTGCATGTAGAGAGGTGCCTACTCAAACCCTTGTGTTATTCCCAGAGCAGAGCATCCCATGGACCTCATTCATTAAATGATTCCTCTCGTTCCACCAACATTTCTGCTGCAGCCTCACTATCTCCACAGCATGAACCTCCCAGAGGTCCATAAAGATATTTCAAAATTAGAATCTGGTCCAGAACATGGGAAATAAAATGTTATGCTGTCATTTATGTGTTCAATTGTAAGTCAGTTGAGGCTGTATGAAAAAAGGACTTGAACAAGAAAAGACACAGGTGTACAGGTCTACCTGTCTTAAGCCTAAACCAAAGATCAGAGGGTTGTTTGTTTGTTTTTCTGTGTATGTGTTTTGTTTTGGTTTTTTTTATACACATGTGGCCTTGGGCTGCCAGTCACTGCTTTTTATTATCTTTGGATTTATTGCTTGTTTTGCGCTTAGACACTTCTCTCATTTTTCTGTCTGAGTATGTTTGTAACATGGCTAAAGTTGCATGAAGAAATTCTCATCTTGTCCTTTTTTCCGAACACTTTCTCTCTAAATAGCAACTCATATCCTGCCTTTCACCATTCATTACTGTTAGATAGTAGATAACTGGCCTATGTGAACTGAGTTACTGATCTGAGCCCCATCTGAGCAAAGTGCAGAAATGCTGTCACAACTGTCATTGGTTGGCACCTTATTTATAGACTCAATAGCATATTAATCAGTATCTCATGGAAAACTGCACCACAACATTCCCTTTAAAAAATGTCAGTAGTTTTTCAGTAATGTGATGGTACCACGTAATATGTTGTCAAAGAGCCATCTGACATTGCTTCAGTGGTTTTATGTTCTACTTCATACAATATAAAGTACATCCCAGGTCATTGCCCTACCCATGGGTAAGAATAAGATTTTAATTACCTCTGAGCTAATCGGGTCTCTTATTCTGAGCTTTTCTGTAAATGAATGCTGATTTGTGGTATGCAAGCAAAAAATCAGGAGTATTATGTTTTCAGAAAAAGAAAACCTGGCAAAACGTGAGCTTTGTCCACATTCATCCCATGCTCATTTAACCATATCTTCCCAAATCTATGACAAACCATCAACCAATATATACTGTAACTTAGAAATACATGCTACAATTTGCAATGTGGCCAGCCCTGGTGCACACTGAACAATGTGAGCACCACCTAAACCACACTGGCTGTGTGTGCTGAGAGGGTGCCCACCCCGTTCCCCATAAGTAGGTGTTCCCTCAGAGCGTAACACTGCAGTCTGTCTCCCGCTCTGTAATGCCTAAGCGTATCTGAGCGGTCATGCTGATATGGTGGTGAGGAAACCACCAGCTGAGACTTAAAGGTTGGTTTCTTTTCAGCCTGGTGGTTTTGCTGCTCGGGGTTCCAGTGCAGCCCCAGTAAAAGTAAAGTTTGCAAAACTGATGGGCTAGTAAGCTGTAGAACAAGTGCCTGGGGACAGAGATTTCTTCAGCTGTCTTTGTTACCGGCTAAAAATGGTCACCGAACAACACTGAACATCATCGTGTTTGGGAGAGCTTCCCTTTGGACTGTTTCCGTCTTTCTTCCATGTCGTCGGTGACCAGGACACTCTCTCAAAAGATGAAACCTGAAATGGATCACTGGCCAGACATTCCCATTTCTCCACTCTGGTAGCATGACAAGTGCATCTGGCATCTGTGAACCCTTCTTCCTTCAGGGATTTGTGACTGCTGAGCTGACTGAAGCTTTTTCAGAATGGCTTTTTCAGAACAAAGGACTCTGTTTTTCAAAGGTGCACACATGCAGAGCAGAGAGTTAAAAATAAAATAACCTTCTTTGGATATTGCCTTCCTCCCTCAAAGTAAATTTTCCTTGAAGCTTTGATATATTCCAGTCAGCCCGGTACATGCAATCTGCTTCCTTTAGTTTATGCGCCCCTTTCTTTGTCAGAGACTCTTATCCAGCTGCTGGGAACAACTTACTATTCATCTGCATTCCCAGTAAAACCTGCCATGTTTAAGGCTTCATTATCTCCTCTGAAAGGAGACCTCTAGGTCTAGACTGGCAGACTGAAATTTCCCAGCTTAGCTAAACCACAGAATCACAGAATCACAGAATCATAAGGGTTGGAAGGGACCTGGAAAGATCATCTAGTCCAACCCCCCCCACCAAGGCAGGGCCACCTAGAGCACATCACTCAGGAACACGTCCAGTCGGGTTTTGAATGTCTCCAGAGAAGGAGACTCCACAACCTCTCTGGGCAGCCTGTTCCAGTGCTCTGTCACCCTCATGGTGAAAAAGTTTTTCCTTACGTTATCCTGGAACCTCCTATGCTCCAATTTGCACCCGTTGCCCCTTGTCCTATCGCTTAGTGAGGCCGAGAAGAGCCTGGCTCCATCTTCCTGACACTCACCCTTAACATATTTATAAACATTGATGAGGTCACCCCTCAGCCTCCTCTTCTCCAAGCTAAAGAGACCCAGCTCAAACCACTCCTCAATAACTAGCTTCTCCAGAGAGAAACTGCACAGCGTAACGCTGTATCTTCCATCTCCGGCAGCTTTCTCCGAAGTTCCTCTAGTTTTACCTCCTCAAACCTTTAACTCCACGTAGGCAGGCAGGATAATCTCTACCTGTAAATGATGGAGGTTTACAGGGTATTGATAAGCAATCAGATCCGTGTCTTTTCATTCTCTGCCAGGTGATATTAATATAAAATACCATTCAGATGATACATTTTTGAAGTAAATGGGAACAGAGCTCCAATTTACCAACAGGGCTCCAGCTACTACTGATTTAGCATCTGGGCTATGTGAAAAGAAATCATGAGGAAGTATCCAGAAGAACACAACTTCCTATGTTCTCAGGAGAGTGAGATGGCAATAAGTATGTGCATATAATCCCGTTCTACTTCATACATTAGTGGGGAATGCAATCATTTAGGATGTGGTTAAGCTCAGGTTAAATTCCTTCCTTTCTTTGAAGGGGTTGGAAACCAGTGCCAGTACTTTACAAAAAATTGTCCAGTGACGAAAAGCACAGTATTATGATAACAGAGAGTAGGACGTCTCAGCACGTAAATACTTGCGTTTAAGCCTTTGTTCCAGTTCATGTTTAGTTAACAATAACTGCAAAATGGACCTCTTCGAGAATGTTCTTTAACCACTGCTTTACCAAGGGAAAGGCTGTTGGTTACCTTCAGCTTTATGAACATCAGCTGCTGGAAAATCAATTACTGGCACAGCCCTAATTGTAATACAGAGATCGTGATGGACCACAGTGCTGACATCTAGATTTTACTTTGCCAAAGTTCCCCATGCATAAAGAAGGCAATTTCTCCATAGCGGGAATGCAAAGTTCAGTTTTCACTCAATAATAATGGATGTATTACTGAACAGGACTGTGAGATTTGGCTTTATACATAATGATGACTTTTGTTTTGCGATGCTGATAGTAAATCTACTGATGGCAATTTACAGATTTCGCGTGAATTCTATTTTTTTTTTTTAAATCTTCTAATCTAAACCTAAATGAGAATATTTACCAATCTCACTGATAAATTTTCATTCAGAATCCCCATGTGAGTCACAGAACGTAAACAATGGCCTTTTGTAGATAATATATTAATATATGGGAATTACATTTAGAAAGTGCATATCTTTTAACATGATCAAACACAGAGCTTAGTCACATTAATATAAATGAAAACCTGATTGTATTACTGTTTGCAGTCGCATAGTGCACTGCACTGATAACAGACAGGCTAGTGCACACGCTATAGGTTATGCAGGACAAAGAAGGATTTTGCTTTGTGAGTCTTTGTTGAATTTATTACCAAAAAAGACTTCAGTGTGTAATGCTATTTTTTTTTTTCAGCGAAAAGTCTAAAAAAAATGGGGAAACTGTTGAGAAGTATACAGAGAAGATGAAGAGAACTGTCTCTTGCGCATATTTGTCCAGAGTTACTGAGTTAAAAGAAAATATTAGAAAGAAGCCCATTTTTTCCTTAAAAAAGTCCTGTCTGCAGCAGATGCTTAGATTTTATTTCCACAGACCCTGAGTGGGCATCATTTCAATAAATGTAGCAAAGACATATGTACAGCAGAAAAAGTGCTCAGAACTAATTACTGAGAATAATTTTCAGTATGAGATTATTTTTTCCCTTTCAGCACTGAAGGGTCCTAAGCACTGTTTATTATTTACTTGATGAACACTTACTTTATGTTCTTTTTCAAAAAACAAAAGCATTTCCACAGACAGCTGTAAGTAAAACTGAAATTATTTTGGATATTTACCATACATATTTAGCAATACATTGATCTTGTAGTCTGTAAAATCTGGTCTTCCTCCAAAAATGTCTTGCACACTGTTCTATCTAGTTTAGATTTCCAAAAAGCACCAGATTTAGAAGCTAAAGCCCATTTTCAGAAAGGACAGACATTATCAATCATGTCTCCTTGACAGTTAATGTCATTTTGTTGCTAAATTACTTCCTAGAACAGGATTTAGAACTACAAATCAATGAGATAGTTATAAGGGTATTTTTTTCCTATGACCTGCAGGAGCAAACTGAAAAGCTGGAAAAGAAATGTAAATACTAACTAACCTACCCTTCTTGCTTGCCAGAAACTATGGGTTTTATCAGTCAGCATGCCTGGTTCAAGACTTATCAGCTCTCTAGGCAAACCTAATGTTTTCCACCTTGAGTTTCTCAAAAAAAATTTCTTTAAAAACTGTTTCTGGGAAAAGCTACTACCTAAGATGCTACAGTCTATACCTTTCCTTTCTTCTTCCCAGGAGCATACCCAAAAGTTCCAACTAATGGACTCAAATAAAAATAGAGGAATAAAAAGAGGTCCAAGGAGCAAGGCACAGCAGCAGGCCCCCCACCATCCCACTTGTGCTTCATGCAGTACTTCTGCCTTGCACTTCTCCAGCCAGGTCTCACCAAGACAACCCTTTGATGGAAATGGCCAGAGACATCACCAGGAGTACTTAACCTCAGCACTAGGTCCTATACTGAGAGAGTGAGCAAGAAGGTGCAAGAGAGCAGAGCCAGTCTCTGCACATCTCAATTTATTTTGCCATGCTTCCTTGGTGACACCTCACACCTTGGGGCTGGCAGGAGGCAGTGGGGAAGGTGGGCACAGGACGGAGCTAGTTACAATAAAGTTCATGTGGTCCCACCATAAGTAAGGCAGGCTGATGAGAGAGGGATGTGGTGACTCCCAGGTCCATCAGCGTAGTCCATGTGATCTTGGGCTGACGGACTGCACAACCACCCATGCAGCTATAACCTGGCCTAACGAGTGTATAGGCAATGCAGGCTTGGACAGCAAGCACAGAGCTCACATGTTCAGCAGCAGCCTGAACACTCTGCCATGCTGAAACAGCGTACAGCAGCTTGAAAACTGAAGCTCTGTCCTCAAGCAGAAAACTGAACATTGTTTCCTGAAAAATGCCTAAATTCCTGTGTCTGATAATACACATTGAAATCTGCTCACATGCTGGAATGCAGCCAGCTTTGCCGGCCACTGACAGCCAAAAAAAAAAGCATCTTTTTTTTTTTTTAATTGATACATCCAGATTCATTCAAATTTGCAGCCTTCAGTCACTCAATGCTCTAAACAGACAAACAATGCCCCAAATATGATGGAGCCTAGCAAACGGATAACAGCAAATACAACTCCTTGGATATCAATCTCCATTTTCATGTCTAGATCATGTTTTTATCTTAGGATCACCTAAATCAGGGGATATCAATTATTGAAAAATGAAAGTTTACAGGTAAACTTGGTTGAATTTTCTCACTCTTCTCTCTAAAGCAGGTAAAGTGTCCATTTCATAGCAGTCATTTCTACTTGTTGAGGTAGATACCAGGATGAAATAGTGTTCTATATTAAACCTCCCAAAAAAGCTCTACCATCAAATTCTCTAGGTATTTAAGTAAATTAAAACTCTGCTTAAAAATGGAATTGGCTAAGAAAAAAAGCATTCAAAATATATAACTTGATGGATTCCATGATGGGAATCCATATTGATGAGAATATGCTATGAGCTATGCTGCTCAGCATTTGTCAATAAATGAGAAGTTATGACTATCCTTGCCTTTTTTTTCCTAAGAACTGGGCTTGGATGTTTAAACAACAGAGGAATATTTCCTGATTTTACTTACAGAAAGACTGCATTTTTGAGGACTGTATATCTTCAAAGAGTACTTGTATCTGTCTGGAAGAAATGACTAACAAAAGAGACAATATCTCAAGAATTATACATGTTAGAAAGCTGATTTTGAGTCTACTAGCTGGAAATGAAATTTTAAATTTACCCTTGGCAGTCAGGATGCTTGCTGTGACCCTGAGGTTATATGGTGGTGTTTGGTACCAGTCGCTGAGAGATTTGGTCCTGCCCTCAGGTTTTGGACTGGCAGAAGTAGCCTTGTTCTCAGCTTATCAGAGATACATACTGGGCTGTGAATAGCATTAGTGTATTCACCTGTAAGGACGTACTCATATGATACGGATGTATCAGGCAAAAGGTGGAAATGATACCAACTAAAGCTGTATAAATACAATTTTTGTCTCTGGTTACATCACTTAAATATTCAGAAGCGCATCGCATTTGTACTGGAGAATGTAAGAGCCAAATCAAGCTGACCCTTACACACTGAGTTAAACTCTCTTTTTGCATGTATGAATTGCAGCATCCTGCAATCCTTGCAAGCTTTTGCTGGTGTACTGGAGGGAAATATGGTCCTGTAACAGCTTGGTAAAAATAAAGATCAAGTAGCATTCTTTCTTAACACTTTCAGGAGCTGGTAAGGAAGCACTGAAGGACTGTGTTTATTGCCTGAAGATAGAAGTCCTCAAGGAAATCCTTGTAGCTGAACAGTATAACTAAACATAAAATCCTACGGATCCCAGAAAGATATCAGACTACACCACCGAAATAAATATCTCACTGACTGAAAATAAAAAAATCCACCTACTCACTAAGGTTACAAGAGTAGTTGGGATCATTCTAAAGCAGATCACTAAAAAACCTTAGAGAAATTGTATGAAAATCATGGGTGATTTAAATTTAGTATCTGTAAACAACTCATTTACATGGAAAGAAGAAACAGGTTTTAGTAATCCTGAGACAGCTGGAGATATTTCTTAAAGCTAGACTGAAGAGTACAATTTTTTATGATTAATCATTATTATTTGCTGTGCTTTATCAGATATAAGACTGAACTGTTTGTTTAATTCCAAAGATAAACACTAAGGTGCTTTACAGACAAATGCAAAATGACAGGCACCCTGCTCTAAACAACTCGCATCTGGTTTGTTTATACATAGTTAGAAACACGGAAGCGTGAGAGTGCGTATCACTGCATTTAAGTTATTCACAGGGTGGGGAGTGGGGGAGAAAAATATGTTTTTCCTGTTAAGCCCAAGAGAGCTGTCATCTGTTAGGGCTCCGAGATATGTATTTGCTTTGAAGGTGTAGCAAATAGAGAACGAAATCCAAACAAGGGACAATCTAAATAGCTAAACCAAATGAAACAACTGAAATAAACATCCCCTAGAGGACTCAACAGTTTCCACAGTTACTCCAGACACACTGACACTTGCGATTATAATGAATTTCATAACAGTGCTGACTTTTCCTACTGGAGTTTGCAAAAGCAAAATAGAATAACAACAGACTTTCACACTTTTTGCCTCTGAACAAGCCCTGGTAAAATGGGAGTACTAGACCAAATCTTCTATTCTGTGGTCTTGTGTGCTCTCAAGGCAAGGAAGGACAAAGGAGGGTGGGACCACTTCCTATCTTCACAGCAACTTAAAGCTTTTCAGGAGAGTGCAAGAAACATGTTAGGCATATTCCCATCAAAACAAACTCGTCGTGCTTTAGAACACTTTTTGTCAATGCTGCAGGTTTAATTTTCAGCCTGGATTCCCTAGATTATGGGGTGTTTAGGATCAAAATGTGTGCAAGCGTAAGTATGCATGCATATCTTTCTGTCCTTCCCCTTACAATTTTTAAATGTAGAGACGTATTTCAGCAAGTCTTAGAAAAGTAAGTGACTAAGTAAAGAAGAATCTTCATTACTGTCCCCTCTCCTCTAAAGGAAAAACTGCAGGTATCACTCAACAACGACAAATTTCTGCAGTGAAAAAAAAAAGCACATTATGTATGTTCCAAGTAGCAAAATGCTTCAGCTGCATTAGATTAAATAATTCAATAAGAACACCAAATTCCTTTGGATACCAGGCTTCCTTATCTCTGCTGCTGACAAAGGTACTTTTTTTCTTGCTTGCTTTGAAATACAGTGGTCTTCAAGTGTTCTTGGACCCCTAGCCTGCCTCATTTTTAGAGGTTATTAAGGCAGATTCCTGAGAATTGAACACCTCCCTATAAATTCTAGTGGTACAAAAGAAAAAGAGTTCAAGGTTTTATATTAATTAATAGGAAATCACTAGTCGCATTCCATGCGACATTGCTAACTAACAGTGATTATTCTAGACAGTGATAGTCAATCAATAGTTTAAAGTGAGTGCTGTAAATATTGCTTAGTACCTTTCAGATACGACAGTGAAAAGGCAATATGACCTGTGAAATTGGGGGACAGCCTACTGACTTATTCCTACAAGGTGCTGCCCTCTATCCAGAAGGCACATGAAGTCCACAAAGTTGAACTCATTGCTGCAGAAGTTTTAAGCTTATTTAGTTTATGGCTAGAAGATTATGGGTACATACAGATGTGGACGCTTATACACTCATTGCTGTGGACTGTTGGAAAAGATTTTGGTTAATAAATTACAATTATTTCTTCAAAGTAATGCACCTAAATCAAAGGTAATTTTTCAAAAATAGACATGGTACAGTGAAAAGAATGCAAGATTATTAGATCCCCCACTTGCCAACCTCTCCCAACATCATGCGTATCGGATGAAAAAGCCTCTGATAAAACAGGCTAAGACTAATTTACATATCCTCTGCCCTGATGTGAAATCCCTTTTGGCTGATAAAGTCTTTTTTCCCTATAATGCTCTGTAAACTCTAAAAATGAAGAGTTCATTCAGAAAGCCTAATGAAGACCTTCCCCTTAAAGTATCTGCCTTTTTCAGTTTTCCAAGAGTTACTGTAGGTATATTCATTTTCATTTGTGTTGGGGTAACGTCAAAGGAATCTATCCATGAAACAGAAGCCAGTATGAAGGCAGAGGATAATGTGAAATGTCTAACTACCAAGTGCCCTGACTCCAGTTCTTCCTGCACAGCGCATGTGCAAGTTAACTTCCCAACACCTTAGTGGGAAAGAGGGAATCACTGAACAGCTTCCTTCTGAAACCTCTCTTGTGAAGGGAGAGAGGGAGCTATCACTAAGGAAGGCGACAGCTGGTGACCTGAGAAAGGGGATAGATAGCCCAAGAGTGACAAAGACACCTGAACTGTACATCTTGAGGTCACCTTTACAAACACTGACTTTTTGTCATTAGCTGAAGTACAGGTCTGTATAGAATCATAGAATGGTTTGGGTTGGAAGGGACCACAAGGATCATCTAGTTCCAATACCCCTGCCATGGGCAGGGACACCCTACACTAGACCAGGTTGCCCAAAGCCCCATCCAACCTGGCCTTGAGCACTGCCAGGGATGGGGCATCCACAGCTTCTCTGGGCAACCTGTTCCAGTGCCTCACCACCCTCACAGTAAAGAATTTCTTCCTAACATCCAATTTGAATCCCCCCTCTTTTAGTTTAAACCCATTACCCCTTGTCCTGTCACTGCACTCCCTAAGAAACAGCCCCTCGCCGGCTTTCCTGTAGGTCCCCTTTAGGTATTGGAAAGCTGCAATTAGGTCTCCCCGGAGCCTTCTCTTCTCCAGGCTGAACAAGCCCAGCTCCCTCAGCCTGTCCTCATAGGAGAGGTGCTCCAGCACCAAGACTTTGTGTACTTAGAGCTTTAAGCACTTGAGCTTAAACACTAGCTAGTTGACCTTAGTCAGCTGAAACTTACCTCCATGCAGCAAAGTTACCTCAATAAATATCATTACCCAAACTACTCATATACAGTATATATGTCCCATTTATAGAGTTCTCTAAACAAGTTTCCTATGGGAGAAAGGAAACAAATCAATGGCTTCCTAGCAAAGCAAGTCTCTCTCCCCATAAATGAAATGAAATGAAGCAGAACGTTAGCCAGTGCTGCCAGACAGGGTTTCACAAAAAATNGCTGCCGGGGCGGTGAGCGAGCGGCTGCGTGGGGCTCGGCTGCCGGCTGGGGCCGAACCACGACATCTCTAAACAAGTTTCCTGTGGGAGAAAGGAAACAAATCAACGGCTTCCTAGCAAAACAAGTCTCTCTCCCCATAAATGAAATGAAGCAGAACATTAGCCAGTGCTGCCAGACAGGGTTTCACAAAAAATCAGTTAAAAGTCTGGCAGCTGCTGACACCAAAATGGGAATAGGACACTTCCACCTCAGCCATGCCTACCTGTGTAATTTGCACTTCAAGAGACACTTTCATATAAATAGCTCAAAGTATCTGACAAACATTAAATTTGTCAATCAAAAGCTTCCAGCATGTTATCTTCCTGGTACCTGAAAGGAAACTGAGGCACAGTATGGTGAATCAAAGTTTTCACAGAAATAAAAATAAAAGACACAGAAAAAAAACCCCAAACTCTACAGAGTTGGAAATGTGATCTTAGGTAGACGACTTTTAGTCCTGTACTTTAATCATCAGCCAGAAAGTTCCTTTGTAAATGAGATATATTTGCCTTCCTAATGAGCTGACGAAGTGCAGCAATTCTGATTATCACAGCATAACAATTACTTTTGAGCTATGCTGGCATTTCTGCGTGGCTGCTAAGACTGAAAGATACACAGGAAGCCAAGCTAACACTATAGAAACTTCTGTTGCACCCTGCTGTCACACATTAGAGACTAAGCAAGTTGTTGAGCTAATGGGGCCTATGGAGATTAACATCAGTTTGTCCTACTATTACTTTACTTCTGAACTGAAATTCCAACTGTGAGAAACATATATATCCATGAAGGAACAATAGAAGCGGCTGACGCTGTCAAAAGTCTCCCTACCTACTTTCCTCAGGGAACCTTCACAGAAAAGTCTTCATGAGGATTTTTCAGTCCTGGACCAGTTTGGCAAGAGTAGGAACAATAGCAAGTGTGAGCATCATGTGAGTGCTTCTACACTGTGGGAAAAACTTCTCTGCAACAAGCTGCTGCTGGGAAAAAAGGGTTAGTTAGCATGTTTCTGTGAACTGAATGCTTGTATATCCTTGAAGAAAGCAAAGCATCTCTGACAGGTTCCCACACATGTCTCTTCCTGGATGCAATCCTCTATCATTACCTTGAGCTTGAAAAGGCTGAAATAATATTTAATTACTTGGGCAAAAATGAAGCAGCTTGTCACTATACTATCAAGATCAAACAGTATACAAAGATTCATATGAAGAGTTAAGGTCACTGATGTCCTGTGTGTTTGCTTTACTCCTTTCAGAAAACTGTTTTAAAATGCAGGCATTTCAGGTTTTTGAACAAACCTAAAGAGTCTGAAAAGAAGTGACTGCTGTGAAGTTGCATCACTGAGATAGTGTAATCCTCTATTACATCCTATCATTTTTAGACTAATTTAATCTCTGTCGAATCCTGAAATACTTCAGAAATTATCTTCCCGAGGAAAGGCACAGAAATCAACTTAGTTATTAGGAGATTATAAATTCTTGATGGTGACATTGTCTCTCTGACTTCAAGGAGGTGTGCTCAGGATCTGGACCCATTCTAAAAATGATCATGGCAAATACATATTTTACATAGGAATATACCAGTATAGAGTGGCCTGAGAATATCTAACAATCTGAAAACTGAGTCAAGAATTGTCATTGCTCTGAAGAGTTTTGATCTGTGCCTTTGAATCACTACTTTTCACATACTGGGATGGATTAAGGGATAAAATATGGAGTTGGCAGAACACGAATGGATGAACAGCAGTATAACCAGTAAGATGCTCTGTGACCAAAAGCTTTACAATGCTCTTTGCCTCCCCACCTACAGTAAAATCAGGCCTGAAGTAACAAAACCCCCAAATAAACAAACAAAAAAGGTGAGAATTGCAGGTGCATTCCTGACCCAGCGTTTCAAACCTGGCCCTTAATCTCCTGCTTCCCAGACCCACTCAGATTTTCAGCAAAGCCTTGCAAACATAGAGCACTTGGAGCAAGTTTTCATACCCAGCTCCTTCCCCACCTCCCCATCCTGCACCAGTGTCTCTCCTTGCAGGGAGGTGGGGAGGGTCAGGGGTACTCACTCCTCTCCTGTGTCAGAGGCCACATCAGGGAGACGTAAGAGTTTCATGCCACGTTCCCCAGCTGCAGGAGTCTAAAGGGCAGTCTGGCTCTCAGTCACTGTCTTGGCAGAAAAGAAGAACAGCTCGTACTTACTGTCTGAGAGAGGAGGGAGCTCCCTTTAGCCCTGGTCTAAGTTTGATGATCTCAGGCTTTGAAAAAAATAAGACTAATCTGGAGGCTTTCCAAGCAAACATGTCTCAGGATTACTGCATCTCACACAACATCTGTCATTCCCTACAACTCCGTCTGCCCAGAAGTCCTGGTGGGGGACAAAATAACCCTTTTCTGGCTTAAAATGTCTGGTATAGCCCAAAAGAGAGAAAAATTACCTATCAATGTATTGTAGATTTCAACTATTGAGAAACTTTTATACTGTATCTCTCAGTACTTCAAAGGGAGGCAATTCCAGTAATAGCAGATGGTCATTTTACCAATAATCCTAGTAATATAAGAAAGCCCTATTTCATCCCAGTCAATAAAGCCATGCTTGTGATAACTGAACACTGGCAGAAAGGGACACTGGAGGTTTAGCTGTATCCAAATGTGAATGACATTTTTAATCTAAATAGTATCAGAATGCATTAAGAAAGATTTCAGAAGGGAATACAGAGAACCACAGTGTTAAAAAGTCAGGTGAAAATCTGAACTGAATCTTCCTTTTCCTTCATCTTGAAATTAGGAGATGACCTCCCTGTCAGTACACACTCTGTATTTGTCCACCACTGTTCAGGCAAGAACAACTCTAATCCTGCTGATCAAATCAGCTCTGTTAACTCTTATCCATCTTTGCCCTCATTAGGCTAATGAGATGATTTCAGATTGATGATGGGTGTATGAGAAAGAGCCTGCCTTGGTCAGAGTCAGTGTCTGTACAAGCAACAATAAAAATTCAGAACAGTAGCCTCACAAAGAGAGTATTTTCATAGAATCATAGAATGGTTAGCTTTGGAAGGGGCCTTAAAGATCATCTGGTCTGAACTCCAATGCCACGGGCAGGACACCCTTCACTAGACCAGGTTGCCCAAAGCCCCATCCAGCCTGTCCTTGAACACTTCCAGGAAGGGGGCATCTGAGATTTCTCTGGGCAACCTGCTCCAGTGCCTCCCAACCTCATTGTGAAGAATTTCTTTCTTCTGTCTGCCCTAAATATACCCTCCTTCAGCTTGTCCTGTCACTACATGCCCTTGTAAACAGTCCCTCTCCATCTTTTTTGTAGGCCCGTTTTAGGTACTGAAGGCTCCTATAAGGTCTCCCCAGAGCCTTCTCTTCTCCAGGCTGAACAAGCCCAACTCTCTCAGCTTGTCTTAATAGGACAATCCCTCCATCACTCTGATCATCTTTGTGGCCCTCCTCTGGACTCGGTCCAGCAACTGTGTGTCCTTCTTGTACTGGGGATCCCAGAGCTGGACGCAGTACTCCAGGTGGGATCTCATGAGCGTGGAGTAGCGGTGGAGAATCACCTCCGTTGACCTGCTGGTTAGGCTTGTTCAGATGCAGCCCAAGACAGGATTGGCTTTCTGGGCTGCAGGTGTGCATTGCTGGCTCATGTTGAGCTTATTGTACACGAACACCCCCAAGTCCTTCTCCTCCGGGCTGCTCTACACCCATTCTCCACCCAGCCTGTAACTGTGCTTGGGATTGCCCCAACCAGTTCATTTCTCAGGGAGTATGTTGAAGTCAAAGCAATATTCTCTACTTCTGCTACTGCTTTATGGATGTAGGCACTTGCATAGTAGTATTTTCTTCCAAGAAAAGAGGACAGAAAACAAAACCTTCTGAACAAGTATTTATCAGAAAAAAACAAATGTGCTGTTATACAGTTTGTGAAATGTTAGACTTTAGTAATGGGAGAGCTGTCTGAGCAGATGTAAATAAGTGTGTGTACAAAGTACAGATGTGCTAAATGAATGGGCCAAACGTTAGAGCGATGTAGGCACAGACAGAGCGATGTAGGCACAGATATTTGGGGTTCTTTTATATGTGAGTGACTGAGTTGAGCAACTCAATTTCTTATGTGTGACATAGGTATACATTCAATGTTGCAGATGAAGGAAAATACTGATACCTCGTAAGCATAGTAGCTCTTAAATATTTTCAATGAGTTAATTACGTTTTGCTTTCAGTATCACAGTTGTTTCAGGATTTTTTTTTGTTGCCTATTTTTTAGTGTCTTTCATGTGAGCCCCTTCATTACATCACTACATTTTGTACCGTATTGTATTATGAACAAAAAATGGCCTACCAAATGGCATTTGAGACACCAGAAGAGCAGAGTGGGATAAACTGACCTATTTAAAAAGCAGCCATTTTACTTCGCAGAACAGCTACAATCGAGATTGCAGCAGCACTCTCGTGTTGAAAAATGCTCCACTCTCCCAGGTACTGTACACAATGAAAATGCAGCACTGCTTCTGTCCCAAAGATCTTATGAGAGAGCTTAAACAACACATTAGAAACACATATTTTAAATTAAAGCATTTCAGAAATGAAATGGCAAAAAATTCATGCTATTTTCTATAGCAAAAAATCCAATTTGCTTTATAATTCAACAGTTAAGCTTCCAAAGCCAAAAGCATTATGTGACTGTACAAGTGCATGAGATTAGAATTTCAAGAACTTCAGACTTTGAAAGTTCTTTAATGTTGCTTGGTTTACACCAAGCCAAGTAACTTAACACAATGCCATGAAAAAGTAAAATACCAAGGCTTCTGTAAATATCTGATATCCTTTTCCATCAAGCATGTCGAAGTCTCTTTTAATATACTTGAGCCAGATTAATACCCAAATGAATACGGCTTTCCATTACCAGGCATGAAATGCAAAAGACACCAGGTTTGCAAAATTACTCTATGGAAAATGAAATAAATCAGAAATTAACTTTAAGAAAAAGCATAATTTTGACAAAAGTGCATTACAATTAGCATTAACAGTATTGATTGGTCTGTAACACTGCACCATTTACCAGTGCAATCTAAAAACATCTGCTGTTCTCTAACTGCTTATTTAGGTGGAAGTTTATGAGTTTTTTATGCTAAGTGTCTCTCTTTAAATCGCTTTTTCTTGCAAGTTATTGAATGAAAGAAGAATACCTATGTCTTATAATTAGTGCCACAACCAGAAGGGGATCAACAAGATGGCAATAATAATGCTTTAAAGGGCAGTATATCACAATAAAAGGAGAAGGAAGTACTATTAAAATTGCTAATTGTAACCAAATAATAAAACTATTTTAAGAAATTTCAGAAATGTCTCAGAAGTTGTTAAGTGCCTTATATTATCTGTTCTGTCGAGGCCTGACTAGAAAATTTCTTACGATATACACTGCTCTGTATCATTGAACTTCATGAGGTGCAGGTCTGTAGTTACAGGTAGATCCATTTTCTCTATTTGATGGTCTCTGCTTGAAAAAAAAGATCAGAGGTAAAAAAATATCATTATCTAAACAGAAGATAGCCCTTTTTTTCCTTCTGAAGAGAACAAACTACAGATAATAGGTGTGAGGAAATGATGGAGACTGCATTTTGCACAGCCGTGTCTGTCAAGACATATTTTCAAAGTAATCACTTGATTTCAGTTCTTGTAAAAGCATAAATTGAGCAATCACCCCCAAAGAAATCAGAGACTCCATCATAAAAATCAAATGGAATACAACATCCTTACATTCCTCTAATTTCTGTTCTTGCCCCTTGCTCTGGAGTAAGCCATTTATATTTCTTATCATTAAAGAGGAAATTCACTACAACTGAGTGGACAGACCAAGGGCAAGAAAAGAGGGCTGTCTAAATGAGCAGAAAAGTTTGCACAAGGTTAAAATGGGAAAGAAATGGACAGAATAATTCTTTATTCAATGTAGAAACAAATTAATTGTGTTTTAAAGTGTTTGATTAGCAATCAGTTTCTAAAGCAACAATGGTTAGTGTTCAGCTCTGTCCAAGGTAATGGACAGTGACGGCCTGAAGGACCCTTGGGTAAAAATAACAAAGAAACGTTTATATCCAGAAACATAATGAAATATTGATGAAGACATCTGAATGTCACCTTTCCCCAATATTTTTACATATATTATCCAGGAAACATATATTATTCAGCTACTTCATAAAGGATTGTGGCCACCTAAACAAAAGCAGAGATGAATAAAAAAAAAAAAAAGAGTCTACTTCTCAGCAAATATGCTTACAAGTGAAAAAGTGTCAAACTGGTCCCAACGTAATTTTAAACAACTAAACCAAACATATGAAATTGGAGAGACAATTTTGAAACATGGATGCCAAATCTAGTTCACATCTGAGAATAACTGAGCAAGTTTACTAAACAGTAAATTTGAATAACAGGTTGATACTGTGGACACTACGATAGCCTGGACTAACGACGTTTTGTAAACAGAGTTTCTTCACAAGTTGTGCTTCTCTGGACAGTAATTTAAAAAACCTGACTCTTTTCCCACTTTTTTCAATTTTTAAAATTTTATTTAATTTTTAATTGTTTTCTTTGTCTCTGGAACTTTCTAAATCCTGATTCAACATCATGTAAAGTGATCTATACCTTTTAAATACATACATGATCTGACCAGAGTAATGCTTGTACCTTTCCAATGGGCCCAAATAGAAGCAGAAAAGCAGTAATTCTCTTCCTGTGAGAAAAAGAAAAGAAAAAAAAAAAAAAAAAAAAGCATGTGTATTTTAATGGATATTGTTGTTTCCACAGTTCTGCCTATGACATTTTGCATTTAGACTTGAGTGGCAAAGCAATGACCTCTTCATCAAAACTTGCGCTGATGTTTATAGAGTATGAACTCCTGTCAAACAAATATCCCATTCCCATACCAGAAATGCATGAGCAATATCTACTGCACAGCAATCCCAGGGCTCAGAGAATACATGTGTTATCTAAGGGGACTTCACAGAAAGCTGTGCACACCCGTTCATCAAACTGGAATCGGTTTGTGTACTCAGACTTTGTGTTGCTGGAGAGCGAGAATGCAACAAGAGTAATGTTATGCTCATGTTTATGGTAAATTGGCTTGCTAGGCAAATGGATGTTGGCATTAGCCATTGCAGTTGAAGCTTTAGTGAGGGGTATGGAAGTTGGGAGCTGTCTTGTGATGCACATATGGTCTAACAGGGAGAAGTCTGTATAGGGGAGGACTCAATTTTTTGCTTAGTCACTAAAAGATGTGAACCTCGGTGGACATCAGGGACTAATCAATTTGGAAATACTCCACACTTGCAAAGCCTCTTAATCTGAGATTAAGGTCTTAAAAAGAATGCATAACACTGAAAGATGCCACTGGGACATGATGCTGATCTTTTTCTTAATGTAACAAGGTGTCAAAATGGGCATCCATCTCCTTCTAAAGCCCACACAGCACAGGTACTCTCTTTTATGATCACATTCTGAATGTGAAATAAAATTTTTGTTTCCTAGGCCTCTGTGGCTTGGAACCTAAAGAAGAATATGCAGAGGAACACAACAGCAATCATCTCAGAGAAAGAACCTGAGTAATTTGTATTTTTGTTCGCATAATCTCAGAAACAGGGCTTCTTGAAAGCATGTAAATAAACAAGACGGAGGAAGAGGGGGGCAAATACGCAGAAGAAAAGAGGGCAAAAAGAACAGATCAGTGCAGCTGAATGTGTACAGAGAAGAGGCGCTGGTGTCCTCTGAATGTTCGTGCGAAGAGGAGTGCTGGTAAAAAGAGAAGGGTAGGAAGGGCAGAACTGAATTTGTTCAACAATCTTTCATGAGGCAAGACTGGAAGAAAGGACTAGAAAATAAAAGTTCCAACACAATTTTCTAAAAGTCTGAATTCAATCTCTACTTTGTTTGCATGTGGAAGCAATTTTGCTTCCATTGTTCTTAGTTCCAGAGGATCGAATCTTACTTAACCCAATCTTTATCTATGCAAAACCATTAAGACTTCAAAGAACAATTAGCCTCGTGAAAACTGAGCGAGGGAATAGTGATGTGGTCTTATGTTTGTTTACATCCTACAACTAGTTACTAGTTAGTACTGTCTAATTGACAGAAGGAAGCAGAGATGTGTGGGCATGTTTTCGTGGCATCTATTTGCCCCATATCTGGCACAGAGAAGCAGCAGTAGCTTCTCACATTTATCAGCACTGAATTAACCCTAAAGGTAGAGGGAAAAGGAAAAGAACAATAGGTGAGAGGTTCTGGGGTAATTAAGCAATAAGAAGTTTAACACAATGTAAAAATGTTTTTTTTCTGAGCGATGCACACAAAAAACTCACTAGTGGTGACAGGACAAGGCACTGTCTGCTATTTCAGATCAGGCAGACAAAGAGTGAGAATGTTTTCTCTCCAGACGAATGCTGAACCTGCTGAGACCAAAATTAATAATTATTTCACTAAGCCCAGGTAAACTCCTACAATTGATTCCCTTTTATCCTTGAAAAATAAATGGACAGACAACATTTACAAAGCTAGCAAAGAAATAATTGACATGTCCTCCCATTTCTTCTTCCAGCTGAAAGATCCTTCAGTGTTACTGAACGTTTTTCCATATAATAATGTATCTCTCGCTATACCTAGACCCATAGGTCAGACATCAAGCATCCACTACCCATTTTTAAAGCAAAATTTCCAGAGTTAAGAAATAAATTTAAATATTAAGATATCAGGTTTAGCTGCACTCCTGATTTCTTTACCTCCTCTTCACCAGCAGCACAGGTGGACAGGGAACAGGGGTTGTGGTCAGCTGATCACACATTGTCTCAGCTGCTCCTTCCTCCTCAGCGGGAGGACTCCTCACAGTCTTCCCCAGCTCTAGCCTGGGTTCCCTCCCATGGGAGACAGTCCTCCACGAACTTCTCCAACATGAGTCCTTCCCATGGGCTGCAGTTCTTCACAAACTGCTGCAGTGGATCTCTCCCATGTGGTGCAGACCTTCAGGAGAAGACTGCTCCAGTGTGGGTCTCCCATGCGGCCACCAATCCAGCCAGAAAACCTGCTGTAATGTGGGCTTCTCTCTCCACGGGGCCACAGGTCCAGCCAGGAGCTCACTACAGCACAGGCTTCCCACAGGGTCACAGCCTCCTTTGGGTGCATCCACCTGCTCCGACACGGGGTCCTCCACAGGCTGCAGGTGGATATCTGCTCCACTATCAACCTCCATGGGCTGCAGGAGGACAGCCTGCCTCACTGTGGTCTTCTTCCCAGGCTGCAGGGGAATCTCTGCTCTGGCACCTGGAACACCTCCTCCCCCTCCTTCTTCACTGACCTTGGTGTCTGTAGGGTTGTTCCTCTCACATCTTCTCACCCTTCTCTCTAGCTGCAATTGCTCCTGATGTTGCGTAGGTTTTTCTCCCCTTCTTAACTCTGTTATCCCAGAGGTGCTACCACTGTCACTGATGGCTCATCCTTGGCTGGTGGCAGGTCCGTCTTGGAGCCAGCTGGCATTGGCTCTATTAGACATGGGGCAAGCTTCTAGCAGCTTCTCACAGAAGCCACCCCTGTGACACCCCTCTGCTACCAAAACCTTGCCATGCAAAGCCAATACAAAAGTCACATAATTTTTCCAATGCCCATCTTCTAAAAACCTAATCTGCTATCAGTAGAAGGAAAGAAACTGAAATACAAAGGCAGGAAAACTAATGTCACACCCGGCTGAGAACCTGAGGGATACTGTTACACATTTTCACTCTGTTTTAGAAATCTTTCTTCCAAACAAAAAAAGGTTTTATATGTTTTTTCCATGATTCATTTCTATCTTCTCCTCACTCTTTGCTTCTCACTCATTCTCCTGATACCACGCTAGAGCTGGTGTTTGTTTGCTGACAGAATTTATTGGAAACCTGTAGAAAGACAGCATTTATGAGGAGAGTCTGTGGCATTCCCAGCAGTGCACCTTCCTGTTTCAGAGTGGATGTTCCTAAAGCACTTGAATGGGCTAAAATTTCTTGGGTGCTCAAGTCCCACTGACTGAGATTGAAACAATGCAACCTTTTGGATTGTGGAGGTACAACACAATAGAAGGCAATGTTAATAGGAAATGCTATATGTCTATCTGTTGAGCATCTGGGTTTCTTTCTTATCCTTCAAATTCTTTGAAGGATTTCACTTTTCAAAGTACAAGTCCACTCTTTAACTATTAGATTGATCAGTAGAAAAAAATGTAACTGAGGAAAAGCCCAAGGTTCTACTAAAAACCAAGAAAATGGAGAAAAAAAAATCTTCGAGTATCTTTGTAACGTAGTATCAAGTTATAAAGTGGGGAAAGCAGGTAGAAACCCCAAAAGTTAAAAAGTATTATGACATTTTTTAATTACTCTATTTAAGAAAGCAGACACGAAATCAGATTTGAAATAAAACATCTGAACATAAAAAGAAAATACTGTGTGACATCTGCAGATGGAAAAATACCTAAAAAAAGACATATTAACATTGTATGAAATGTGAATTGGATGTAACCTGCTGGGCCACTGATCCTTGTGGTGTTGCTGGCAATTACATCATATAACTCCCTCTGTGAAATGATTGTATCATCTCTGTTGGAAGCTTATGAAATATGACATCATCCTCAGAAAATATATCATGCATAACCCTTATTATCAGACCACTACAATGACATTCTATGCAAAAGGTAATCTACAAGTAACACCTTCCTTACTTCATCTATTTATGTTCCCCCAAAATACACTAGGACCAAAAATAAACATACACTTCAAGTGACTGAAAGAAAGCAAACCTGGATCATACTCAGCCTCTATGCAAATTGTTCTAAATCACCCTAAAATTCTTGTCAAGCTTGTCTTTCTTTTTTTTCCTCCCCCAAGCTATATATCAGTAAGTTTGATTAAACTTGCCACATCTTCCTGCAAAACTTACCTCATTTATAACCCTTGAATCATCACAGCTACAACGTTATTTCCACATGCAAGCCAGGCATTTTTGCTCCTCCTGGATAAAAGATAGCAGACAGCTGCTATGTCCTTCCTACTGCATCTCTAATTTGTTTTGAAGTTCTATTTGATGAAGCAAAAAGCCCAGTTCCGATACTTTAAATTAAGTTAAATGACTCTGTGTCCAACTATGTTCATGCTAGCAAGGAGTTCTATGATCTTTATTGAGGCTTGATTGAGATTCTGCTTAGGTCTGAAGTGATACGTGCAGTACCTCTGGAAAATTATTTTTGTTGTGATATAGCCGTTACATAATTATTTAGATTTCTTACTTGCTTCAGTGGACAAAAAGCACAGCACACAGCACAACTGGCATTCACTAAAGAATATTCAAGGGCCAAATTCTCCACTCCATCCAGTCCAAACGAAGCTTAGTTTGGAACATTAGAAGAGATGGTATCCAGGATTTTGACCTATTAACGATAAACTGGACTGTATCCTTGTGTGCCAAGTAGTTCTAACCCATACATCCCTGATTATACAAGGCTAACGTCCTTCTGACCCAAATCATTAATTCATTTTGTTCTGGAAGCATCTGCTTGCCAAACTCTGCAGAATGAAGCACCGAATAAATGAGTTGGAGAAAGGAAAGAGTAAAACACAGAGAAGAGAAAACAATCAAACAGGAAAGAGTCAATAAATATATTAGAACATATGTAAAGACAGAGAAGAGGGAAAATAGGGACAAAAGAATTAAACAAAAATTTTAAAAATTGTTAAATAGTAAGAGGAAAATAAGCAGATGAAAGAATGCACAGTACGGCAAGGGATGGAAACATTCTGGATTTGCCAATTCAACCTCAGAAAGCAGAGCTTGAAGAAAGGTTTGATAAGCAACTGATTAAATTCACTGCATAGTTATGTTGCAAATTCCATGTACTGTGAAGGCTCATAAGAGCACAGAGTTAACTAGTCAGGGGACACAAACAGAATTAGGTATGAGAAGCTGGAGGGCTAACGCTCACAAAGTTGATGTTAAGCAATGGAAATCCTTTTCAAACATTAACAGTTCACTCTTAGCATATGTCACATATCTAATGTATGTGTCTCAAGACTCCAAGACAGCAAGAGTGACACACAGCAACCAACATATGCCTGGCACTTCCCAAGTACTGACATACTGAGCGAAACAGCAAGTACAAGGTGAAGAACAGCATGAGTGTATTAACATCTTCCATTCTCCTGGAAGCTGAGAGTGAGAGACATTCTGTAGTTGCCAAAGGCAATATCAGCTTTACACAGAGACTCTAAGGCATGCAGGGTGTGCACTATGCGTGTTACTGGAGAAACACGCTGTATATGCAAAGCTGGATGTCTAGCCAGGTACCAAAATACTTAATCGACTCTCAAGCGGTACATATTTTATTTATTCAAATGTGAAATTGTAGAGATGCTGGCCAAGTCATGAATCCTGTTTTTACAAACAGTCATTGTGCCAATGTACAAGTGGATGAACAATGTAAACCCCACCTACAGAAATGGCACTAGAGGAGATCCTGAGAGCTACAGACTGGTGATTCTGGCTTCCATGGCTGTTAAACCAGGAATTTATTGTTTATCACAGAGAATAAGGTCACTGAGACCCCAAACGAACACGGACTGAGTCAGAGAGTGTCAGCACAGCTTCTGTAAAGTGTAATATTGCTTCACCACTCTGCTGCTACTTGAACAGAGTGTCACAAACTGCCCGGATGATAGGAATCTGTCTACGTAATGTATTTGCTTTTTCAAAAGTCTTTGATAAGATTCTACATCAAAGATTATGTACAAAACTAAGTTGCCAATGGAAGTGGTGGAAAGGCTCTTATATGGCCTGAAATCTGGTTAAAGAATAGGTGCTATACAGAGGGGTTAATGGTCACTTTTGTAAATGAAGAGGAACCATCAATGGAATCTCCCAGAGATCAGCGTGGAACTATTTTTTACCAGTATCTTCAGCAGTGTCCTGAAGGAGAGAATAAAGAGTGACATTTCCTAGTCTGCAGAAAGCAAGGCCACCTAAGGCACTAAGGATGGCAAGTCAGCTTCAGTGTAGACAGACATGAGGTAACACATCTAGAAAAAAATAATCTAAACCCTGTTTACATGGTACTGACTTCAGAACTGACATTAAAACTAATGAAAGAGGTTTTAAAGCAACAGAGTTGACAGTTCTCCGAATCATTGGCTCAGTGTGCAGTGGCAGCCAAAAAAGCCTGCAAAATTGTGGTCATCACCAGGATGGGTGCTGCAGACAAGACAGAAAGGATGTCTCTTTGTTGCTATACAAAAGCTCTGCTGTGCGCACACTGAGTCCTGTGTGTCATTCTCTTCTCCACATCTCACAGAAGGGTGTAGTGGAGTTGGAGACAGTACAGAAAAGGACAGTTATAATGGTCTAAAGTGAGGAGCATCTGCTTTATAAGGAGTAGAGGCTGAGACTCTTCAGGTTGGAGAGGATAAACAGGTGAGGGGATATGACTAGGGTGTGCAAAATAATGAAGGCAATAGATAAGATGAATGCAGAACTGTTATTTACCAAATCTCACATACTAAACTTGGACCTAACTGTAGGAGTTAAGTTTAAACTGAATAAAAGAAGGTATTTTTTTTATGCAGCAGATAGTGTTCTGACCACAGAGGCTGTGGAAGCAGTCAGTATCAGTAAGATTTAAAAGAGATTAGATAAATTCATAGACAGCACATCTGTTAAGGGGTACTAAAAGGACTAGACAGGGATGCACTCTTTAACAGCTCTAATACAACAGTTGTAGGTGCCAGGAGAGTACAAGGGGAAAGATCACAGAAAGAAGCCAGGCCCATGTGCTCTCCCTAGAAAGCATCTTCTTTTGCCACTATCAGAAACAGAATACTAGTCCTTCTATGCATTCTGTTGGCACCTGAAAGTGCTCCTGCCCTGGGAGACAGGTACCCATCTCTTGCCAAAGTCCCAAAGCCCTGGGCAGAGATGGTTAGGTTTCATATACACTCATTGATGCCCAAGCTGATAAATGCCAGATGCTGACAGATTTGAGTTAATTAAAAACAAATACAACTAATGCTGGTGATGTTGAGTGGTATCAGCATAGAACTGAGCTAAAAACGCAGCATGGCTTTTATACTGACACTGACCCACGCTTGTCTGACTCAGACTACAAGTTAAGCTATATTACATCTGTCTACAAATGAACACATAAGGACTGTCTTGGAGACAACTACTAGGAGCAGTCCAATGCACAGAAAAGGACAAAACTAATAATTACACAATGAGAATCAAGGTCCAGTGCTCAAGCTTGCTCCTTGCCTACTTTTGTATAGCAACAGACTTGCATCCACTGGTTCTGGATTGTTTCATCAGAGCCACTGAAACGGGGCCAGACCAAGAATGATTTTGCCCTGGTCACTACAGTGCTAACCATAAAATTATGATAGTGGCTCATAGTGATATATCAGAGACTGCTTCAACGTGAGCTAAACTGATTCCTGATAGCAGTGTCATGAGGGCAGCTGGGAGCTCAGCGTGGTTTTTGTATCTCCCAGTTATATACCTAAACTCTGCACAGATTTCTTCTGCAGGATCTAACCTCTGTGTTGTTTTTACTACATTGTGTTGTAGCAGAGCTGGCACTATACAGGAGTTGCACTGTGATTTTGGCTACAGCGTAGGCACATCTGAGCTAAAAACCACTGAGATCATTCACTGCAATTTGTACAAGTCCTCTTTTCCCTGCATACACTTTAAAATGTAGATAGAAAGAGGAAAATACCACTTTGTCATTTCAGCCAGGAGAGAAACTTTTCTGTGAAGTTCTTTGTTCTTTTCCTGGCACAAATTTGTGTCACGTTTGCTGGCAGCTGATTTACCAACAACTGGGAGCAGTCACATCCAGAAGAAATAGACTCACTCCATCTCAACACCAACAAACGTTGATTCCCAACTTCATCAAAAATCGTTCAGTGAACACTAACTAGTTTAAATTCATGTCAGGGCCTACCTATTCAGAAGGACATGTTGCATTATGTTTCTTGATATTTTAAGTTCCCTCCTCCGACATGGCAACTTCATCAACTTACAAACGAGTTCTATAATGTTCAAAGAAAACCTTTTATTTAATAGCAAAGCACAGAAAACTTAACAAGCTGCTGTATACAGAAGACAAAACATTGTTTTCTGGCCAGGAAAATCTCACTATGTGCGGGGAAATCAAAGAGTTTATAAGATATCCCCAAATTAATCAAGCTGCACAGAATAAGCCCATAGATAGGGGGCTCTGCAGGACAGGAGATAGAAGAGTTTAATTTTCTAGCAGAGACTTTCATAAATCTAACACGATCTTTTTGTGCTCATGTCACAAGCACAGTAGACCTTGTCCCCCTGCTCAGATGATAAATGGTGATAGATATCCTCCTTAATGCATTTATGGATATTTTTTTCCTTTAAAATACAGAATAATTTACCTGTAGGTAGTGTAAATAAGACTACAGTTTAACTGACTAACAGAACACCTATACCACACAACCAACAATCTTGTTGTTACCATAGTTTGTAGCTGAATAGCCCCTCAATCTACTTATAATACTTTTTTTTTAAATCTCAAACTTTGCAACCTCTTGTACGGGCAGTTCTACTGTTCTGTATTTTACAGTGTGATGCCATGAACCTTAACGATGCTCTGTACTGTTTCAGAGGATAACTGCAAATCTAGGACACTAAATGTTTAACTAATCACTTCACTTCTCAGACTGCAGCAAACACTCTTTAAACTTGTTTAGCAAAAGGTGGTATGGCGCAATAAAGAAAAATACAGCAGACAGGATCTCCCTGTTTGGGTCTTGCTCGTGAATCTCCTTTTCTAACATTCAGAGGTTAAGTGTGCTGGCTGCGAGCTTCTCAGTGTCCGTAAGACACAGCAGCATCAAGTCTACCTCAGTTGAGCACACACACTGCATGCACCCCACTCATTGCCGTCATTTTGTCTTGCAAGTCACCAGATACCTGAAATAGATCATTACGTAAATCCTTCACTCATTTCTGTGCCTGCTACCACTGCACCCCAGTTTTCCTGACTTGTAACTGTCCTGTATAATTCCTGACACCTAAATGCATCACTTCCTCATCCTCCACCAATATGTGTCTCCTTCCTGCCTCTCCCCTTTCCTCTTCTAATCCAACATCACTGCACCTATCTTTCTGCAACCATTCTAACAGCCTGACTTCGTCCTGCCCACTGAATGAACTACCTTTCTGATTATTCACACACACCCCCCACCTCATTCTCTTTTGCTATGAATATTTGGTATCACTGTCACCCAAGCCTCTCCTTTCTTATTTACTCAAAGCATTCTCCTCTGCCATCCTCTCTGTCCTGGTTTCAGCTGGGAAAGAGTTAATTTTCTTCAAGAAAGTCAGTTTGGCGCTGTGTTTTGGATTTGTGCTGGAAGCAGCAGTGATAGTGGAGATGTTTTTGCTGTTGTTGGGCGATGCTTACACAGAGCCAAGGACTTTTCGGCTTCTTGCACCACCCCACTGGCAGGATGGCAGGGGTTGCACAAGAAGTTGGGAGGGGACAGACAGGACACCTGACCCAAACTGACCAAAGGGATATTCCATACCATATGACGTCATGCTCGGTTTATAAGGGGCTTGGGAGGAAGAAGAAGAAGGGGGGCAGCGGCGTTCGGAGTGATGGCGTTTGTCTTCCCCAGTAACCATTACGCGTGACGGAGCCCTGCTGTCCTGGGGATGGCTGAACCCCTGCCTGCCGTGGGGAGCGGTGAATTAATTCCTTGTTTTGCTTTGCTTGTGCACGCGGCTTTTGCTTCACTGATTAAACTCTTGTATCTGAACCCACAAGTTTTCTCACTTTCACTCTTCCGATTCTCTCCCCCTTTTCCAATGAGGGGGACTGACCGAGCGTTTATGTGGTGCCCAGCCAACGGCTGGAGTAAAACCACGACACTCTCACTGATGGTTATCCACACATTTCCTACTCCTGCTTTTCCTCTATGGCTCCCACCATGTCACGTCAAATTCTTAAGGCCATGCTGTCTTTCTCGCCTTTCATTACTGTTTCCTCTCCAGCATTCCTTCCAGCTAATGTTTAAGCTCCCTGTTAATCAGCCTGATGGGCATCTCCTTCCCTTTCTGCTCTCAAAACATAACAAATCTTATCAACTCCGTAGGATCCAGGATGATTCAAAGCATCCAGCAGCGTTGCTTGAATGGTTCATCAGGTGGGACTGTGCCACACACCTACCTGAGCTGCAACCTGATATTCTCTGCGACTGTCAAACTCTCACTCATCATGCACAAGCAGGGTTTCTGGGCAACAGACCAAGCTTCCCCATCTGGATATCCTTCCCACTAGTACTGACTTCTGATGAAGCAGCAAGAAAGTCCTTCATTCCCTAACCCAAGCACATGCTTCTGCCTCACTCCTCCTGCTGAAGAAAGAAACTGCGCCGGAAAGGCACAGAAGGATCTGAGAACACAGAAATATTAGTCAGCTCTGATGGTAAAAAAATCAGTTCATCATGCAAGACTTTTTTTTGTAATTGATCTTAAAATAATCTACTAGTATACTTTTTACTTATAATGTGTACTTTAAAAAGGACAAATTAGTTGTTTGGCAAATTTATTTAAATAAGTGTAATCTGCTGTGATGCTCTTTCCTCCCTCTGTGCAGTGTGTGTCTCATAACATTCCATGGTAATTCTTCTGCTTTTATCTTGAAATCTGATTGCTTTATCACATAGAGATTAATCCACCGTGTTTACCTCCTGGTAATAGTTTTCCTATCCCTCTGTCTTCTAGGAAAAATGTACTTTAACACAAGTAAGACATCAGATAGATAAGACAACAAAGAACATCCATTAGAGGGAGGGGAAAAAAAACACCCCAAAACCTGAGAGACAAACAATCAAACAGTCAAAAAGGAAAGAAAACATGTAATACCTGGAATACTGAGAAGACCAGGTCCACTTCACTACCTACATCTTGGAGATGATTGCTTATATCTTCCTCTATCCAGCAATTTATCTGTTAAATGTCTGGGTCGCAGAGTGGGGAGACATCTTAGTAAGGACTTAATGAAGTAGAAAGATTGCTTAATATATTCAAACAAAATTGAATAAATGTATTCAAAGGAAAAACACAAGAGAACATCCATTTCCTGGCTAAGAAGATATTGGCCACTTACAGGCAGGAAACAGACAGTTTAGAAGGGGGTGAATTTTGCTAGCACTTTTCTCCCTAAAACGCACAACAGTTGCAATGACATGTTTTGATGGCCTGCTATATTTGTAGAAAGTTTAGACTGCAACATTGCCTTTATAGACAGATTTGTCCAACCACCGATTAGTTGCCAGTTATTTCTCGGTCTATCAAGCATTACCTTGAAATATCTCCTTTTTGTTTGATGAAAAATCCAATTTCCCACCAATATAGAAACAGTGCTCCTTTAAAACCACTTCACATTTAAACCTGTCCTTTTAAAATATGACTTGAACAGGCAGCTACTACTTTTTTGAGGTGTACGATGCATACAAGCTTGAGAAAATCCATTCATTTGTTCAACAGACTTCTGAAAACTGTCCTCGATCACAGTCTACTAAGCCGATGGCCTAAAATGTGAACTAATGTAGAATTCGCTGTAAGAAGTTGTGGTTGCAATTGTTTTTGCCATCCAGTGTAACAAGGTGCTTTCTGTTCCAAAAGAGTCTTATCTCCGTGAACTGCCGCATTTTTGTTGTTGTCGCAAACAGCGCAGGGAGAATTCTGGAGAGGATTACATGTGCTAGTTAGACCTGTACTGTTCCCTGCACAAATGTGCCTCATCTCAAAATAAAGAGAGAGGAAGGTGCTTTTCAGGTGCACATTAATTAAGTCTTGTTATCAGTCAAGCAGACTATGCTACCTGGAAAGTAGAAGCTGATTTGCAACTCATGATACAGTTCAACAGAAATCAAATATCCATTCGGATGAGTTGATACGCACATGCACTGTAGTGGAAAGACCTCTCTCGTCTGCCTTAGTATGGATGTGACTTACATATGCTCAGCAATCAGCTTTTTTATATCTGTTTACTGTACAACACAGGCAAGCACAGCTATGAAAAGCACCGTGAGACTTTATTTCTGATTACATTGTCTCCCTTCCCTATAGTCTTGGGTAATACAAAATTGATCTGAAGAACAGATCAAACAGCAGTGTCTGGGTAAGCAGTAGGAAGAGGAGGCATATACAATTTCTGTTGCGTTTCTGATCACTACTATACCTTTTTGGCCTCATATAAGAAGACTCAGATTAGTTAATTACAGACATTTCCTAGGAAACACTAATGGCAAAACCAGTAGGGAACTATTGCTTTCTCATTTGTGGCGGCTCCAAATTGGTACATCAGAGCAGATATCACTGGTGTGTGGCAAAGGTTGTACCAGCCTACCTACCATTGACATCTTTCAACTTTCACCTTGATTATGGAGGAGACAAATAAAATAAACTTATTTTCAAGATTGTAAGAAAAGATGGCATATATAACAAAATTGGAGCAATTGTATTACAAGGTAAAACTACACACATATCAGTAGATTTGAGAGTTGGGCATTCTTTGGGACACTTGTGCAGTCAAGTCAGTAATCTGTGTTAACATCTCATCTCTGAAATGCTGACCCTGGTTTGAATCAAAGTTTCTAGAAAAAGGATTCATTCCTCCTTAGTTTCAATCTGATTATTTGGCTTAGAAAATAACTGCTTTAAACAGGAGACTTTATACTTGTCTGGGTAAATTTTGTTCCAATTTTTATTTTGGCCACAAGTCAAAGATAACAGCTGTACACTTGTGGGTTCACTGAACTTTACGTGCTTGTTGGCTGCATCACCAACTAGAGGGAATATCCAATAATTAGAACATTTCAGGTCATCTTGAGACGAACAGAGTTTTCCCATGTTTGGAAAGTTCGTGTGACCTCTTTTTTCAAAGATCCCAACTGTGGAACTGTCAACTATAGAGCACAGAGCTGCATAAACAAATACAAGTCATTATTGTTGTGAGAGCAAGGAAAAACAACACAAGGACCTACCTCTGATGATGAATATTCTGCAGAGATTTTTAACTACATATAATAATTTTAATTTTTGACTCTCTAAGTTCATAGTAGACCGAAGCAATATCAGCAGAACTCATTCATGTATTCTTTGCACACAAGCAGCCCTGGTCATAATGATTTCCAGCACAGCATTGAAAGCCTTAGTTTCTTTTTCCCTTTTTTTTTAGAAGTTGAATCAATACCAGTTTACATAAATATATGTTCCTGTTTTCCAGTTGTTCCTGCAACAGCATTTATGTCTAGCCACTGACAAGAAAAACAACAATAAATGTAGTAGGATGAAAGCAGAAAGAAGAAAATAGAGATGATTCAGATTAAATGGCTTTACGTGTGTGCACATTTTTTTCTTTCTGTTAGAAGTGTAAATCTTTTTCATCACTTTGAGATTATTGTAGAGAAAAATAAAAGGTACTAATCTTTGGAAAACCTAACTGACAAAGCTATGCTTTTCTTGTTACTAACAGCATAGACCCTTCCTAATATGGAAAAGAATGAAAATCATTTTTAGGTTACATCTTACAATCCTCAAGTTTCCTAAAGCTGTTTGTAAAAGTTGTATCTAGTAGCTGATGCTCTAGATGGGTAATTTATCTGACAATATTGGAGAACTTATGGATATTAGAGAGCATATGTATGTCTGAAGGATTGAATAAGAGGTGAATTCTTGCAAGGCTACTACAGTTATCTCTTTATCACTACAAAAATATGCCATGGGAGCTGTCAGTTACAATTGGTGTATCATTAAGAAAGGGAATTGCTTGAATGTCACTTGATGCAGCCAAATGGTGGCACCACTGAGAAGGAAACACCTTCTCCCCTGCTATTGATATGTACTGTGGGTTCAAATGCAAGAGTGAGGATCTGCAAAATGCAGAGTGCTGTGGATTTCTTATGCTCCATGAAATTTCACAGTATATGTGAGGTTGAGGCTAAGATCAGAAAATATGAAGACCCTCACACATATCTTTGTATTCACCTAAGATAAGAAAGACTAAAATTCAAACACTTATTTTAAGTGACCCAGTCCAGCAATTGAAACTTCAGTCTTTTGATATCGTGGAAGAATGTCTAATCCATTAGACTACTAAGCAGTTGAGGAAATTGAAGGGGTTTCTAGTATCTCTTTTTGGAGCTGCTATTTGCTGTATAAATAAATATCCTTCAGAACAGGTATCTGATCTTTCATCTCCTGTACCCAAGAGCAATACTGAAACTAGTCTCTTTCATTCTCCGTCAATGCATTATTAATACAAAGAGGACCATCTCCAAAAGGAAAGATACATCCAGAGCAGTTGGAATGTGTGATGATCAGGCCACTCATCTAAGAATGGTAAGTCTGCAGATTAAATCCTTCTTCTGAATCACACAGAACTTCATCTTCATACTGAGCTCACACCTCATCCTCAACAGCTCAGGGCTATCTGTTGTTCTGGCGGATAAAGGTTTTTCCAGTTTTGATCATAAATTCCACCACTGTTAAAGCTAACATATGTATTCCTACATTCTTAAAATTATTACCTGCAGGTAATTTTTTTCCATCAAATAAAATATCCCGCTGGAAAAATCCTAGCCTGTTCTATTTACAACAGCTATAACCTCACTGCTTTGTATTTTACACAGGCTACCACTGTGCTGACAAATTATACATATACTGCACATAAGTGCAGAGTTAAGTCCATTGTTTACAAAATGCTGTTAAAATGCACTGGTGAGGCTGTTGGATATGCATTCTGCTCTCATGTCATTCCACAAAAACCTTCTGTATTTCTTTGTGTTCCTATAGATAATATTTGAAAGTGCCATTGAGTATATCCTTGTGGTATAACACAATTGTTCTAGTCTTTTAAAAATTTAGGTGCACGAAGGCCCTGCAAATACTGTAATATACATAGAATTTTGATAACAGTTCCCTGAAAGGCACACTCCTAGTCTGCCTTGGGGACATTTAAATCTCAGATTAACACTTGCGAGTCACTGTCCATCTCCTGATGCTTTTTTGAGGGACAAGTCTCCAGCACAGTGACGAACTGACCTGGTAGTCTGCAGAAAACTTGAGCAATGCAATTCCTCCTAATGTCTCTGAGGTGAGCTTTCATCTGCTCTGCAGGTTTATTTTTCAACCAATTGAAAATGAATAACTATTCATTAAGGCTCCAGGGGAAGAGAGGAGAGAGAATGAATCTAGGAATAGGCAAAATAACAAATAAGTATACCTAAGGCAGCCAATTCCATTTAGAAGCATTAGCCTGCACGCTCCAAGTTTTAAACAGCAGTTTCTAGGTGTCTGCTTGTCTACAAATCCTTGATAAGAGGATGGGAAAATAAGTTTTGTGGAAGTCTGCCAGTCTTTCAATAATATTTATGCCTAAGACTACAGCTCTTTGGAAAGCCCACCTGAACAGCAAGGAAGGGGGGCAGTTGTTCACTAACCTCTGCATAGAGCAAAATGAAGAGAGCATGAGATTTATGGGAATTAATTTTATATCCTGAGATAAGTCTAAAAAGCTCAACCTACATAATTAAATTTGATATTGAGGTTACTGAAGAAAAGACATACAACAGGAAGCCATCAGGATATAATGATAATTTTTATCAGATCCTGGAGTTTGTGTCTCAGGACAGTTCTTTATTACTCATGCCAGCAGCCTGTTAGTAAAACAAGTAAGAGAAATGTTACCACTGTGCTGGAGGTACAACGGGTCTGTTGATATCGTATGAACTGGTACTTACAATGCAACAGTTAAAAATACTGGAATGGATGCAAAGATGAACTTGAACTTGCTATACAACACATTGTCACCTTTGATTCCATCTAGATCAATGCTATTAGCTACTAGTGACCACCTGAGCCATGTGTCTAGTCATACGCAGCCCTTCTTAGTCCAAACTACATGTTTAGAGGATGCATGCACTCACCAAAGAAACAACTGTCATCAAAACCAGATAGCTCCCCCAGTTGCTGGAGGCAGTGGAAAGGAAGAACTATAAATGTAACTCCAGTATCACTTTTATCAAGAGAGCAATATTATTCTTCAGTCCATCTCCTCTTCTGTTTTAATATATGTTTGTTTGTTGTTTTTTTTTTCTCTGAGCTTTGCCTCATTTTCTAATTGTGTAATATCCGTAGGACATTTGTGGAGCTTTGTGGATCTATTTCACTCACAAAATGTTGAGATATGTCTGTGATTCCTAAAGCCACTGAAAAGAATATCTGAAATACTGGCCTCACTGTAGTCACTCTAATGAGAGTGGCGTCCTTTCTGTATCTTCTAAATGGGCAAGGTACCACATTACCAGAGCAGAATATACTTCATCAGTGATTTATACTTTCTTATGATCTGTAAGTTATTATCTAGAACATAATAAATTATTCTGGTCATTTTTAATCAAGAAAAACTGCATCTGGTTTAGACATAAGGTGTTAGGATAAGAACTGAAAATGAAACCCCTTCCAATGAAAGCTGGTTTTCTTTAGCCGAGCAAGATGAAAGCTGTGAGGCAGCATCACCTGTTTCTAAAAGTGCATTGCTGAAATGGGAATGGAAAACTATTAAAATTAAAGGATGAGGCTGGCACAAAATCTAACTGTGTAAACATAATTAAGCTGTGAATTAGGCAAGAGTTTCTAACCTTTACAGAAATGAGGTTTTGAACAGCCATCCAGTAGTAATAATGAGGTTAAAATCCCAGTGTCTAATATGGCACTTAATAAATTTATAAAGTCATGTGTATGGTTGGTAGCAAAAGAACTCTTGATTTATGACCTAAGATATTCTTTTCAGACCTATGTGAAACACTAGCAACTCATGGCTATAAAAGGTCCCTGAGGGACAGGTTTTTCTGGATTTTAATATTCTTGTGTATTTCTGTGTTTGTTTATCAATTCAGGAAGCAGGACAGATTTAGTAGTCCAGTAAGTATCAAAAAAAGTACAACAGTTCTGAAACAAGTATTTTTATGGCAAGATAATAGTAATAAAAACCCTAAAACCCCCCAAAATCCCCCAGAAAGATGCAAGATGCACGATTGTTTTGTGAGCATAGAAAAACATTTTATGTTTTAGCCACCAAGCAAGCGTTCAGTATAGCAAAGGTGCCACTCTAGTTCAAATCCAGTATGTCCCCTCTTATCATACGTGGGTGTATGTAATGAATTTTAAATGTGTTGTTTGGTTTTGACCAAATAAAAGTTTAGTGTAAGGCTTTTCTCAGTCAAATGTCAAACCTCTGCAAACCAGAAGGGCTTCAATTCAGTGATCTTACTAGTGAAGACTCATTAGACTGTGGAAAATCTCCCCATAGAAGTAATGGAAACATGCACTAGACTATTTAAAACTGGAGACTGTTCAACTCATAGAAGACTCAAGAATTCTGCTCTCTGTGCCTCAGGTTCTCAAAATCAGGGGTGCAGTAAGGGCCTGTGCCTTGCTAAAGGACAGGGAGATGCAGGGACTGGCCATGGGCTCATCCCACTGCTCCAGCCAGGAACAGGGCAGCGGGGAGGCACCAGGGCAGCCCCAGCCCTGGGCTCTGGGCACCAGCCTGGGAATAGGAACAGGCTGGGGATGGAGAGGGACATGGGCACACAGATGGGCCTGGCTTGGGAGGAGTCAATAGCTGGGCAGGGCATGGCTGCGGTGAGCTGGAGACTGGCCCTGCTGCAGTGTTGCCGGGACAGAGGCTGATGGCTTGAGGGAACTGACATGGGGTTCTGGGCCATGGGCAGGAGCCCCATGGGCTGGGATGGGACAGGCAGGCCACCAGGACCCTGGCATTGTGTAATTCACACATTTATGAATCAAGCAAATGAACAGAAAAACAGAAAACTATGGCTCAAACTCTTTTTGTGCACTGGTGTGAGTAATCAAAACCAAGAAATTACTGCAAAAAGTAGGTTTTTTGTCTTTTGTTTACATACAGCGGCAATGAATGCCAGCCTGGTGCACTGTCTGTCCCTTGTGTCCCAACTTCTAGTTCCATTTCTGTGCCCTCACCAGGAAGTGTATTTTTATCGATAACCTTCATAGTCTGTACTGCAAGGACCCTCCCAGTTAGATAAAATATTCAGATTCTCCGGATCACCATAAGACCAATGCTTGCTTAGCTTGAACCAAACAGGTATTACCTGTTTGTTTCTTGGAGAAGAAAAAGAATCTCATCAGTGTCTCCTCTCCAATTATGAACCATCCCTTCTCTAAAATTCCCCACTTTTTTATTTAAAAAAGGTCTTTGGAAACTGGTAATGAAAACTTTAACAGGGATCCTGATTGAATTTGAGCTGTTTAGAGCGAGTCCAGAGGAGAGCCATGAAGATGATCAGAGGGCTGGAGCACCTCTCCTATGAAGATAGGCTGAGAGAATTGAGGTTGTTCAGCCTGGAGGAGAGAAGGCTCTGGGAGATCTAGTTGCAGCCTTCCAGTACCTAAAGGGGACCTGTAGGAAAGCCAGAGAGGGACTGTTTACAAGGGCATGTAGTGATAGGGCAAGGGGCAATGGCTTTAAACTAAAAGAGGGGAAATTTAGATTAGATGTTAAGAAGAAATTCTTCCCTGTGAGGGTGGTGAGGCACTGGAACAGGTTGCCCAGAGAGGTTGTGGCTGCCCCACCCCTGGAAGTGTTCAAGGCCAGGTTGAATGGGGCTTTGGGCAACCTGGTCTAGTGGAGAGTGTCCCTGCCCATGGCAGGGGGGTTTGAACTAGGTGATCTTTGAGGTTCCTTCCAACCCTAACCATTCTATGATTCTGTAATTCTGTGATCCTCTGATGTGTGCTGTTTTGTTTACCTGCTCCTCTGGTACTGTCAAATTCCCTATCCTATCTGCATATACAGGGCATTAAGCAGCAGATCACATTTAATGGATTTTGACAGACCTCAGTAGTTGGTAACTCCTATAGTGACATCCCCAGAGACAAACACAAGACTATGACAAGGTTTAACATCCCTGTGTTTAATCACTAGACCTCACATAATTCCTCTTCCTACTTGACATGAAACCACCTGTGTGACAAATAGTATGCTTAGTTAAAAATTGAAAAGAAAAATATAAACCCCTTTCACAGTAACTTTGGAAAATGCTTTCACATATCATATCCGATACATTTTACTTGTTCATCACATATGACAACTTTTGTTCACACCTTACTTGAACTTTAGCACTAGACATCTCCAGATTTGAAGAAGCTAGCCAAGGATTTCTGAATCTCTTAAGTCAAGCTTCCACCTCACATCTGTGTGGTACAGCAGTGCAACAGGAATAAAAGTAAACCTTTCTGAGATCTTTATGCAGAAGAATTTGAAACCAAATTGTAAAATTTAGAATTTAGAATTAATTTCCTTTTTTTGAGGAGCTTCCTTGGGGAAGAGCCAATATTTCTGGCATTGTCAAGAGCTTGTACCAACCAGTGGCATTGGTCAAGAAGTGGCACACTACATTACCATTTATCATAGCAGAGGCACGATGGTCAGTTCCTAAAGACCTGGACAAGAGGATCTGTGAAGCATTGAAGTGTGGCAATCAAGAAATATATTAAGAATAGACAATAAGCATTTAATTTCTTTAATTAAAAAAAAAATAATCTCCCACGCATTCGGGATATAATCTCAAAATATGGCATTTACTTTTACATACCTCAAAGTGTCCTTCAGTGTCAATACTAAGCATCTCCCTGCTATTATCACTAAGGCAGCAGTGAAATATTTGCCTTTTGAAAGAGACTAAAAATTCTGTTACTACAATTTATGGTTTCCGGTTGTTTAAAATGCATTATTTAACACTAACACTGTTTTGGAAGTGAGGTGTAGTAGTAAAAAAACCATCATACATCTAGATATATATGACAGCTGGAAAAAGCTATTTATAAGTTTGGCACTTTTATGAAGCCATAGTCACCTATATAGGCAATTACAATGTCCAGTGAAAATAAATGCACATCTTTTCATATAAGAGAGAGGAGAATTAAAGTCCCCCAGGTTGGGGACTGCACAGTAAAAAAAATCAGTGCAGCCATTCAAGCAACATCATGATTCTTCAAAGATTTTATTAATGTATTTGTCATTAACATAATGCTTTTTGCTCTGGTGAAAACTAAATTTCCAAGCAAGTTACAACATTATTTAAAAAGAGACAGGGAGATATGCAAAGTTTCAGGAGTAAAAAGTCCACCCGAGCTAGCTGCAAATACAAGCCTTCTGCGGATCATTAATAAAAGTAATAGTTGTTAATACATGATTGCCTCATTATAATGGTGACATTCCAATTAATTGTTTCAGCACCTTTCCAACTGAACAAATTTCCTTTTGACATTCTTTCTTGTGCCCTTCATATTCTCTTGTAAAAGAGAAAAGCTACTAATCTGCTTGAAAACCAAACGAGTAGGAACTTTGCAGGTCCTATTTTTTCAAGCAGGTTAGTGGATTTCCTCTTTCAGAAGAAACCATAAGCGGTATAAATCACATTTTCACTCAACTAAGTGCAGCCATGTAGTTTGCAGCATCCAGATTTCTGCATTTCCCTTATCATGTGCTGTTCTTTAGTAATCGTTAAGTATCTGCAAGCTAGAGGAAAATCATAAGTTATGCAGTGTGCATCGGAGCCATATCATTAAAGGGCTGTATTTTGCACCTATGCATTACGATTTGCTGTTCCTTTTCAGCTAGGATTTGTAAATAGTTGATAAATAAAACAATAATTAAACGCAATAAAATACAAGTAGCAATAATTTATTTGCCTTCCAGTTTCAGCCCAGTGCTTCCGTATACACATTTGTGTGCACAGAACACTAAGAGTGTTTGAAAAGGAATTTTTTAAAATGTCTTAAACATGACTTTCTTTGCATCATGCCCCTTGGCAGACAGTGCAAATAAATATTTGAATTGGTGTGCACTATCAGCAGCCCATTTAAACATGTAGATATTTATACGATAAGTAAGGGTACATTTGATATTGATTTTAGTGAGAACTACTTATTAAAGACAGATGTGAGTTTGAAATTTGGTCCAAATTCCTGGACAGCTAGTGGGCAGAATGAAGAACACACTGATGGAAGCAGCAATATACACACCTTGCAAGAGAAGATGACTACATTAATGCATTTGCTGTAGCTTAATAGAGTATAGCTCAATGTCTCAACAAAATAGGAAAACCAGCGTATCTAGTTCTCTTCTGCCTTATTATTCCTCTTTCTCTTATTCCTCAGCATAACCAAATCTCCTCCTTCTCTCATGATATTGTAGAAGTGATAGAATCATAGAATCACAGAATGGCTTGGGTTGGAAGGAACCTTAAAAGATCATCTGATTCCACCCCCCCTACCATAGACAGGGATAAAATGAAAAAAAAATTAAGATTATTCAGAGAAGTGGTTTCATAGAATTTTGATGTAGAATTTTGATACAGAATATCCTGAGTTGGAAGAGACCCATGAGGATCATTGAGTCCAACTCCTGGCTCCACACAGCACCAGCCAGATGACTGAGGGCATTGTCCAAACGTTTCTTGAACTCAGCCAAGCTCGGT